>CM031087.1:17864226-18218878 GCA_018257905.1 Gillenia trifoliata
ACTCGATATATTCCGAGCCTGCACCTCCGCAAAAGGCTGCGCGAACATATTTTTGGCACGCCCGGTGGGATCCCTTTGCTTGACGTTTATGCCCAAGCATAAAGGAGAGAGCAGAAGAAGCTTATCGTCTCAAATACAGCTTCAAATGATGGGAAAAGACGCCACGTCTAACCCGACAGACTTGGGTCAGGCTTCACCTGAGACCCAAGCCTCCAGCCAGACGCCCAAGAGTAGCATGGAGGAACTCCAGTCCTCCATGATCCAGATGATGAAGACCATGGAAAGAATTGCTTTGGACAACAGAACAGATATCAGAAATCTGTGTACTTCATCCAACAATGTCCAAAGCAAGATTGACCAGGGTTTTTCAGTCCTTTCTAATCAACTGACTGGATTGAAAGGATCGTCTGAGAAGCCAGTATTGAACCTGGGCGGAATGGAGTCGTTCAAGCCATTCATACTTCCAGCAGAGAGTCTACCTCTCAAGGGCAGGTTGGAAGAAGGTAGCAAGGGATTCGTCACCCCTAATCCGATGGCACAGGACCTTTCATCTGAGGAAAGGTTGGAGATGCCCAACACTTCGCTGGTAACTGGGGAAAGCCTGTTTCTGAATCCTGTAGATGGCACAACTAGCGGAGCCCAGAAGGGAAAGCCGGGGAAATACATTCCTAAGAAGACGGAGCCTGAAAAATTTCCTGGCGGTTTCCCTCAGAAGGGAAGACCTGCTTTCACTCAGAGAGCAGGATGGGGAAGAGCACAACCACAAAAGCCACATATGGCTGGAAGGGGAGGCTTTAACCCCAATACATGGAGAAATCCTGACATTGAGCATAGTTCGGATGGAAGTCAGGGAGGTCTCCACTATGGACAAGAAGATCCCGACCTGGTGTTATTGCCTGAAGAAGGCGAGAATGCGGGGTTGAGAAACGAGATAGCCGAGTTAAGACGGCTAATTCTCAGGGGTGTCAGGCCAGAAGTGGCCACCAACCAAAGGCCGGTATATCAGAAGCCGTATCCGGCCTATATCGACGAATTGAACCCCTTCCCGATGAATTTTAAAGTCCCTAACTTCCCTACTTACAATGGGGAAGATTCATCGGCATCATCTTTGGAGCACATTAGGAAGTACTCCAACCAATGCGTGGCATTCGAGGACAATCCCAATTTCAAACTCCGTTTATTCGGAAATTCATTAGTTGGGATGGCGTCGCATTGGTATTCCCATTTGGCTCCCAATTCTATCCGAAGTTGGGACCAGATGGAAGCAGCCTTCCATGATCAATTTTACAGGATGGAGCCAGAAGTCACAATTAATGACCTGGTGGAAGTTAAACAGTCTGATCATGAAACCACGGAAGACTTCGTCATGAGGTTCAAACAGACCAAGATGAAGTGTAAATTCCCCATCAGCAATGACCAATCTGTGGTCATAGCTCAAAGGGCGTTGAAAATCTCCCTGCGTAAAAAGTTTGGAGATGTCAAGTTCAACGACCTGCAGGAAATTGTGGTGGCTGCTACTAAATATGAGAAGCTGTTGGCAGAAGAGTCCCAGCACAAGCACTCCTCCAAAGTGCCCTTCTTCAGGAAACCTGCTGTAAATCACCTGGATTTTGAATTCATTGACCATCCCGATAGTTCAGGTGATGTCTTTGAAGAGTTGGAGATTTCTGCGGTCGAGATGGTTCCACCAACCACCCCAATGATCATCAAAGGATTGGTGAAACCAGTGAAAGACCAAAGGGCTGCCTTAGAAGCGGGAGGCTATATTCCCAACAAGCCCCCTAAGTTCCAAAGCTATACGTTTGATCTTACTAAAACGTCAGTGATCTTTGACGAATTAGTGAAGAATAGGTGCATCAGGCTGGATCCAGCAAAAAGGATACCCAAGCCGGAGGAACTAAAAGGGAAGAAATATTGCAAGCCCCATGGCTCTTGGAATCACAGTACCGTGAACTGCGTGTCGTTCCGGGATTGGATCCAAGAGATGATCAACAAGGGGAAGTTGGTCTTGGAAAAGCCCCAAGCCACTATGATGATAGAAACTGAGCCCTTTCCAGAGGTTCCAGTAAACATGGTAAACTTGAATTGGCCAGGAAGTGGCCAAAGGAAGGAAACCTTGGACCTTGGGAAGGGTAAGAGTTCTGCAAGCGCCAGTCGGGATGTGAGAATTGAATCTCAACCCGACAGACCTAAGGCGTTCATCAAGGGAGGAGTTGTGCTGTGCAGTAAGTGTAAATGCGAGTGCGAACTCCAGATTCCTGCTCCTGGGTCAATAATAGACCAAGACCTGGTTCGAAAACAGGAAGGGTTGAGACTCAAGGAGATGAGGAGTCCAGCTAGAAATTATGGTCCATATAGTCCTAGAGGAGCACCTCCCCGGAGCAGCATCTTTGAGCGGATTGGGGGCATAAAAAGAAGAGTTCAACAGGATGTTCCCCAATCATCAAGCAGACTACCATCAACCTCGGAAACCAGAAGATGGGTTCCAAGGCCAGTCCAAGAACGACTCACTCGCCCTAGAGAAGTCCTAAGGGTGAAAATCCCTAAGGAGGCAGTGAAAACTCCCATCCCGACTAAGGTGGAAAAGCTAGTCGAGGTGGATGGAAGATGGTATAGGGCCGGAAAAAACGGCCGGGCTGAAGAAGAGCTGTCTAGAACAGCTAAGAGGAAGATACAGAGAAGGTATGGAGCACATATGCGGTCCCAGACCGATACCTCAGAGGCCTCCACCAGCCAGGCCAATGTTAAACCGAAGCCAACGGTTCCGACAGCCAAGGCCAAACCGATAGCGGATCAGAAGGCCAAGGCCAAGGTGGTGACTACCCAGAAGGCAAGGGTAGTACAAACTTATGTCCCTGTTAAGGGGCAGAAATCCAACCCGACAGAGCATGAGAAACCAGTGAATGGTGTCCATGTCGACACAATCGGGATGAAACCGATGGAGGTGAAGGCTGGAGAGTCTTCACAATCGAAAGCCATAGATGTGGAAATCCATTTTGGGTCAGTAGATATGATTGATGAAGTCACTACTGAACCTGAACAATTATTAGACTATGGCTCCGATCCTGACGAGATGCTTCCAGTACAAGCTAACGAGGAAGCCTTTCAGAGGGCTATCGAAGAAGAGGAATCAGAACAGTGGCTGAGGAGTTTAACTGCTGACAATGAGGCCAGACAAGCGGATCGGGAAGGTGAGAAAGAATGTGAAACCAATGATGAGTCTCCTAATTTGGTCATCAATATGGTTTTTGTCCTTTCTTCAGTTTTCCATGCTGAACCCGATCAGGTGGGAACACTCGAGGGAGACTATATCTCGAGTGATCCTTCTATATCATTGATCACTGTGTCTGAAGGGCAAGAAGAAGATTTGAGTAGCGAGCCTCAATCTTCGGAAGGAATCTTAAACAAATCATGGCGGATTTATGACGATCAGATGATTTTTGCAAGGCCAAATCAACGAATGGCTGCGCATATGAGGCCCATCTATATAACAGCTCATATGGAAGGAGTTCCCTTTCCAAGGGTGATGATAGATGGAGGGGCTTCAGTCAACGTCCTGCCGGTGAAAATGCTGAAAAGGCTAAATCTGACCCAAGCAGATTTGATGCCTACAGAAAGCTCGGTGTCTAACTTCTCTGGGGGCATTACCAAAACCTATGGTGTTGCACCCTTGGAGGTTGACTTGGGATCGAAGAAGATTATGGTGGTCTTCTTTGTTGTGGAAAGTACTTCTGTGTATAGTGCTTTACTAGGAAGAGACTGGATACATCAGTCTTTATGTATACCTTCCACACTACACCAACAGATTGCCATTTACCATGAAGAACCTTCAGAAGGTTCGGAAGGGTTCTGGGAGCTGGTACAGGCCGACCCACGGCCAGTCTTCCCGACAGCCAGTATTTCAGAGGCAAACTTCTATAATCCGTACATGGGGGCATACCGATGCACGGGAGCTGATAAAGACGGCCGCCCTACACAGGTGACGGCCCGAAAGCTCTTGGAATCGGGTGTATCAATGACCCAGGAAGAATGGGACCGACCATTCTTGATCCCTAGCCTCCGATCTTTATGATAGGAACAGCCAACAAAAATAGAGATCGAGTGATGGCTATCCGATCACTGATCCAAAGGCTGGGAGAGTACGGAAAAGATAGGCGGGCACTTAAAAGGATTTCATCCAGGGAAGAGGATGGAAATCACGCTAGCGCCTCAGAAATCACGGAAGATGTCATGAAAGCCTTAGACATATCAGCTATCGACACTGAAGCGCAGGCAGCTGAGTATACTTATGATTTGGATTGGCCCGATGACCTTGAGCCAAGCTTTGACATATCAGAGTTTGTTTCAAGTGAACCAGATCAACCATTGCCGGAAGTCCAGGATCCTTTAGAAACCATTGAGTTGGGGACCAAAGATGATCCAAGGCCAATTCGAATCAGTACCCTACTGTCCAGTGAGTATCGGGTAGAGCTGATCAAGCTGCTAACAGAATTCAAGGACTGTTTTGCATGGCATTATGATGAGATGCCAGGGTTAGATCCAGCTTTGGTGGAGCACAGAATGCCAATCAAAGAAGGATACAAGCCAGTCCAGCAAGCAGCAAGACGAATGTCTAAGGAAATAGAAGAAAAAGTCCAGGAAGAGATAAAGAAATTGTTAAAGGCAAAATTTATTAGACCAGCCAAATATGTGGAATGGCTGGCTAATATTGTACCTGTAATAAAGGTTTTGACTAAGGCAATAAGAGTTTGTGTCGATTATAGAAATATTAACGATGCTACTCCTAAAGATTTTTATCCGATGCCTATGTCAGATATGTCTATTGATGCAACAGCCAATCATATGATTCTATCCTTCATGGATGGAAATGCTGGTTATAATCAAATCAGAATGGCTGAAGCAGATATTCATAAAACTGCCTTTAGATGTCCTGGCCATATTGGAGCTTTTGAGTATGTAGTCATGCCCTTCGGATTGAAAAATGCCGGGGCTACATATCAAAGAGCCATGAATGCTATCTTCCACGACCTCATCGGTCATAATTTAGAAGTCTATATCGATGATGTAGTAGTCAAATCTAAAACTGATATAGAACACCTAGCAGATTTGAAACAAGTGCTAGGAAGGATGAGGTCCCACAAGTTAAGGATGAACCCGAAGAAATGTGCCTTTGGAGTAAGGGCGGGCAACTTCTTAGGATTTTTGGTTCATCAAAGAGGAATAGAGGTAGATAAGAATAAAGCCAAGGCAATCATAGATGCACCCTCGCCAAGGAATAAAAAGGAGCTTCAAATGTTGCTTGGAAAGATTAATTTCTTGAGAAGGTTTATTGCGAATTTGGCTGGGAAGCTTAAGCCTCTATCTCCGCTGCTAAAGCTCAAAGAAACGGAAAAGTTCAGATGGGAAGTCGGTCACCAGAAGGCTTTTGATGAGATCAAACAGTACATGGCTAAACCACCTGTTTTGATGCCACCGAAGAAAGGGAAACCTCTTAAGCTGTATATATCAGCTTCGGAGGAGTCTATTGGCAGTCTCCTAGCCCAAGATAATGAGGAAGGCAAGGAGCAGGCGGTTTACTACTTAAGCAGGAGTCTGACTGATGTGGAAACCAGATACACCCCAATTGAGAAGCTGTGCTTAGCTTTATATTTTACATCGGTCAAACTCAGACATTACATGTTGCCATACACAGTCCACATAATTGCCAATACGGATGTGGTCAAATACATGTTATCCAAGCCAATGATGGCTGGTCGGATTGGAAAATGGATGTTAGCTCTGTCAGAATTCTGCTTCCAATATGTGCCTCAGAAGGCTATTAAAGGACAAGCTATTGCAGACTTTTTGGCATCCCATCCAAGCAATCCGATAGTATTGAAAGAGCAACCTCCTAAGATATCGGAAGCGGCAGTATCCAGTATGCTAATCCGAAAGGAAAAGGATGCTTCTTTCGAGATTTCCAAGAATGTAGCCAGTTTATGGCTTGCACCTTGGAAGCTGTTCTTTGATGGATCTTGCACAAATAGAGCCTCGGGTGCGGGAATAGTATTGGTTAGTCCTAAAGGCGATCATTATCGTTATTCATTTCACCTTGATTTTGATGGCCTGACTAACAACCGAGCCGAATATGAAGCACTCATAATCGGATTGGAAATATTAATGGAACTGGGGGCACCAAGTGTGGATATATTCGGAGATTCCGAATTAGTCATCAACCAACTTACTGGAGAATACAAGTGCAAAAATTTGGTGATGGCTAGTTATATGAGTGCCGTCGGATTCTTGATAAAAACCTGGGAAGACTGCATTACGGCAGAACACATCCCTAGAGAGGAGAATTTGGCTGCTAATGAAATGGCCCAAATTGCCTCTGGAGTGCAAGTTCAGTTTGGCCAATCCAATGAATGGGTTGAGGTTCAAACAAGGTCACTTCCTTCTGTATTCGATAGAGAATTTGAAATGGATGTTATGATTATTGAACCCGAAGCTGAAGATTGGAGGGTTCCACTGTTGAAATATCTTAACAATCCATCAATACAGACGGACAGGAAACTTAGGATTCAAGCTTCAAACTATTTAATATGGGACCAAGCTCTAGTAAGAAAAACACCAGATGGGTTTCTACTACGATGTTTGGGAAATATTGAGTCCATGAGAATAATGGCTGAAGTACACGAAGGAGTATGTGGTGCTCATCAGGCTGGAGTCAAAATGCGTTGGCTAATCCGAAGGTATGGCTATTTTTGGCCAAGAATGGAAAAGGATTGCCAGGATTATGCCAAAGGATGCGAAGAATGTCAGAAGCATGGACCTCTTCAGCATGTTCCAGCCATCCCGATGAATCCAGTGGTAAGGCCATGGCCCTTCAGGGGCTGGGCCATGGATTTCATCGGACAGATTTATCCTCCTTCGTCCAAGGGACATACTTTCATTATAGTAGCTACGGATTATTTCACCAAGTGGGTAGAGGCCGTGGCTGTTAAGAAGATCACTTCTGCAGAGGTCATCAAGTTCATAAAAAGCAAGATTTTACACAGATATGGGATACCGGAAACTATCGTGACTGATAGAGGTCCATCCTTCATATCTAAGGAAACGATGGAATTTGCAGAGGAGTTTAAAATTAAACTCATACAATCCAGTCCTTATTATCCACAATCTAATGGCCAGGCCGAAGCAAGCAACAAAGTCTTGGTAAACATCATCAAGAGAATGACTGATGATAATCCAAGGAAGTGGCATGAGAAGTTGGGAGATACTTTGTGGGCCTATCGGACCTCTAAAAGGTCCGGTACGGGGACTACACCATTTGCTCTAACTTATGGCCAAGATGCAGTGCTCCCGATGGAGATTAATGTAATGTCTCTGAGAGTTCAAAACCAATATGGTTTACACTCAGATGAATATTTACAGGCTATGTGCCAGGAGGTGGAAAATCTAGATGAGAATCGGCTGGAGGCTTTGAACAAGATCTTAGCGGCAAGCAGTCCGTAGCTAGGGCATACAACAAAGGTCAAGGGAAAGACTTTCCAGCCCATTGAGTTGGTATGGAAGGCCATCCTGCCATTTGGAACCCAAGTTAAAGGGTTTGGAAAGTGGAGCCCATTTCAGGAAGGACCTTTCTTGATTGACCAAGTAATCGGGAAGGGAGCATACAAGCTGAGATCGGTAGAAGGGAATTCAGCAGCAACATTCCCATCAATGGAAAGGACTCTGAAGAAATATTTCCCAACTCTATGGGATGTTAGAGATATTTATTTGGAACAATCCGACTAACGGGTTTTATTATGAATTTTGTTTGAACAATGTCAAGATAAGAATAAATTTATTTTATAAAACGAGAATTGTTCTTCATATCTACAAACAAACTACAAGGAAGGAAAACCAAATCTAGAGCGAGCAAAAGTTTACATTGTTCAAACTCGCCTAATTCCTTCTAATATCTTTCAGCTTATGGGCTTCACTTCCTTTTTCCCTTCAGGTGAGCAGTCATCTCTTGAAGTTGGGCAGAGGAGATATGACTTCAAGTTTAACCCTCAAGCGTTCCTCCAATTCCGATTGTTTGGCCTTCAAACGATTAATCTCAGCCAGCGGAGCCTCCAGCTCATCACCAATTAGAGAACATTCTTCGAGGAATGAAGGCGGGAAGATCTCTCTGAGTGAGCACTGATGAAGGACTGGGCTGCTCGTGCCTTATTATTGCCTCCTCGAAGTCTCGATGTGCTTGACCAATAATGGTCAAGCAAGAAAGGAAGGAACTGTGATCGGATTTGGAAGCAAACCGACTCGGGCCAATAAATCGATGGCATCTTGAATTTCTTGGGCCGACTCAGCCACTGCATCCATGTCAAAGTTTTGGTTAACCCAAGACTTCAGCTGTGTTCTTGGCATCTTCGATATCTCTTTGAGGAGTCTTGGGAGGAGGTCCACTGTAACCTTTTCTTTGGGCTGGGTGAAGGAGGGAGCGAGGTTTAGACCAGGAAAGAGGGCCTTCTTGAGTAACGGCCACTGATGGCCCTGCAACCTCAGCGGGTTGAGTTCCTCCAAAGGAAATCAGGGACCTCGAGCGGCACTTGAGGCAGTTGGAGAGGTTCTACACGATAAGGGGAGATCCACATATCCCAGCATTAGAAAGGCCTCTCGAGATAGAAAATAGTAGAAGAATAGTTCAATATACCTCTTCAATATTTGCTGCTCTGAGGAGATTGACATATCCCAGCCACTGATGGTCGGGATAGGCACGGTCCTTCCCGTTTCTTCGGGAATTATGGCCTGAACATCGGGTTGAACCATGAGACTTGGTGGTGTAGCAACCCGATCAACAGAGGAAGACACTTGAGGACTTGAGGGAAGGACTGGAGGTTCTTCTCCCACAAGGACCAAGGCCAGCTCCAAATTTTCGGGAGGAGAAGATACTGGGCGAGGAGAGGTTCTGTAGTCTACGGAATTTGTTCTCCTTCCCGGTTGGCTCAACGGGGACCTAAAGAACAAATAAGAGAAATATCAACCCAAAGCTTGAGCTACAAGATTACTAACAAATGAAGATTGGTCGGGTTAAATGTTTACCTCTGGCAAAAGGAGGGCTAGCTTCCTATGGCTTCTGCTCTTATGTTTTTCTTTTGAGGAGAGAAGCCGATCTGGGAAGGTTCAGGTGAACCAACCGGAACCAATGGTTCTCTAAGAAGCGGAGCACTATAGATTTCCAGACGCCTTTCCATTTTGGAGAAGCTGTTCTGGAAAGGAAGGGACAACTCCAGCAGGTGGCCTCTCTACAGCCAAGGGTGTAGGGACATTGGTATCGATACCCATGAAATTCTCAGGATAGAGGATCTCGAGCCTGAAGTGCTTGAGGAACCACAAATGGGTCCGGAAGACTATCTTCATCAAGAATTAAACTAGTTAAATGTTTGGTCTGACAAGAAAATAATCAGTTGGTATATCCTTTAAAGTTAGGCCAAATACCTGAGTTGTTTCCTTGGGGGCAGCCCCATTGATTGATATTTCGATGTATCCTCCTCTCAATAGTTCTTCGTTTCCGTTTTGATGGCCTATCTGTAAAGGCAGGATCAAAAGTTAGTAAAAATTAAGGGAAACCATTGATGGTTTTGTCTGAAAGAGGGAAAGACTTTACTGGAGGGAGGAGATGCCGCAGTTGCTTTAGCAATTGGACTTGCGGGAAGCGGGAGGAGGAGTTGAAGATGGAACCTCGGGCTCCCGCTGAATATTTTGTCGGATTGGAGCCGAGGACGTCTTCACGTCTCTCTTAGTCCTTGCTTCAGCCATCTTTTCCTTACCCTTTCTGGGAGGTTGGGATGGACCAACTGGGGCAGGACTACTTGTTGCCCGAGACTTCCTCATCGCCATCATCACCAAGAAACATTTTCGGTGTCATTGCTATCGTAAGGAGAGATGCCAAGCGGGAGAGAGTGAAAAGAGATGGTCGACTAACCAGAAAAGGGTCATCCCGACAAACGGGATGAAACTAATTTGATCATGGATTGGATCGAGAACTTACCAATAAGAACCTTCCGATTCTTGATGGCCAAATCCCGAGCTAGCTTCCTTTGGTGGTCGGCCTCATTTCACCCCGATGTCGAAATGTTGAAAGGGCGGCGGTTGGCCTGGAGGATGTTCGGAAACATTCGGCAAATTGGGCCTCCCACCAAGTGTCAAAGGCCTGGGTGCATTGAGCAGGTGAAGATATCAGGTTTGGTCAGCCTTCTGAATGATGAACAGGTTCCTCCTAGCTCCAACTACTTGGGCATCGGATGGCTTCTTAACTCGAAGGAGGTCGCCCCCATTCGGGCTATCGAAAAATAGTCCCGGGATGGTTTGAAGCAAACCAAACTGCCGGCAGAGGAAGTGGGATGATAGACCTCCACTCCGTGGAGTGTGTCGGGATGCACGACCCACTCCCCAGGAAGGTCTCGGGGGTAGATGCAACTAAAGAAATTGCGGGCAAGGTTTGGTGGTTCCCGAACCTTCAAGAAAGAGGATCTATCTGCCGAACCAAGGATAGGTCACAGTAGCAGATACTGCCCACTCGCTCATTGTCCCTCGTTCTACACTCGCCAAAATAAAACATGTAGGCGGCTGATGGGAAATTCATTGCAGGCGAAGCCTTGGTTCGAGTGCGGGGACAATGTCATCCCTAAGGCGATGCCGGAGCCTAAGATCGGGAAAGTACCCTTTGGA
This sequence comes from Gillenia trifoliata, assembly GCA_018257905.1. Lineage (NCBI taxonomy): Eukaryota > Viridiplantae > Streptophyta > Magnoliopsida > Rosales > Rosaceae > Gillenia > Gillenia trifoliata. The sequence continues at coordinate 17,874,922 of CM031087.1, forward strand.
GCCATATACGCAGCATCCAGGTGGGCCACGTTGAAGTTCAAAAACAATGGCTTGGGGCAGGTCATCTTGTGCATCATATGATATATATGAGCCAAGACAAAGGGACCCATGGCGGAGTCGTTGAAAGAGTGGAGAAGCGAGACGCCAAGGGGAACCATTCCGACTTAACGCATTTGGATCGTTTGGAATTAGAAACTGCTCAGGAAATAGACGGAAATGGACATGTTCCCAGCCGGGGTCTTGTAAACCGATCAGCATAATACCTTGGATAGCGCCAAAGCGGTCTGTGATGGCTGATCGGGTTAAGGTTCAGCCTTGAAGCTGTGAGCGGGTTGCTTCTTTGGCTTGGGCAGTCTGGATGTAAGCATCACTCCGGTCTCCTGTGATATCCACCACCCTTCCCGATGGGCGAAGACCAAATAGCTGGGCCATGTCAAAACTGTGGGAGACATAGGACCACACACGAAATCAAAGGTGTTGGTGGTGGTGAATTTCCGGTACATAAAGCGAGAGAAAGCCAGGCCGAGATCCGCTGCTGAGAATCTTGGTCATACGAATCAAATAATAGATGCCGTTCTTGCGCCGGTGATCCCGAAGCGAGGCAACTTGTCGACCCAATCCCGGACCATGTAAGGCCCATATTCCGTCGATCGGAATCAACAGTGAACATATGGGGACGGAAACCCCTTTCCACCATTTTCCAGGAGGAATTCTCTCCGGGGGTGCGCATATATGGGTGGGGGGCACGTCAGGGCTTCATGTCAACCCCGATCGGCGAGTGGAGGAATGCCGGGAGATAACCAGCAAGGGCCGATGGTGTAAGCATCGTGGAGTGGAGTGAGAACGGATTGAGTATAAGTGTTTGGGGCGGAGGGCACGAAGGGCCGCCACCCATTTCTTCTTGAGATCGGCAAGGCGTTCGCCGGTAACATACTGAGGAGTTCCTTGGAGGGCCATGGTTAGGTTTGGGGCGAAAGAGTTTGGGAGGGAAGTGAAGGTTGAAGGTTCAGTTTGGTTGCTGGAGTTTAGTTTTTTTTTTTCTGAGTATTTTACGAGTTTTGAGGAAATAGATGTCGAGGAAGAAAAGGAAAAAGGGAGTACAATTAATCACGGAAGCACCGGTTAAGGCAGTTGTAGGTCCGTTGCTTTTCTCGGAGATCGTGGAAGAAGAAACGTTTTAATATTTAATTAATGTTAGTGTGCTCAAGAAATGGCGCTTGACATAAATGCACGAAGTCCGAGAAAAGGTGAAACGGAGTTTTGATTTAGGCTAGCCGACCTTAAAGCGGCTAGTGTAAGTTAAAAAAAAAAGGGTAGATCTGGTATTTTCAACCCGATGGTTGTTAGGGATGTTGGTCGAAATCAGTGAATTAGTAAAACAATTAGATTATTTTGGGAGATCTTGTTTGAACAAATAGGATAGAAAAATAAACTTTGTTTTTATTATAGGATAGAAATTGTTCTTACAACCCGGTGATAAACTAAGAAGAAAGTTCATTGATAAGTATACAACCCTAAATACAACATAGAGTAGAAGCTACTAGGAAACTTTTACATCATCGTTAAGTAGAGACTTAAGGTTACGATTTCTTCATCATCTTCGCATTGCTGAAGAAAAGGCAACAATGTTAATAGGATCCACAAAGGTTAGTAGGATCCTGTTTACTCCTCATATGAAGGGCCTGGAATGCTGGATGCCATCTCGCTCTCACAACTCTGGGGAGTGTAGGAGAGAGGGTAAAGTTAGACGTGAGGCCCGGGGATGTTTGTTTCCGGTGCTGCGAGCATCCCTTCTTGTCGCAGACAGAGGAAGTGCAGGCGAAGGGCTGGGTACTGGAGAATCCCATCCCGACTCGTCTCATTCCTGAGATCAGGAAAGTGAGACGGAGAAAGAGTGGAAGCCAGAGGATAAATGGCCTTGGAGATCCGAGAGGAGTTTCCAGCAGGTCCCAGTGCAGCACAAACTCAGACTTATGGCAGGACGGGGCATGGTGATCCCCATTAGTAAAGCCAGTCATTGGTAACAATTGTATGAGGATATGAAAAACAGTCGTGAGAACAAGCCTTAAGGGCATGTTCTCGTTTTGTAAATTCAATGCCGGGATTAATGACGTAGGTGGAGGATTTCCTTCCATCACTAAGGATGAGGAAGAAGAAAAGACTGGATATTAGATGATACCAAGAATAGTGTTGCTGATATTGATTCTGTAACTCAGAAGATACGGAGTATAAATAGGGTATTCTGAAGGTCTCGAGGATACGGGAGGATTACCAAAGGGATTTTGGATTTGACCAAGCGGTTATGGCGCCTTTATTTGATGGTCATTTCCAAGATTTGGATAAGGATTACAGATTCGAAAATCTGAAAACAGAGTTCTCGAGGAGTTAAACTTGACTAAAACCGAAAATATCACGGCTTATTAAGTTTAAGGGGAGCAGCCCCATTTTACCTTTGAAAAATACCCTTTGAAATTAAAAGAGCTTAGTTAGGATTACCAACTAATGGGGTGACTTAAAGAGAAAGGCCCAGCCCAAATCCGAAGAGACTAAGGAAGGAAAAGGAAATATCTGCTCTTAGAGTGCTCAAGTACCTATGCCTACCTTTGGTAAAGAACATTCAATGCAAGATATTGGCGGCATGGGAAAAGGCATTGAGAGGATGAAACGAATCCGGATGAAACGATGACCAATTGAGTTGACAGCAGCCACATTAGGACATCAGCTGTCCATATACCTTTTGAACCATGACTTATAACTGAGTATTGGATTGGGACTAACCAAGGCCCAACCCAAACCCCGATAAAAACAAGCAGAAAGTGCAGACAGCATTTAATGCAAATCATGGGCAAATGGGAGGGGAAGCAGACTACGAATAAAGAACCCTTTCTCAGTGGGAGTAGGTTGGTCAGACCAGAAGTGATATTATTCTTCTTCCCAACAGAGGACGGTAAGCGAGAGATGACGTGAATCTCACGGGCCTATATAAACGAGGAGAAGATGCAGGAAATAGAGGACACTCAAACCAAATCAAAACAGAACTTACACGTTCAACCCAACAGGGAAGAAACCCTCTGAGGAAACCCTCAAGCTCTTTCACAGATAAAAAGATCTTCATCTTTATCTGAGGCTCTCATTCGCACTACTTGTGTAGTTCGCGACTTTGAGAAGATCAGGCCAGTCACCCAGGATAATATCCAAACTCCCCACGAGGAGTAGTGTTTTCTTTCTGCTATCAGCCTACTGGAAGTAGTGATTTGAATCTTGGACCAGAGGGTCTTTGATTTGTTTTTCCTTAGGAACCAATATCTAAACCGCTTCCCGATAAGCTTAATAGACCATCCCGATGGAACTAAAACCATCGACAGGCTGTTATTCAGGCTTTGACGAATATAAAATGTAATAAAATGGATATTGCCTTTAATTAACGTCTTTTACATTCAGTTTTTACATTAAGTCTTTTACATTCAGTTTTTTACATTAAGTGTTTCACATTCAGCTTTTACTTACGGTATTTACATACAGCTTCTACTTATCTGTCTTTATTTTTATGTACGTTTGAGCGTGGGAGGTTCTTGGCTATAACAAGTTATACCTAAGTCCCATCTCAAACTATCTCTGGTATAACATCAGAGAGTATAAAGTCCTTAATAAGCAAGGCAAATAACGAACCTAACGGTTCATATATATATATATATATATATGGCGTAATCCGATGAGCGAGTCATATTGCTTGTGGCGCAAGTATCTAATAAATAACACATCTTTCTGTGCTTGGGGGAGCTATTAATAGTGGCACACACTCTGACAAACACCAAAGACAACACAAGGCCTCGCGAGCATCCCTCCGAAGGGATAGGAGCTGAGCTGTTGGAACAGTGCCAAGTAGAAAGGTTCGGAACCAGCGGCCGAGCCGACTCGATATATTCGAGCCTGCACCTCCGCAAAAGGCTGCGCGAACACAACTAAATGGGAAATCATTAGTTTATTTGCCTATTATCAAATAAATAGATGTTATAGTGTTTCATCCCTATACTAAAATAATCACAATGATACATTCAGATTTTTTTCAACAAACGCTAGGATAATTATACTAAATCATTAGTTGGGAGATTCAGGTGCATGGGATGGAGCACGCTACTCAAGCCATTGACTAAACCTAGGTTTTCGATTTATTCAAAATTTTGGCTAGCGATTTCTATTGGTTTTCTTCTCTGTTTTTATGCCTTGAGAAAATGGACGGCAAAGATGAAAAGAGAAGGAAAACATAGAATCCTCTAATTTATAAGGGGATTTCATATACATACCTACATTTGTTATTTGAATGGAACTAGGCTCAATCCTGATGGTGTTATTTTGCTAGTGCCATATAATAACACCATTTATAAACGGACTACTTCCCAACTAGATTATATAGATGAACTATTTATACAAACACTAAAAGTTTCTTCGTACATACAAAGACTTTCTATCGAGGAACAAAAACGAGTTATATTCTATGATTTCAATAGAGGCATAAATAACGCTCTCCTTCGTTGTCATGTGTTATGTAACTGAGCCTCGTATTAAAAGATCAATTCGAGTGTGTGGGTAGGAAAATGAGTGACATGCATCCATGTACTATTAAGTTAGAACATATTTTACTCAATCAAATTTGGGAAGAGCAAATTAGAATGCATAACTTTTAGGAGTTAAGTACATTTCCTTAATATTGAGGTTTGTGGTCAGTTTCAAAATGAGTTACGACTTACAAAGTTCCAAATTTCTCTTACTACATTCCAACATTTTGACATTCATCCAAAATTTCTCTTACTACATTCCAACATTTTGACATTCATCAATGTATACATTATGTTAGGTTGACTGTCTAGTCAACCATTAATTGGCGTTACAATGTGAGAACCGTCCTCCAAACCTATAACCATTCCAAAAAGAAGACACTAAGACACCAATTTAGAGATGAATCCGTGTTACCTTGTCATCAGTTACCAGTTAATTTGATAATCAATCTAAGAGACGATTGGTTGAATCAACGTTGACGTTAAATTTGAAAAACTTGAAACCTCGTCACTTAATCTCCAAACTCCCAAACTTGATGGTTAAACCATATGTACTTCGATCATCATGGCATGTATGTTGGGTTTTGAGACTTTGTTCCACTTTGGGAATACCCTTTATATATCTTTTGTCTTTTACAATAGTAGTTAGGACTTGGGCCATTTAGGTGAGAGTTGAGAGGTTTGAGACTCAAAGTATAATAATATTAATTAAAAACATTTTGATTAATAGACACAACTCTTGGGAGAGTTGTATAGCTTCAGATACATCCAAGGTGTTTAAAGAGATATGAAAAGAGCCTATATAATTGGAGTCCTCGGTTTCTTCGTATATGATTTTTCTTTCTTCCTTATCTTACGTATAAAATTTGAGGTAAACACACAAGCACAATTCATAGAATTCTATATTCTAGTGCGGGTTGCTAAATTAGGTAGTTGTATCTTGATAGGTAGACGTTGTAGAACCACAAGCACAAGAGTGGGACGGAAATGCGTTCGAATGACATAGCTTTTACGCTAGCCTCTACTGTGATCAATCAAGTTAGTATCAATTTAATTTTTGTATTTGTTCTTATTATTTCATTTTGTAAGCAAATATTTTTTATCAATAAAGTGTTTCAAGATTTTGTTATTTTTATCTATTTACAATTGTTCTCCAACAATCTTCGGAAACGGTATGGAACAATATGGAAATAAGCCTCATTCTGAAAAGCCTGATAAATTTAAGGGTGGAGATTTCAAAAGATGGCAGCAGAAAATGCTGTTTTATTTGACAACTCTAAATTTGGCTAATGTCATGTGTGGTGTGCCTAGTGCAGAAGGAGATGATATTCATGTAGAAACTTTGAGAGGCTATAGATGCTTGGAACCATAATGATTTCCTTTGCAGAAATTATATTCTCAATGCATTAGATGATTCATTGTATAACGTCTATGTGGTATGCAAAACAGCCAAGGAACTTTAGGAATCACTTAAGAAAAATATAAAACCGAGGATGCTGGTTCAAAGAAGTTTGTCGTGGGGAAATTTTGGACTACAAAATGAGTGGATTCTAAGTACATTTGACCTCAAACTAAGATCTTTGAAAATCATCGCATGACATTCATGTTGAAGGGATGGTGATCAATGAATCTTTCAAGTGGCGTTCTTTATAGAAAAACTGCCACACTTCTTGGAAAAAGTTCAAGAATTATCTCAAGCACAAATGTGAGGATGGCCCTTGAAGATCTCATTGTAAGGCTGAGGGTGAGGAGAGATAACAGAAAGAATGAGAAGGGCCTGGTTTCAGTATGAAGCCAATGCGAATGTTGTTGAAGGAAACATCAAGCAAGCCAAAATTCAGAAAATTAAAAAGAAGGGAAAAGAACTTCGTCCCTAGTGTGAAGAGCCAAAGACTTCAAGAAAATTAAAGGAAGTTGCTGGGTTTGTGAAGCTAGGCCATAGGGCTCAAGAATGTCGTCATCAGAAAGGATCAAGGTCCTGGAAATCAAGGCAACAACAACCGCGCAAATCTGATTCAAAATGATGTAGATAAATTGGCTGCAATGATTTCTGAAATCAACCTTGTATCTAACCATTCTAATTGGTGGATGAATGCGGTGCAACTACTGCCAGTATGTGGTGATAGAAACATGTTTTCCTCATACCAGAAAGTCGGGAATGAGCAGTGTTCATGGGAAATGCATCTGCATCTGTTGTGGCTGGAATAGGGAAATGTGTTCTGAAATTCACTATTGGAAAGGAATTAGCCCTCCTTGACGTGCTGCATGTCCCGATATTAGGAAGAATCTTGTTTCTGGTCCCTATTCTTAGTAATAAGGGATTCAAACTGGTTTTGAGTCCAACAAGTTTGTATTAACTAAGGGGAATGTTTGTGGGGAAAGAGATTACCCTTCTTTGATGGATTATTCAAACTAAATGTACTTGCTAATGCTATAAATGAAATAAATAATGCTTTTGCTTATATTGTTGATTCGTCTAATTTATGGCACTCTAGGCTAGGACATGTAAATTTTCGTTCTCTTTTTAGAATGCATAATTTAGGTTTGCTGCCCAAACTTGATCACTTAGAAATGTTAAATGTGAGACTTGTACCGAATAAAAATTTGCAAGTCAAAGTTTTAAATCGGTGCATGAAAAATCCAATGATTTGTTAGATTTAATTCATAGTGACTTGTGTGATTTTTAGATCATATCCAACTCGTGGTGAAAGAATTATTATGTAACATTTATAGATGATTTGTTAAGTATTGTTATGTTTATTTACTTCATAGTAAAGATGAGACCTTGGATATGTTTAAGACATATAAGGCAGAAGTTGAGAATCAACTGAACAAGAAGATTAAAATCTTAAATTAATTACATTAGGGGAGGAGAATATGAATCTCATGCCTTTGTCGGAATTTTGTGCCACCACATGGCATAATTCATCAAACAACAACCCCCTATACACCGCAACAAAAACGGTGTTGCCGAGACGGAAAAATAAGACTTTCAAAGACATGATTAATTCCATGTTGAATAGTTCTGAGCTTCCACACAATTTTGTGGGGTGAAGCTTTACTTACTGCAAATAAAATTTTGAGTCGAATTCCACCTAAAACGAGAAGGAATCACCATATGAATTAGGGAAAGGAAGAACCCCTACGTTTAAATTGCTTAAAGTGTGGGGTTTGCCTTGCAAAGTACAGTCCCATTACCAAAGAGACCAAATTAGGTCTAAAACTATAGATTGTGTTTTTATTGGTTTTAAAATCTAATAGTTCGGCTCAGGGCTGGAGTTCGGTTCGGTTACCGAACCGAAACCCTTCCACCCGAAAATCGGGAGACAATTTCCAATACGAAACCGAACCGAAAATTTCGGTATACCAAAAATTTTAGTTCGGTTTACGTGTGGGCCTCCCAAATCCATTCAATAATTTCAATCCAATCCATTCAATCCATTCAATCCAATACATCAATACATTCAGATAGTTATCTCTTATCTACCCAATATTGAAGATAAACATGCATGAAGCGAGAGGTCCAAATATTTAAGATAAGCGCACACACACACGCACTAATTCTAGACTTCTAAAGTGAAGATTATCACTAGTACAAACTACTACTTCAATGTATATATATTACAGAAAGTTTTGTAGTTTGTTGTTAACGATAAACTAATAATTAAAAATGATTTAATTATTGCAGAAAGTGTTGCTAATTTGACACCCAAGGCTTCGCAAAACCAAAAAGTGTTGTAATTTGATTCTTTGAATGTTGCCATTTGCTGGGACATGCAGAAAACCCATCATTCAATAATTTTATCAAACTTTAAAGCAATCTTCTATGTTTGGAGTCACCATTCAATAATTTTATCAAACCCACCATTACACTTTATAGTCATAAAGCATAGAACAATTAGAGGCTCAATGCTATTGATCACCAATATATAGAGGAAAGATTTCAAAAATACTGAGTTTTCATTTGAAACTCAGAAAGCATTTGACGAGAATTTTGAAACAAGATATAGAGAATATACCTCTGGGATGTTGTGTAAGGCAATGGCCAAGGCCAAGTTGACACCAACACGAAGGCCCTACGGTATGAATTTTATGGAATAAGCAAGAAAAGTATATGAGAATTAGCAACAACAGTAATTGTAGTCCTCAAACAGATAAACTATTGCTTGCTGCATGTATAAATTATAATCACCAATCCCATAGATGAAAAGACTACTGCAAATCAAAGTACTGTGCCTTAGAAAACTATGCAATAATTTTTCAATGTCAACTAGCATATAATTCTATTAGCACAAGAAAAGATCGTATAATTTTCAATGTCAATTAGAGCTCAATGCTATTGATCACTAATATAATAGAGGAAGAATTTCAAAAATACTGAGTTTTTCATTTCGAAACTCAAAAAGCATTTGACAGAATTTTGAAATGTTGAATGCAATCTCTCCCATCCTCTATATTTCAGTTTCATAAATTAATAAGAACTGAGCAACCATCATATATAATTATAATCCCATGAAATACTTGCCTATCTACAAACATGACTGCACACACACACACCCTGCATACTGCATACTGCACACACAAACGCACAATGCACACACACACACCTTGCATACTGCATACTGCACACACACACACCCTGCATAATGCATACTGCACACACACACGCACGATGCACACACACACACTCTGCATACTGCATTCTGCACACACAAACGTACAATGCACACACACACACACCATGCATACTGCATACTGCACACACACACGCATAATGCACACACACACACCCTGCATACTGCATTTTGCACACACACACACACACCTTGCATACTGCATACACACACACCCTGCATACACACACACACACACCCTGCATACACACACACACACTCACTGCATACACACACACTCACTGCATACACACACACACTCACTGCATACACACACACACACTCACTGTATACACACACACACACTCACTGCATACACACGCACAATGCACACACACGCACAGAAAACCCAAATCCTAAATCCCAAATTGGAAACCCAAATCCCAAATCCCAAATTGAAAACTCAAATCGCAAATTGAAAACCCAAATCCCGTAAGCAAAACCAAACCCAAATTGTTCCCAAATTCCCAAATCCCGCAAGCAAACCCAAACCTTAAGCACGGAGAAGGAGAGCCGGAGAGGAGAAGAACTTACCAATAAATTGCTACAGAGCTCCAGAAACACGGACCCGGAGAGGAGAAGAGAAGTGGATTTGATTGAGTTTGATGGTGTTTGAGAATTGAGAAGGTCGATAGTGTTTGATTGAGTTTGTTTGATGGTGTTTGAGAATTGAAGAGAAGTGGATTCTGATTTCTCGATCGCATGGGGATGGGAATCAGGGAATGGATCAATGGAATGGGAATGGGATTGATCGATTCGATATTCGAGAATCGAATTTCAGCAATTCGGTTCGGTTCGGTATTACCGAATACACGGTAATATCGTCCCGAACCCCGTACCGAAATTTCAGAATTTATTCGGTATCGGGGACCGAACAATTCGGGGTATTTCGGTTTCGGGATTTTCGGTGTTCCGTTCGGTATTTTTCGGTTCGGTTTCGGTATTTCGGTACAAAATTCCCAGCCCTAGTTCTGCTTATAGATTCTTAGTTTTTCATTCCGAAGTAAGCGATATACATATCAATACTATTATAGAATCTATAAATGCAATATTTTTTGAGGATATATTTCCATACAAAATGGGCAAGTCTAATTTCCTGAAAAAGAGATTAGATAATGATATATCTGAGGTTAATGACGAACCTAGAGTACATGATGATGATTCATCCTCGTCTAGAGTACATGATGATGGTTCATCCTCGTCTAGAGTTCAAGAAGAAGAAGAAGAACTTGAACCTAGAAGGAGTAAAAGGACAAAAATTTGAAAGGACTTTGGGCCTGATTTTGTGACCTTATTAACTGAAACTGAGCCTCAATCATTCAAGGAGGCTATGTCCACTCCTGAAGCTCCATTTTGGAAGGATGCAGTTAACAGTGAGATAGATTCCATTATGCAAAATCATACATGGGAATTAGTCAATTTGCCCTCTGGTAATAAGCCAATTGGTTACAAAGGGATCTTTAAGAAGAAGTTAAAACCTGATGGTACAATTGTGTCACGCCCCAACTCAAGGATTAACGTAGACCTTGATTTAGAACGTGATTCACACCTTAACTATAAAGCTTAGCTAATATAATTAAAATGTGAAATGAAATAAAAAATAAGAACATATATAATTCACTAGAAATAAATTCAAGTGAACAACATAATCATTTATTAAACATTACAAACAAGATTACAACTTAGAAACTACTCAAAGTTCACACATGAGCAGGTCTTTATTCAAACAAGAAAGCAAAAACCAGCAAGCTCATCTTTTTTTTATTTTCTAAGTACATAGTCATATAATAGACAATAATTTAAGTAAACTTCTAGGTTTCCGGTTCCATACCTGCAAAATTTAGTTAGGGTGAGCTTAAAAAGCTGAGTAGGGACATATACCTTTACAATTAAATAAAAGAGTTTGCTTAAAATGGCAAAAATAAAATCACAATTAAAATCGTGGAGAATGATGCAATGCAAACACCTTAACAATACCCATTAATCTATATAACTAAACACCCAGACCTCATACGTCCCATTCCGCACTTATACCACTTGATCCCAAACGCTTAATTATATGAACTAACCCCCATCCCAAACATCCTAGAACTCCCCTTTTGTTAGTCATCTTGCCTAAACTCTTCGTCGCCAATCCCGAATTACCCTCATAGAACTGTGCACTGTGGGCTCGCCTGAGACTTGGTACCTACTAAGAGTTTGGCTCAACTACACAAAAGCTAGTAGCCACTACCTTAGACTCCCAAATTTCTTTCCAATAATTCCAACTTCACTCTCACAGCAGGAACAATTATCAAGTTCCATTTATTTTTCCACACAACACAGATAATCAGCATACCAGCCTTTAAACCAAATCACATTAAGAACAATTATACTCAAATAACAATCTGAAACATTAATAAGATTCAATCACACACACACACATATATATATATATAAGCAATAATAAAATTAGTTAGTAGAAGGTTTCCCAGAACCCCCTACCTTGTATTCGATTAGTTTAGTCCTCCAAACAACCTAATCCGAAACAGAAAATATAAACAAGTGATATAAACACAAGTAACACACACTAGTAACCAAACTAAGTGTTTAATCACAAATTAATATTATATAAAGCAAATACACTAATTTATAAATATGATAACTCAAATAATGTCATTCAAATAGTAGTAAACAAATTTAGAAAGAAAACTGGAAAAGAAATGGAATACTGTAAAAACAGTACCCTGTATCCCTACAAAAGCTGCAGAAAATCAGCTTTGATGAACCAAGTTTAGGCTTATTTTTTAATACTCAAAACTGAACTAAATGGTGCAAACTTATGTGGGTTTTGAAGCTTGTGTTGTGTAATTTAAAAGCATATAAAATTTGTAGAAAACGGAGCTATAAATTGGAAGTTATGCTAGAAAGAAAATTGAGTCTCAAAACTGGAAACCCAGTTTTCAGCTGCTGTCTGGCAGCTCGCGACTCAAGTTTGAATGAAGTTTTGATCATTCAAAACTCAATGGAATTGAGTGAAAACTGTTGGGTTTTGATCCTCGATATATCTAGTTTAAAACAAATTGAAATTTACTCAAAAAGAATCCACAAGGACCTGGAAAACAATAGCCAAATAGACTACTTGAAACTTGGTTTTTCTCTGTAGAAATTTCAGTTTCTGAAATTTAAAACCCAGACACTTTTAAACTAACTTACAACTTCAAAACGCTTACATACAATCCAAAAATCATGTTTATAACTTCTACATCAAATATGACTGAAAGATTAACAAGAAATTTTTTGAACCAAAGCCAAGAACAAGAAATTTGATCAACACACCCAATTCGAAAATTACCCAACTCTAATATTTTTCAAACTAAAATAATTGAGTGATAGATAACCCTAAATAAAACTCAGAACTCCAAATATACATCAAGGAACTTTCAATTCAACTTAAAGAAATTAAATTCGAAAATCATAATAAACAGGGAACAAAGAATTTACCCTTCAAATCTCTGAATCTTTCCTCCAAAATCAAGTTCTCTAACTCTCAATTTCTCTGCCCCTGATGTTAACCCCTTTCTCTCTATTTCTGATATCTCTCCCTGCAACCTCTTCAACCCCTTTTATAGTTTCCCCCTTTCTACTCCACCCTATGGCTACCATGACGATAATCTAGGTTTCTAGACCTTCCACCTCGTGCTTATAGACTTGGTTTCTAGACCTTCCACCTCGTGCTTATAGACCTCTGTGGCTCTTCTTCCTTCATCGTTCGCCACTTCCTACTTGGCTGCTTGCTTTCTTCAAAGAGACAGAACGAGCGTCTGTCCTCAATTCTTTCTTCTTCTTCTTTTTTTAATCTCTTAAAAAAAATTCCTTAAATGTAATAAATAAAATAACAATAATAATAATACTAAAATCTACTAAACTCAAAACTTAGCTAAATAATTCAAAATTAAGCAAACAAAATATTACATAAAAACGATAATAATAATATTTAACCCTTAATTAAATGAGGGATATTACAAATTAACCGAACTCCCACTCCCGAACACCAAAACCCAAACCGGGAGAGGTTTTAGATATCGAAACTGTAATCCAAAGGTTCGGACACTGGGGCCTCGACATCGAACTCAAGTCTGTTTCGGCATTAAAACCCCTAACCACACACATGAAGCATCCCAACATTTTCGCCCAATCCATTCACAATTTCACATATTCATAATCCATTCAAAATTCAATCCATTCAATCCATTCACTTCATTCAATCCATTCACATATTCATTATCCATCAAAATTCAATACATTCAATCCATTCAACTATAATCCATTCAAATTCAATACATTCGATCCATTCAATCCATAATCCCTTCAAAATCAATCCATTCAATCCATAATCCATTCAATCATAACTTTCTCCGAAATAAAAGTTCCCAACACAAATATACAATCCAATCCATTCAATCCTCATTCACAAATACAAGTTTACAACCCAATCCATTCAATCCATTCACAAATATACAATTAATTTATACTTGTTTTTAAACTACCTAGTCCTTCATCTAAGTATTATTCAAGAAATACACTTATAATTTCTACTTCAACCCATATTTACTTCATTTTTGAAACCAATCACTGTGGATTACAATTACCAGGAGGAAACCAAAACACACAAATTTACACAAAGACTGAAACCAATCTGTATAAGCACTGAGTGTCACAAGTGCAAACAATAATATTAAGCAATTTTCTTTCTTTTTTTTAATAAGAAAACAAAGCTTGGTGACAAGCAGATCCGCCATCAAGCCAATAAAGAAATCGCCAAAAACAAAACTAAATCACAACAATTTTATCCTTATAATAATCCAACCACCACACCAAAAGTAATGAGCAATTATGTTGGAAATGACCTCACACCAACTAAGCAAATAATGGCTCTCTCTCACTTCCTAAATTATCAAGTTATTTCTAACTTCTCAAAGATGTAAGACCTCCTCATTAAGTACTTTATTAAACGTGAAGACCTCTCATTAGTACCTCATTAAACAAGACATAAACACAGCTGTCGGTCCCATTTGGTAAGCTTCGATCAAGATTCAAGACTGCATTTTGTTTCAATATTGATTACGGAAACACTTCTGTGATTCTAACTTCTAAGACCTCTTATTAAGAAGTGAAGATAAATATCAAGTTGGTCATCAAGCTTTAATACACATATGATAGCAGTTATCCAATCATGAATGGATTTTCATTTATTTACTCAATAAATTCATCATTAGATTTAGAAGTAACAAAACAATGTTGAAAATACAAAGTCTTTACTTAGAAATGCTAAGCAATCCTCCATTAATAAAATGTGTTTTATGGAACAATCGGGTTCTAATCCAATCATTATTTACTGCAACTGAGTTGATATGTCAACTTCAACTCTCAAACTAGCTTTTGCAAATCAACCGACCCATCGTGAAGTTTACCTCCAACTCTACCAAAACCAAACAAAAACATAAGCACAAGATTCCGTACCAATTTAAAATGACCCCAAAGCCTGGCCGAAATCATCAAGCACAAGATTGAAATCTCAGAAAATTTTCCCAACATCAACATCAAATTTCAAATTCATATCTCATCTAACTACAATGGCAGCATCAATTCCACATGCTTTTTCTCGCTGCTTTCTATTAATTTTTTGTTCTTGCTATTCCTGTAATGATGTAAATAGAGGCTGACTCAAGCGAGGCTAAACCCTCAATTCAATTCAATGTAGTTATCACAATTAATACGTAATTCACCCACAGCACACTCCAATCATGCATTCAATTCAATTCAAATCTCAATTCACCAATTCACTCATGTAAAGACGAACAACAACTGAATAATCACAACATTTAACAATCACAGCTTTCAATTCACTCCACTCCACAGCTTACGTAACAATCACATAATTCGCACAATTCATGTTGATAAAATTAAATCTTCAATTAAATTCACTTGTCGAAGCAAACCCCCCATCCTGAATCTAAACCCCAACTCTACCAAATCGAGGAGTGTCGAGAGAAGAGAAGAACTTACCGGCCTGGGAATGGATGGGATCATTCACCTAATGGCCGGGTAGTTCTGATCAGTATTTTTGTCAATTGAGGAGGTGTCATGCAGAGCTGGAGAGAGGAGGAGATTAGAGAGTGTAAAAAGTCTGATTTAAGTGCTTTTGGCTTCCTGTCAAAGGTGTTATTAATCCCCTCACACAAGCTCTTAAGATGAATCCCACCTCAGACCAGAGCAATAGGGGCTGTCACATCATTTCTCTGAAGAACTCCGGCATGAAATCAAAAGAGGTATGGTCATGTACAGTATCCAAATTTCACATCGCTTAATGCATTTTACGTCAAAGCTTGTCTTTCCTGACCAGTCTTTTGTCTAGTCAAATGTAGTCCTGCTCTTTTCCAAGCTTCGGCACACCAATTAAGAAACCCAAGGTCACTGCATAATCGCTCAGCTCCTCAATGCAGCCTCCCTCACCGCTGATCTTAGAGCATCTGCTTTTGTTGTACACTTCTACTCTCCTTGTGTTTTTCTCTCATCCTTTAAGGTTGTTTCTGTGGCAATAAAAGATCTCGGGGCTGTACATTTAAAAGATCAAAATTGCAGAGAGTGTTTTTGGCTTTTGCTTCCTTCTGTTGCTTCTTCAAAACCCAAGAACAAACAGCTTTTGCATGAGCATTTCTTAATTTACGTGTTATCATACACAAAATCTTTGAAACTTGTTTGTTTTGTTGTTTATTGTTCAAAACTGAAATCTCCAAATCTTCATTGCATATTTTGTTTTTTGGATCTACGCGGTTCTTTCCCTCAATTATTTTTGAGCGGAGAAACCTGATCGGTCGTATTTGGAATCCACATTTGCATTTCATCTTTACATCTTCATTCCATTTGCATGGTTCATGCCTGACTAAAAGCCACAAGACATTGAGCTCAGTAGACAAGTCGCTTCCTCTCGGTGAAGACCATTCTAAGCAAGATCCATTTGGTGCCAAATGTTGGCCCAGAATGAAAGGTACAAGCCGCCCTTGAACATGTCTAGACGGAGTTTTTGTTGTGTGAAATCCTTGTATGAACCTTATTCACTACTAGTGGATAGACTCCTTGGAGTCCCCTAAGCACCAGCTAGGTTTTTCCTTAGCAACAAAATTATCGTGGTGTTATTGTTATAACTTGCTTAACCTTCCTATTAAGTTATTGACATGCTGCTTACTTCATGTTAACAACTGTGATGATGGTGCTGATGTTTATCCGCCTGGCCGTGGTTATGGTATGTGTGGTACATCTGGATTACTTCTGGGCAGTTGTGGCCTTAGGCTTCTTTTACCCCGTGTTAGGTTTGGGTCGGCCCGCAACATTCTGGTAACTAGTTGACTAGCGTTCCACTGAATGAGCAGACAAGAAATTGCTTGACATGTTATTCCGCCCGGTACCACTTTCACTGGCATCGTAGCGCCAAATTCTAAAGATACATAGAGCGATCTCTCTGGAATTACTTCGGTATCGTAACTCACCAAGGATCGTGACAAAGACGCCCTGTTCCCAACGCAAATTGCCGATGGCTCCGATATGCAATGCGGGAGTGAAAAATTCCGCATTTTCTTAGATGCTCGTGTGGATCTAAAATGCTATCGACTATCTTTTACTCCTCGAATGGAAGGCCCTTCAAAGACGCTGATGGTGAGAAAGTTTTGAAACCTACAGACTGACCACAACAAAGTGATCACGCAATGGCTAACAAAAAGGCTAGGGAATGCAATTGTTTTCTCGCTTATTTCGTATCAAGCTTAAATAATATTAGACAATCGTGCTACCACCAAACAAGCATGTGATAAACCGCACTATGCATGAAGGTGATATCATAAAGGATCTCAAACTTCAAATGACTCACAGACAGTAAATTCAAGAGTTGAAAATGGATGACTCCAGCTCTTTTTCCAGTGTTCTATGAAAAGGTTGGAAGGCTTGACAAACGGTTATGAGTTTGGGTAAAACAGATTGATGAGACAACCATTGTTAAGAAGATTCTAAGGGTCTACTCAGTTCATGCAAAGAAGACTTATCTGAGGTACAAGACCTCAACAGAAATCAAGCTTGGGAAACTATCGCCAGTTTATCAAGCATACAGATGAACCCTGAATTAGAAGAAGGTGACTAAAGAAAGGGAAAAATATGCTGTTTCAAGGTGTTGAGAAGACAAACGCCCAAAGGAATCGCTCTTGAGCCCTAAGAGATGTATAACATTTGGTAGCTACCCCAGAAGATCCCAAAACAAGGGAAGAATCGCGAAAAGGAGTGGTGAATCGCTTCAATGATTCAAGTTCAACCACAAGTGCAATTTTTTGGTAGAAAGCAAGGAAAATTTGTTGATCGTAAAGACTCATCTCTCTAGTGAGTTCGACCTTGTTATGAGGAGAGTTGGTCATCGTGTTTTGAATGTGCAAACACCAAGAAGCAAAGAGAAAAGATAAAGCTATGGTGGCTACATGGAGTGAAAGCGAGAGTGAAATTTCACTCATTCTCACTTGTGTCCACCGATGATGAGAGTATTTAAAATTGCTTTGTGGCAACTGCGGGATGAGAATCACCTAGTGATGCAATTTTATCCGTGCGTGGAATATCCAGAGATTTGTCATATGAGAACCTGTCTCAATATGACTTCTCTTTCTTTTGACAGACTTGGCAATGCTAAGAGTAACAACATTGAACTCAACAAAAAGACTCTTCTCAAAGACCGCGAAAGAAAATGAGTCCCCTCAGACTAGTCAAAGGCAGAACAGAAGAGAAAAATTGCCACCTGAAAACAATCAGACATGTCGGGACAGTGGTGTCTTCCTTGCTTCAAAGTATCTTAGACACGAATTGGATGCTCTAGATGCTCAAGCCACAACGTCTAGTGCTCGTGATAAGTTATCAAAATCAAGTTGTTGCAATTTCTCAAAGCCAGCAATGTTATGTACCAAAATGCCAATCTCTTGAAGCAAATGAAGAATTGAATGCAGGCAAACACAAAGTCATCCAACTCGAATTATCACAAAAAGTGGACAAGATGCGAAGCTCAGGGAAAGTCATACAAGCACAAGAGCTGGTCTCAGGCTTGTTAAAAATGCACGCAAAATGCTGGGACTAAACCAAGTTTGTGAGAAATCAGCTCACCAATCCTTCACTCACTTCCCAAACCCGCGTGAGGCGTTTCTCGCTCCTGCGTGTCACCATCGTGGGTGAAGCCGTCACATCGCCCAAAAATGCAAAAGCCGCATGCAAAAAAGAAATGACTCCTTTGAAGAATCGTTGATCGACTAGTCGCCAAGATAACAGAATTATACTACAGTTAGTTTGTCCATCAAGCCAAATCTCTCCGTGCAAAAATACTAAATAACAAGAAATCTCCCGAAGGTGTATGTTGTTCTAAATGCCTTACGCCACTAAGCCACGTGTGGCATCTTGACAAATGGGTGTTCTCGGGCCACATGACCAGACAAAGATGCCTCTATCTCTTGACCTACCTGTGGTGTTCACCTGAGAGGTGAAAATCAAATATGTATTATCAGCAGTGGAAGTTACATTCTTGCCTTCCTAAACCAAAAGAGATGTACGGCTAGGGTGGATGGTCTCAATCAAGTTGATAAGTGTTAGCTAATTAGGTGATGAAGTGGCTGACGAAGTGTGCTTCTCTTAGTCGTGGTTGCCGTGACAGACAAAAAGGAAACAACATTCTTGTGCTACCAAGGTCTCGGCCGATCATTGCCAGCAAGTTACTGACTCTCTCAAATCAACACTTCTCAGATGCAAACAAAGTTACCGATGAGACAAGTGTTCTCAGTGGCATAAAACACTTGGCCATGTAAATTTCAAGACCAAAATCACAAAACATGGTGTAGTAAGAGGACTTCCACCATCACTACCTGATTCGTATGTGTTTCATGTCAATTGGAAAAAGCAAACCAAAGTGGCTCAGGCAAGAAAGATAGATATTGGAACGCCAAAAAAGCCTCCAACTGGCATTTGGATTGGTTGGACCCATTCGCACCTTGTCCATGGGTGAAAGAAATGTGTCTCTGTGATTGTGATGACTACACTAGGTTTACTGGTGTGTTTGAGAGAAAATTCGACACTTTTCAGCTTCACCGCCTACAAAGTTATGCTGAATCTAGGCCCAAACAGCCAACCATTCCACTAGTCGCACTGGTCCGATCATGGAACTGAGCTTGAAAATGCGCATTTTGATGATTTTTGCTCTGACAAATGGGATTAAGCATGAATTTTCTTCGCTTCCAATCACTCCTCAACAAAACGGTGTTGAAAGGAAGAATAGGGTCTGATGGAGATGACTCGTGTTGTTAAATAGCAAGAACTTGGCTAAGCATTTTTGGGCCGGCTAATGAGCACAGCTGCGGTCATGGCTTCAAACGTGTGTTTCTCGTGTAATCTCTACTGCACGACACCCCATGAACCGTGGAAAGGAAAGAAGCCAATGGTAAAGCATTTCCTGCAGTCTTTGGAAGTACTTGCTACATCCTAAGAGATCGAGAACATCTTGCAAAGTTTGATTCTAAGAGTGATAAAGTGGATCTTCTTGGGATATTCTACTACAAGTCACACATATGTGGTCTACACCAACAAAAAGACCATCATGGAATCAATAAATGTCGAATTGATGATCACTGCTACTCACGTAATCAAGTGGAAAATGTGACTTGATCTTCAAGCCCCATTAGAAACCTATGAAGATTCTCGCTTAGTTCAAGAGGGGTCGTGAAAGAAACTCATGACAACTGTGTCTCAATTTATTTCTGGGACTTTGGATAAGAAAAAGCCAAAATGGGTCATTTGCAATCACAACGATGAAGCCATTGTGGGCTTCAGAGCAAGGGTGTTCAACAAGAAAGCAAGTTGCAAATGAAATTAAGCTCATGTCTCGGCTATGTGTCTCAAGAGGAACCCAAGAATGTCAAAGAAGTTTTTGAAAGACGAAGAATGGACAATCGCTATGCAAGAAGAACTAAATCGCTTGAAAGGAATGATGTAATGGTGTGCCTGTCACTGCCTCCCAACACCAATGTGCTGCTGGAAACCAAGTGGATCTACAAGCAAACAACCGGCGAGCGAGTCGTCATCAAACAAGGCCATTAGTCGCACAAGGCTACTTCTCAACTCGGGGCGTGTGGATTTTGATGAAACCTTCTGCCCGCTGCTCGCCTTGAATTCTGTTCCTGCCCTGTAGTCACTTGAAGCTTTTATAGAATTTTCCAAATGGATGTCAAGACAAATTTCCTCACGGGTACTTAAATGAAGAGTGTGAACAACCCAAGGGTTTTCAAGATCTCGCCACCCTGGATGCGAGTATACAAACCGAAGAAAGCTCTTCTACTTTATTTAAACAAGCACCACGCAGCATGGTATGACAGATTATCTCTTCAATCTTCTTTGCAAGTAAGCCTTCTCAGGCTCTCCGCCGACAAAACCTGTTTGTGAAAAGTGGTGGATAAACATGTTGTGATATCTCAAGGGCGTGGATGATATTGCGGTTGGTTCAACGCTTTCCACTTTCAGTCAATCGCCATCAATATGATGACTAGCGAAGTCGGAAATGAGTCTTGCTGGAGAACTTACCTATTTTCTCTTCGGCTTCAAGTGAGACAAGAGGAGAATGGCATTTTCATTTCTCAAACCAACATGCCAAAAATTCATGTTAATAAAGTTTGGTCTCGAGAACTCCAAAGTTTCTAGGTCACCCATGGCACAAAGCAAGATGCACAAGGATCCAAGGGTGATGTGTGATCAAACTCTTGTATAGAAGCATGGATTGGTGAAGCATCGTATCTTACCAAAGAGACCGTCACCGGGATATTGCATTTGTCGCTGGGGTGTGCTCGCTTTCCAAAGTTGTCCTTAAAGAATCTCATCATCCGATGGCTAAAAGAATCATCAAGTATGCTCATGGAACTTCCGATTTTTGTCACATTACACTCATGACACAAATACAAATCTCAAGTGGCATAGTGATGCCGACCGGGCAAAAGCAGCGATGATCTAAAGCACTTCCGGGGAGCTTTATGTGGGAAACAAATCCTGTTGCATGGCATTCACAAAGCAAACAAACTCTGTTTTCTTTCAATCACAAAGTGAATACGCGGGCGGCCGGGAGTTGCTGCACTCAACTAATGTGGATGAAACAAATGCTAGTGACTAAGGGATCTTACAGCAATCTAAGTTTCTCATCTATTCACACAATACTTAGCAAGGGACACATGGTCAAAGAACCCTCGGGCCCAACATTCAAGAACCAAGAATAATATTGATATATTTCCATATCACTTATTCGAGATCTTGTTGAAGGTAAAATTCTCACCTTAAACTTTGTGCCAACCTAAAAACAACTACCGATATATTCACAAAAAGCACTAGATAATCAACATGTACTTGGTTATATTTGGTCAAGTTAGGAATATTCGAAAGAATTTATAAGGCGGTGGGATGTTGTATTGGTACCTGGAGCTTGAGAAATCAAAGAGCTTGCCAGTTTGAGAAAAGATGACAACAGCAACTTCAGATTCACACAGGATCGACAGCTCGCCAGCTTTCTTGAAAATCCCCCTTCTCCTCTTTGAGAAGGTCACCTGCCTTGCCGGCAGGTAGTCGATCTTCCTGATCTTGATCTTCTCCCTCATAATTTTCACCATTTCTTCCTACCCCCTTCAGAAACAATAATTCAAATAAAATAAAATAAGCCAACCACTTTCAATTTCCACATATTTACATAAATGTTCACAAACTCAAAAGATACATTATATTTTCTGGGTTTCTGATAATTTTAAGGATTATTGACCTCAAACCATAGCATCTCAGATCTAAATAAGTAAAACAAAACCCAGAAAAAATCCACCAACCACAATAAACTGTCCAACAAGCGTACTGTAGTATTAAGTATTTACCATAAATAGAAGAAAAAAAAAAGGAAAACCATACATAAATTAATTACTGGGTTTTCCTCTGTTTTTTTGTTTACCTTCGTTGGGGGTTTTCAGGTCTGAAGTTTTGGTCTGACCCGGAAATTTGCAGAGCAGAAAAAGCCAATAATTTTGGAAAGAGAAGAAGAGAGAAAGAGAGAGAGAGTTTGCTGCTGCTGGTTGTTCAAGAAAGGAAAGGTTGCTAAATGTAATTTCCCGTTTATGGAAAAATTGGAAATATCTTTGTTTAATATCCACTGTTTGCTTATTTTTCTACCTTTAGATATTTTTAGATATTTTTTGGGAAAATAAGCTAAGAAACCTGTAACGCAGATCCACGGGGACCGATCACCACCGTTTATATGTGGACGACAGTAAAAAATGTGGAATCTCTTAGTTTTGTCCATCTAAGGGATTGTCGGTTAAATTTTTTTACGTATCACACTTTTTTGAGGGATGCTATGCTGGCCGTCAATTGCTAAAGAACAGCCTCTTCCTCAGCCGCTGCTTGTGCAGTTGACACGTAGCTTCCCTTTTGCCATGCGTTTTCTGTGCTATTTACTCATTTTGCCATTCGTTGATTTGTCTCACTTCTTGTTAGCAGCAAGCAAACAAGCAACCGCTGTATCACGAGTGCAGATCTTCTGTGCCAGAAAACCCTCTGCCCTCCCTCTTCCTACATTTTTGTGTTGACAAGTGTTCCATAACTTCACACAAATTAACAGAGTTAACTTGATATAAAATAAAAAATTACCAAAAAAGAAAACTTAAAGAAAAATGGAAAACCCACTCGACATCACCAGCCACCAAAAATTCTTGGGTGCTATGAGGTATTTCAGATTTTTTAACTGTTAAATCTTAATTTTTATATTTTAAAATAAAAATTTAACGATAAAAAAATTCGGAGTATCCCGTACTCCGGAATATGCAAAAAAGACTCCACCAGCCACCCCCCTCCATCACCTCTACGTTTTCGATTTTTCTGGGTTAATCCCTTCAGCGACTCCACCTCGTCGGCTGCAATCCTTGTCCTCCTCGCCGCCGAAAATATTCTCTCTTTTCCCTCGCTATAACTTTTTGACCCAAATGACTGAATCACTCTCTCTCTCTCTCACACAGAGAGACAAGTCAAGGCATGTACTTGGTTATATTTGGTCAAGTTAGGAATATTCGAAAGAATTTATAAGGCGGTGGGATGTTGTATTGGTACCTGGAGCTTGAGAAATCAAAGAGCTTGCCAGTTTGAGAAAAGATGATAACAGCAACTTCAGATTCACACACGATCGACAGCTCTCCGGCTTTCTTGAAAATCCCCCTTCTCCTCTTTGAGAAGGTCACTTGCCTTGCCGGCAGGTAGTCGATCTTCCTGATCTTGATCTTCTCCCTCGTCATTTTCACCATTTCTTCCTACCCCCTTCAGAAGCAATAATTCAAATAAAATAAATATATTTCTACATGTATATATATATTTTATATATATATCTATCTATATACATATATAAAGAGAACACTGGAAAAATCTTGAGTGGTACGTACCATTCAATGGTACGACTATTGAATGGTTCAGATTAATTTGCAGTGGGCCCCAAATGAATCTTAGCCATTTAACAGTACGTACCATTCAATGGTACGTACCACTGAAGTTGGACCCGAGAACACTCCAAAATCATAAAACATTCAAAATACCATAAACTGTCCTTCATGAACTCCAAAAATTACAATTAAATTAAAATTTCAAATTTCAAAAAAAAAATATACAAATAAAAAAATACTTAATTCCTAAATCATTCTTTTTGGTAAAAAAAATTTAATTTGACATACAAAGACCAATTACGCGTGTGGCAAGATGCTAGTATATATAAAGTCAACACTCTAAAATAGTGAAACTTTCAATATATCAGAAATACCTCTATCTAATTAAAATATTAAAATAACAAATTCTGAATTAAAATAAATTAATTAAAAATTCTGAAAAATAAAAGAAACCCCCGGACAGTTTTTATTGTTTGTTTCTTTAAATTTTTTAAATAACTATAAAATCAGTATTTTAAATAAATTTTGAAAAGTCAATTACAGGTACTGTGACAAGAGTCTAGTATATATAAATATTCATAAATTCAAAAACTACATTATATTTTCTGGGTTTCTGATAATTTTAAGGATTATTGGCCTCATACTCTAGCATCTCAGATCTAAATAAGCTAAACAAAACCCAGAAAAAACCCACCAACCACAATAAACTATCCAACAAGCCTACAGTAGTACTAAGTATTTACCATAAATAGAAGAAAAAAAAAGGAAAACCATACATAAATTAATTACTGGGTTTTCCTCTGTTTTTCTGTTTACCTTCGTTGGAGGGTTTCAGGTCTGAAGTTTTGGTCTGACCTGGAAATTTTGAGAGCAGTAAAAGCCAACAATTTTGGAAAGAGAAGAAGAGAGAGAAGAGAGAGAGTTTGGTGCTGCTGGTTATTCAAGAAAGGAAAGGTTGATAAATGTAATTTCCCATTTATGGAAAAATAGGACATGTCTTTATTTACTATCCGCCGTTTGTTTATTTTTCTATTTTTAGATATTTTTTGGGAAACCTAGAACGCAGATCACCATCGTTTATATGTGGACGACAGTAAAAAATGTGGATTCTCTTACTTTTGTCCATTTAAGGGATTGTCTAATTCTTTTTACATGTCAAGCTTTTGTCCATCTACAAAAGAATTAAATAAAATGAAATATAAAAAAATTAAGAACTTGCCACAACTCTATACAGCAAATAAAGGGACCACCTTCATTCCTTTTATATTCCCATAAAGATAAACAACATCACAGCACTAATATTCATGGGTAATTCTCACTTTATTACTATTAACTATTATAAAATTCGTACTTTACTACTTTTAGTTTTTTTCGTCCCACTTTTATATTTAAAGTTTAATTTTTCTGATACTTTTATATTTCCATTAGTTTATCTATCAAGTGCTCTGTTAATTAATAACGCGACAGATCCGTGGCCAACCAAATTTGTGCTACGTGGACAATAAATATTAAAAATTAATTAATTAATAAAAACAAAAATATTTCTCTTTTCTCTTCCACCTTCCTATTTGACTCCATGCACATCTACCCCATCCCTTCCACTTTAAGACCCCTCCACACCAAACTCTTTTTCAAATTTGAATTTTTCAGTTTCTTTAGATTTGCAGTGTTTTATTTGGATTTGGAGCCCGTGGAGTTGGTTATTTGGAAAATAAGAGTTTATTTTCTTCTTTATTGTTTTATTGTATTTTGTTCTTTTGTTATTTAATAATTTTATATTTTTTAGTGGGCCAATATCCCGTCACGTCATCAATTAATAGAAAACTTGACGGATAAACTAACGGATGTATAAAAGTGCCACAAAATTAAACTTTAAGTATGAACGTGAGACGAAAAAAATGTAATTGTAGCAAAGTGCGAATTTCACGATACTTGAGAATAGTAAAGTAAGAATTACCCAATATTCATTGTTTACTTATCAAAACAGCATACAAACAAACAAACTCCATGACTTTTCCAAATTCAAACAAAACCCACACGTTCCAGCAAAGAATTGAAAAAAATTAGGGATCACTTCGTCTTCTTCAAATGTCGACCACAACACTTGGTTGAGCTTACTTTCCAGAGAAATCGCTAGCTTCACTTTCAGAACCCTAATTCTAAAAACAAATTCCCATTTGATGTATTCAATGGGTTTGTTCGTGAAATGACGACATTACCCTTATATTGCTCACATATGAGCCCACATAAGTTATTCTGACGTTTTTCTTTCAGTTTCCTTAATTTCTTTTCAATATACTTTACATTTTTCTTTCATAGATAAAACAAGTTCCACCATTAATGTGGTTTATAATATGTCATGTTGTGCAATAGTAACAGTAAACCATATACCAATATTATCAAACGAAAAATGCAACAAATCTCTTTCTTTATTATTACAAAAATTTCTATTTAATTTGTGATATTTTTATTTACCCAAATACTTTTTCTATGCACAAAGTTTAAATACCAATCAAATAAAAAGGTCTAAAATGAATAGAAATTAGTATCGAGCCTAGCACAAGCGATTAAAAATCAGTAATTCGCGCGTAGCGAGTGCAGAGAGGTTAGTGTAAATAAAGAGAATAGTACAAAGGGGTATACATTAACCTTAGCTGGAAAGGAAAATTAGTTCTATTGACTTTGCTTGAAGAGAAGGGTTGTTTCAGTTTACCTATGCTAAAAAATGACATGATCATGCCAACGGGGGTTGGTTGAGTTGATAAGGATCGTTATCTTCACTAGACCAAGGCCTAGTTTCGAGTCCCACTGCCGACAATTCCTCTTGGTAGACGATCTGTAAAAACCAAAAAGGGGGCTAAGACCTCCTCTGTAAGTACCAAAAGAGGCTTGTGGTATATCTTCGCCATGGGATGAGGTAGCCTCCCTTCCCCCTAAACTTTTTTTAACCAAAAGAAATTATAAAATGATCATTAACTCATCTCAAAATATGAAATTAATTATTAATGTGAACCAAATTTTCTAAAAACGGAATATAGTTTGCTAAATGTAATTTCCCATTTATGGAAAAACTAGGACACATCATTCTTGACTATCCACTGTTTGTTTCTTTTTCTACTTTTGGGTATTTTGTTTTGCTCGAAAAAAGAAAATTCATTAAAACGGCAAACAGAGCAACAGAAAGCAAGAACCCCACCAAAAAAAAGAGGGAACAGAGGGATACAGTTGGTGTGATGAATGCCATCTGAACCGTTTATTTGTGGACGCATTAAAAATGTGGAATCTCGTACGTTTGTCCATATCATAGATTCATTTACTTGTGGACGACAACTCCACTAAAAAGGTGGAATCTCTTACGTTTATTTCTTTTTACGTGTCATTGCCAGAGAGTCCAAATCTGCTGTGCCCGAATCGCCACTGCTTGGCCTGTGACATCCTTCTCCTTTTGACACCTGTCATTAATGTTAACACCCAAAGATACAGCGTTAACTTTTACAAAAATTGAAAAAAGAAAACTAATAAAGTAAATTTAAAAAAAAAATGATAAGCAAAGGTAAAAAAACACCACCAGCAACCAAACTCACTCACCCAACCACTCCAAACCCGTCAGCCACACCACACCGTCACCGGCGACCAACTGTCCTTGCATCGGCAAAGCTCCGTCACCAGAGGCAGCTTCGATTCATTTACGCAATCGAAGGAGTGGCAGCTTCGAAATCACGCAATAGACCTTGCAGAGCAAAGAAGATCAAACTTTAGCAGCAGTTCTGTTGCCTTGTTGACTACTGGCATGCCACCAATACATAGGATAGGAGAACTGCATCAACTCCACCATTTTCGGCAAATATTTCATCCTGTGGAAAATGGAAGACCGATCAATAACGGAATTAGAATAAGAAAATATTCAGCATACAATATACTACATTAGTAGTTAGTATTTCCCTATGAAGTACGGATACGGATACGGTGATACGATACGACACGGCAATACAAAAAATCTCTAAAAACTAGAATACGATATGCCATGAATACGACAATAAAAATATATATAATTTTGAACATATTTTAACATGAAAATATCCAAATTCAAGTGCATTGGATTTGTTGGAGAAGAAAAGTTGGAAATCTAATCCTCTTTATATACAAAAGAATAAGTGTGAGAGTTAAGTCATTGTTTCAACTAGAGGCAAGCACTCCGTATTCATCAACTTTCAACTAAATCTCTGTTTTCTATTAATTTTCTCCTATTGATTTCTCATCTGAAACTGTAAAGCCGGATACTTGTATCCATCAAGCCAAATCCGTATCCGTTGACCATGATTCGTATCCAACAAGTATCGTATCCGATACTTCATCGGATACAGGATATGCGACCAAACTGAAGAAAAAGGACTGACTTTTCCCATTTAGTGTAATTGATTATTTGGTCTTCTAACGTACAAGTCAGAATGTTTCACACTGACCGACTGTATTTAAAACATCAGATTACAAAATTCTTACATTGACAGCAGCAACAGCCTTTACAAGTCAGAATGCTTGCTGAGCTAAGCCCCGCACCGCACGAATTGATTAAAACCAGAGCTCCAGCAATTCCAATCCAATCTTGGCAAATTTTCGCGCATAACCATAAACCTGAAATTTGCATTCACAGCATTATTCTTCATGAAATCTGTTGTTTTGAACACTTGCATGAAAAGGTTCCCGTAACTAAAGAAGGTACATTTGAGACAAAAATTATAAACCTCAACTCGACTTAGTGAAGCCAAAACACGATTATCATGTTCATCAGGTGTCAAGAGAACAGCATAGCATCACACAAACTCTCAATGCTGATAACTTCCCTTTTTACGCTCAATACTCGCAGAACAAGCTCTTTTGTCAATCTTCAACTCCACGAATAGCTCTTTTATGACCTCATTACTCGTTGCAGACGCAGCAACGACAGCAAAACCACTACTCACTACACTACCTCAACATTCTCAAATCCATCAGTTAGAATACCCACCAAAATCTTTGGTGGTCCACCACTTGCCCTATGGCTTCTCTACTTTGCAAATCTACAAATTAACAAAAAGCCAGAAAATTACACACAGCTCATGCATAACCAAATAGTTTATGAGAAACCAAAGATGCAAGATAGATTGTCCATCATACCATGCAGCAATGAAGCCAATGCCTTCAAAGCTAAAACAAGAGCACCCGATTTGAATCTTACAACATATAGAACAAACCCCTCCATTTCTAGAAGCTATTCCTGCATTCCCAATTTCCCAGAACCTTCGGAATTACACAGCTCGGTGAGTAAATCCACAATTTCATCGCCGATTTCACTGTTTGGACTGCTATTCAACTGGCTCAATCTATCCAAACATTGTAACGCAGGATTGTCCTACACACTACCCTCTCCAGGGACACAGGTCGTCATCCCTGCCAAACACAAGAACTAAAATTTACATAATAAAACGTAACAAATACTGCGTTTATCAAATGGGCTCTGTTTGGTTTCCAAGAAAATGCAGGAAAATCAAGATTTCACTCAATCTCTCTGTTTTCTTTTACCTTTCCTACAACTTTGCGAGTACCAAAACGAATCGTATTGGGGGACTTGGGGGGTAAGAGAGAAGAGTACCAGAGAGATCGACGCCCTGGAGAGTTAGGGTTTCGATGCCGTCGGTGGGGTCCATGTTCTCCTTCACCACCTCGTCGAAGGCCTCCTGAGAGATCGTAGGGACGGCGCTCTTCGGTGGGCCCATCTCTGCAGTTTTCGGCACCGTCCGATGGTACGGGGTTTGTTCTGGGGATGGATGATGGTAGGAAGAGAAGAAGGTGACCATCGTGTGGGAGGAGGAAGAGGAGGGCGGGTTGCGAGGTTGCGAGGTTGCGAACTTGCGACAGCGACAGGGGAAGGAAGAAAAACTGGTGATGAGAGGAGAGGAGAGAGAGAGAGAAAGATTGTAATTTGTAATCAAAGGGGGCCAGCCACGCTTTTTTAGCAGTCAACCGGTTTCTCATTTGTCCGACTTCATCAATTTTACGGGCCCTTAGATAAAAGTGAATTGATCCAGGACGTCTAAGCTTCGCAGCTTTCAATGCGACCAAGCACCGAAGAAAGGCTGTCTTTATTTTGGACGGTGACCGTTCCACTTTTTTTATTCCGAGCATGCGATTGCGAGATGCCTTTTTTTCTCAAACCTTGTGAACCTCAATATTGAGGTGTCTTCATGTCTGCAATAACATTCAAAATAGAAGGCAAACCATCGACTCCTAAATTCCCTCTTAACGAGTGATCCTGATAAAGGTTTAACAAACAATTAAATAGTTGGGTATTGATATGCAGACAAAGACAACACCAAAAAGAAATCCAAATAAGTGATGGGTACCAGCCAGATTTCTACTTTATTCTTCAAATCATTCTTAGTTTGACATGCAAAAAATTAAAGCTTCAAATTCAATCACAATAGAAAAAAGAATATAAGGGCAAAGAAAGACCTTTATCATTGAAACTTGAATTTGCTTCTAAAAATCATGCAACTGACAAATGTAAAACCATTATCCAAGGAATTGTGAGAGAATCGTAATCGTCAAACTATTAGAAAGAGACTAAGACAATTAAAGTACAAATTTATGAAATACAAAACAACAAAGAAAAGGAAACATAATCCCAAATGGAAAACTTATTTTTACCCAAAATATTCAAAGTAGCAGAAAAGGGTAAGCAAACTTGGATTTTCGGATTCCTCAATGTGATTGATTCAATCATGACCTAAAAAAAAAGGAAAAAAAATCATAATCATGATGAGTGCGTACCCATGAAGCCAAATGAGTTAAGCCACCAAACGAAACCAAACAACGTTGTTAACACTGGACTAGGTTCAAGGACTAAATTGGATTTGCATGGCATGGACTAAGCTGTATAAGAATAGTGAAGCATTTGTTGCTCGATCTCGTATGTGAATGGTGAAACATTCACGGTGGTCGCCTACCTACGTAGCACGTCCTCCAAGTTTCCTTCTAGCCTGAAGTCTTTGAGTTGCTCGTCGAGCAACCCCTGTATATCTTCGAATTGCATGGGATGTATGTCCGCATACGGCTCTACTGCTCTACGATTTCGCAGTTGTTTGCGCTATGCTTCCTGCAATTGCTGGACTGGATAATTAGTGGAGCCTCCAACGAACCGTTGTGTTGCTCTTCATCCTCAATCATGCATTGACCTAATTCTTGGGGAACACCTCAAGAATCAAGGTGGGAGTGAACGCTTCTACGTGAGCCTTGTCCATTACAAACACTTCCCTGGGGACCGAGTCGAGTGTAAACACCCTGGACCCTAGGCGGGAAGGCATGTCGGAGCGGGGGCCTAGCCTGGATGAACACTCGGATACTTCACTCCTTGATATGCGATCTCCTTCCCTGTGTGTTGGATGGTCCTTGAGCTCATGCCTCTATTGCTGACGGGTTGGGTATGCGTTGTCCACGATTTCTTTTCCTGGCCTTCTGCGAAATGGTGACTCATGCCCGATCTCCTTTTAATTTGGCGAGCAAAGATCAAAGTCACCGAGATTGGTTTGAGAAAGAAGTTGATTGAGCATCCTCGTCTACTAACTTAGTGTCGTAGTTAGGTCTGCAGCTCGTAAAGAAAGAGCTTTCGAATGGGTGAAACCTCTAGTGGTCTGCTCTAGCGTGAGTTTGCCAACAGACGCATGATGCACTGCAGGCAGAGTTGCTAAAGGCTGCACTGATGGGCCTAGGCCTATGATAGCTAGGGTTTCTAAATCAATGGGCTCGGGCAACAGAATTGATTCAACTAGACCGTTTGTGAGGGCTTGTACTGCTCAGAAAGGAGCGGCCGAACTGGTGGCTGCTGCTCGGTAGAAAGTGGCCGAACTGGCTAGAGTCGTTCGAACTTGGTGAGGCTGTTTCGGTGGCGGCTGATGTTGTTGTTGCTATTGCGTCGCGGCCAAAGTCATGACACGCGGTGGGGCCTCAGAGAATTTATGGCAATCCCATATTGCGAGGATTGGCCTTTGTTATTCTTGCTTGCGGTTCTTTGCATGTCTTCCATGGTTATTCGATATGAACAAGGATGATAAACGAAGAACAAAGAACACTGAAGAAAGACTTTGGATTTTAATTTCTTCCCTTAGATCTCTAAGCACATGTTGAGTATAACTCAATCTTTCTTTCAATGAAAGCACCAATTTGTAGATGCAAATTTCGTGCATGGTTGATTTGACGAAATTCCACCTACAAGATAACAAACACTATTAGCCTAATTGAGGAACACCCTGAAAATAAAAAAGGGCAGGGTGTCCGCCAAAAGGTCTCTGATGCCTACGTCTGAAAAGTAGTAGAGAGAAAAGAGAACTTGAAAGAAAACTTAGTAGTAAGTGGCTATTACCGTTTCCTCTATTTAACCTAGCTATTTATAGAGATCTGAACCCTAGCAGGCTGTTGGGATGAGAGGCTGCAGATCATACTAGGCAGTCATTGATGGTGCAGGCCAGTCTCCACAATTCTGCCAACTAGCAGTCATTAAGGTCCTTGTTGGTAAGAGCACAGACACGTCGGACACCCAAGCGAAGACTCCGAAAAGTCAGCTTCCTGTCACCATTGGTCAGGGTATGGCTCAGTGGTAGGACATATCATGGGCGGCTCGAAGAACCCATGAGACATTGGTGGCCCTAAGGCATATTAGCCATAAGGCAAACTAATGTCACATTCTCTTAAGGTAATATGTGGTCTGCTTACGACGTCAAAGGTAAAACCGTCATAATGAGCATATAGTCCGTGTGTTCTTCTCCAATTAGATGTGGTTAATTTAGTTCTTCACAATCAATAGATCATTGATATTGTTGATGCTGCAAACTTAGATGATATTTTGTCTCTAAGTATTGTTAACCACAATGTAAAAGGACTATAATATTATAGTATCATTCAAATCTCTATGTAATCTTCTTTACTTAAAACTTTGATAAACAAATTTGAACTCAAACATCTGGCCAAAATACTCCTAGAGCATAAGCTGAAAGTGTTGCACAGATTTTTCAAATCATTATAAAAGTGATCACTAAGTGTCAAAATACAGAATCCAAGATATAAAAAATAAATAAATAACAAAACGCTCTTCACATGCTCTTGGTTAGATTATCTACAATAGGCTCCTTAAATGAGCTTCTAGCTAAACTTTTTAAAGGATTTGAAAAAATCCATCTCCAATCATATTCCCTATCCACCTCCTAAGATAGGGATTCTCCTAGGAGCTCCTAAATCTAGGGAGCGAGAAAGGAGCTTCTAGCATATTACCTATATTTTAATAACATTTTAAATAAAAACTCTATTCCTATTGGTCCACACTAATTATGACTCCCTAAACTAGATAATATAATTAGAGTATAATTTTTTTAGAAATACTAGCAACTTTTATACTAACCTTTGCATTTGGACATTCTTGTTAGGAATTGGCTTGTCAATGTTAGCGTCCTATTTTATTTAGGATTGTATTAGAAAAATTAAAGGATGCATAGATTCTTGTCCTACAAGGAGTAGGAAAGAATTAAGTTTTTCTTGTACAATTAGATTAGGAATCCTATAAGGAAAAAGATTAGGAATAAAAGTGTATATTCCTATTCCAAATAGGATAGGGATCTTAAGAGAAAATTGGAGCAATGGTCCCTGAACTTTGGTCTAATTGGAGCTTTGGTCCTTGAACTAAAAATCCATGAGTATTGGTCTATGAACTTGTTATAATGTGGAGCAATGGTTCTTTTGGCTAACTCTGTTATATTCTCCATCCAAAATAAAGGGTTTAAAGAGGGAAAAAATGGATGGAAATTCTAACGGAGTTAGCCAAAAGGACTATTGCTCCACATTTCCACATTATAACAAGTTCAGGGACCAATACTTATGAATTTTTAGTTCAGGGACCAAAACTTCAATTGAGCTAAAGTTTAGGGACTACTGCTCCAATTATCTCAAGATCTTAACCAAGAAAATAGGCATGTAAGCCGCACCTTATATCTATAAATAGGGTGCGGCAAGAGGTGAAAACCAAGAGAAAAAACAGAGACAGCCGAGAGAAAAGATGGATTAGTTCTAGGGTTTACAAAAGTATTGTACACTCTATCATTAATCAAAGAAGTCGTGGTTTCTCTACTCAGAGAAATCACAACTAGACGTAAGCTAAAGGATTAGGTCTTTCAAATTTATGTATTGAAGGTGATTCTAAATTTTAATTAATTTATTACAAGATGGAAAACCTCTTCTATTGTGGATTTCTTCTCTTATCCAGGATATTAAGGAGTGATGAATAATTGTAAAAATTGTAACATGCGATACCAGACGCTATCCTTGTAATAGGCTCGCCTCTGGTAGAGTTATTACGCGGAAGTGCTAGTGTAGGACAATCCATTTTGACCCGTTTTTATAGTTTACACACTTTTGTATTACCTCTTCTTACCGCCGTATTTATGTTAATGCACTTCCTAATGATACGTAAGCAAGGTATTTTTGGTCCAAGCAGAATGCTCCCCTACAGCTGCATTTTTACATCCCACAACTTTGGCAGATCGCTTAACCCCGCTCATCTCAGACTCAAGAGCGCTCGATCAGTGAGCTATTACGCACTCTGCTTCTATGCAAACCTCTTGGCTATCTCTGCACCCCTACCTCCTTTATCACTAAGGCCTCGTTTGGTACGCCGTATAGCGCACCGGATAGTACTAATAATTCGGTCTCGCGTGTTTGGTGTGCTTCGTACAAAAATAGTCGCCCGACTATTTAAACCGGGCCCACCATTTAGTACCCCTCACACTGACTAATTATACACCCAAAAACCTTTGTATAATTAGTCAGGTCCATCCCTCTCACTCTCTTGGTCTAGCTTGAAGGAAAATATTTGAATTACAAGTTCATTTGAGCAACACTTAAGCATGCTATTAACAAACTAAAGGCTCTTAGCTAGCATATTAGTACTCAAAAACAAAACTTTGCTCATGACTTTTGAAGCCTAAATGTTGTGAACCAAGACACAACTCAAAATCACATTAGTAATTTGTATCATCATATACCTTTGTAGAATCTTCTTTGCATGAGCAAAGGCTAAATACCCAAGAGGGCCTTCAATCTCATCTTGGATGAACACCTTTGCTTGGAAGAGTTGTGGTTGCACCTTGAATCAAATTGAAGGTTACCTACGTACTCCGTCTCCTACGAAGATCAGACATTTCGTAGTTCTTGCATTTGATGAGGATTTGAGTGAGTTTGTATGAAGAACAAATTGTGTTCTTCACACACACCTAAGGCCAGCCAACACAGTACAAATAGTCGATGTTAGTCTGATACTGCACCAAACACCCGACTAATTTAGTTAGTACTGTCCGATGACAGATTATCCTATTCGACTGAAATAGTCAGTCCAGTCCGAGCTGCCAAACGAGGCCTAAGCCATCATTTAGGGGCCTTAGATGGTGATGTCCATCTCGCATATTAAGTATGTATATTTTTCATGAAGTTAGTGGTTGCATATGAGTTAGCGAATTTGGGACATTGTAAATCAAATACAAGTATTTGGTTTTGTAATTTTTCTTTAAATGTGGCTTTAAAGTTGATGTATGATTGTAGAAATTTAGGGATCCTCATTGTAAGTTGATTTATTTCGTAATTGAAAATAATAATTAAGAAAAAAATAAATCTAAAAAGATAAATTAAATGGACATTGTATGCTAAAAAAATTAAAACAAATAATATAAAATAAAAAGTGGGGAACGTTCTTATATAATATAATATTATATTTTAGTATTTTACTAAACACATGTTGAAGTTATGAGGTTGGAATTGTGATACTTTGAGTCACGAGGTTGTGTATTTTGAGGTTTTGAGATTGTAAATGTGAATTATGAGATTTGATGTTGAATTTTGGGAAATTGACAAAAATACTCATTATTTGTCTCCTTAAATAAAAAATACTCACTTTTTGAAAATCAATCAAAAACACTCATTTTAACATGTAGTTTTACAAATTTACCCTTCTTTCAGCTAGGTTTTATTCACACTTCGCGCCTCTAGAACCCCAAAATTGACGTTCGTGCCTTTGCAACCCCTCTTCTTGCCTCGTTCGCTCACTCGCTACTCTTTCCAAAACGACGACAAAAAGCCGACTGACCTCAACGGCTCATGTCACCTCTCTTAATCCAAGTTCAGGTTGTTCATATCTCAAATCCAAGTTCATCAATTAGGGTATCAATCTATAACCACTGCTCAAAATTAAGAGGAATCGAAGGCAAGTATAATTGGAATCCTTGTTCTGAATTCTAATAAAAAGGTATCCATCCTCGCTCTGCCAAGTTCATAGTTCTTTCATATGTATGCATATATACAATTAATGGTTAAGGCATATGCACTATAAAATTGAAGCTTGGATTTTTGGATTTTGTGAATTTCTAAGTATGGTTGTTATATTATATAAGAACAAAATTTCTCCACTGCACAACCATGGCAGTAGACGTACAAAATAGTGCAATTAAGATTTAGGGATTCCTTCTTTATTTTTCATTTGTGAATAAACCCATTCTTTCATTTACCTCACCTCAAGAGGACAATGATTGGACAAAGTACTTTGTACCCTAATTGTATATGCTTAAGGTTGTTTTTTTTTTTTTTTTTTGTTTTTGCAGGAATGGATACTGTTGGAATAATGGTATGCTATAATGGAAAATGGGTGACCAAGGGTAAAGTTTGCAGTTACGAAGGTGGAGATGCTAAAGGGATAATTGTATCTCAAAATATATAGTTTGACGAGCTTATTGACCGCATTTATAACATCACGAATGCAGATCGCAACCGGTATGCTGTTACACTCAAGTATTCTATTCCAGATTCATTGACTACTTTTAAGCACATAAGGATTGCAGACAATGATGATGTTAAGTTCTTTTTAAAGTGTAACATTGATTTTATGGCCTCTAGAGTGATCCCTTTACTCGCAAGCCTAGAACTTAGAGAATAAGAGGTTATCACGAGCTACACTAGGAATCTAAACATTGAAAGTAGTAATGTGGTTCTCCCTGCATTTGTGAGAGAGAGTAATGAGTTAAATGGGAATAGCAGAATTGAAGTTGGTCTGAGTGGTGTTGACTGGACAGGTTGGGATTATAATGAGAGCTTTGAATTTGAAGATGACATGGACACAAATGAAGCATACTCTGCACCTAGTTCTGAATATGAGCTCGAAGGTAATCTTGAAATGCCCATGATACAGGTTTCACAAGCACAACCTGAACCTCTCATACCACCAAGTCAAACTCAAAAAGCGTAAAAATCAAGTTCGTCATGTGAATGATTGTACCGCATAAGATGTTGATTATTTTGGCAAACTATACAATATAAATTGGGAAGCCAAGTTTAAAGTGGGTCAAATTTTCCCCAATAAGGCAACACTTAAAAAAACTCTATCTTTGGCAGTTGTGAGGGGGCATTTTGGCTTTCGAACAACACAATCTACAAAAAATCGGTTGGTTGTCCAGTGTGCTCAGCAAGCTTGTCCTTGGCCACTTCGTGCTTACCGTGTTAGAGCGCATGAATTCAAGGTCGTTAAATACCACCCCGCGCATGAATGCGGTATGAGGTTTCTAAGTAATCATCATCGGCAAGCTAGTCCTGAAGTAAGTTCAGAATTAGTGAAACACAAGTTTATAGACACTCGTACCATATACACTGCTGCTGATATCATCAAAGATGTTCAATACGAATTCGGTATAACGATAAGCTACTCTAAGGCTTGGAGAAGTAGAGAATTAGCTTTGAATAAACTTAGAGGGACACCAGAGGAGTCGTATGCCCTTCTCCCATCATATTGTTATGAATTGGAGCGAACCAATCCAGGAACTTTGACATACATTCACACTGATGAAAGCAAACGTTTCTTATACTTTTTTATGGCAATTGGTGCATGTGTCAGAGGCTTTAAATCTTCAATGCGACCGATGATTGATGTTGATGCTACCCATATGAAATGTAAGTACAAAGGTGTTTTATTTGTTGCAAACGCATTTGATGGCAACCGAAATATATATCCACTTGCATTTGGGATAGGAGATTTGGAGACAGATGCTTCTTGGAGTTAGTTCTTCAACAAGCTACATTCTGCAATTGGTGATTGTCCAAATCTAGTTGTCATATTTGAGTATAGAAAATGCTTTGAAAAGAGTTATGCCATGGGCAACACATGGAATTTGCTTTTATCACCTAAAAGCAAATGTTAAAACATCTTTTAAGTTGAAGAAGTAAGATCCACTGTTTGGCCCTTATATTAAAGCTGTCAAATCTTACCGAATAGCTGAGTTTCACCGTTACTTTAGAATGGTGAACAACAAGGATGTTTAATCTTATCTTGTAGGTGGAGAACTACATAAGTGGTCTCCTGCACACTGTAATGGACGACGATATAATGTGATGACAACTAATGTTGCCGAGTCTATGAATTCAGCTGTTCGCTTCGCAAGGATGCTTCCCGTGGTACACTTGATTGAGCAAATTAAGGTAGTGCTTCAAAGATGGTTTAGTGAACGTCGAGATTTGGCAAAGAAATGTAAATCGATTTTGTGTCTTGATTTTGGTGAGAAGAAGCTGAAAAAAAAAAGTAAAGGATACTGCAAAGATGAATGCGGTCAAAGTTAATGAAGTGGAGTACAATGTGCAAGATGGTGATATGGATGGTCTTGTGCATATTCAAAAGCACACCTGTTCATGTAGGAAGTTTGATTTGGAGGAGCTTCCGTGCAAGCATGCTGTCGCGGTATGTATTCACTTGAAACTAAACCCTTACTCATTTGCCTCTCTGTATTACACTCGAGCTACATGGGAAACGGCATACACTGAGTCCATTTATCCAGTCCCACCTTAAAAAACATGGGTTATTCCTGAAGTTGTCAAGCAAATAGAAGTCCTCCCTCCTATTTCAAAGGTCACATCTGCCCCGCATCAAACTCGATGGATACCCTCTAAAGGAGAGGACTCGCGCACAAAAGCATGCTCTAGGTGTGAAGTCACAGGCCACTACCGCAATACTTGCAAAGAAGCTATCCCCACCAAAAACATGAGGCAAGTCAGTTAGAATCTAAGGGTTAGGCCTAACATGGGTGTTTAGATTTACAAGTCTTTTTTTGAATTAGGTCCTATTTGAATCAATTGCAAAGATTTTGTATATGCAATCAGATCAGACCTCCTCATTCTCTCATGTGATGCAAGACTTGCCATATTGATGATGTATATTTCTTATAACCTCATGTTTGTCTTCTAACGCTTTTTTGTTCATTACTCTTTGATTTCTACTTGTTTATCACAATAGTAAATAGTTACTCTGTAGTACTCATTTATGCACTATTTAGTACCATTATACTGCCTCAACTTCATAACTAATATATATCGTCGTTCAGCCGAGTTTGAGTGGTTTTGATTGTGCAGTCAGTTCATGAGAGTTCCAACATTCAAACAACTAAGAAAAAACTTAAAGAACAAAGCTTTAATCACCCAAAAATCCTAAAAATTTTCCTAGAGTTGTGGAGAAAAATGAGGAAACATAGCAGCAACAGTGTTGCGAAAATGGTGAAAATATGCTAGTTGAATATGCAGGGAATGAATGAAAACCTTATCTCTGTAAAGGGTAATATAGTAAAATTATATGCTAAAATGAGTGTTTTTTATTAAATTTCAAAAAGTGAGTATTTTTTATTTAAGAAAGCAAATAATGAGTACTTTTGTCAATTTCCCTTGAATTTTCTTATAAATTGGTAGGTTTATGAACTTTAGCATTTACCAAATCCTATCACAACATTGGTAAACCACTTATATTGGTTCTAAGCTATTGCGGTTCAATTGTGGTTTGAAATTTAGACAAACCCCCAATGTGCAGTTTAGTACATAATTTACACCCAAAACCGAACTAACACAACCCACGCCCGGCCCTAGTACCACCAAGCAACTATCTACTACAGTCTACACATAACCTCGAAACTCAAAGTAAGTCCATGTATTTTTTCTTAACCTTCGCAGGATAAATTTACTGATCACTCTTGAAGATGCAACAAGATTTTATCAAAGCTCCTTTTTTTTTCGTTTTTTTGGGAGGAATAAATTCACTAATGCATCCTAGTATTTAACTATTCTTCTCTAAATACACCCACATACCTCATACGGCCTGAGCATTCAAGTCAATACCTATCCAAATACCTTTTTTTTTTGGCCTGAAATACTATCAAATTACTTATTCACATACGCCTCGTGAAATGCAAAAATAGCAATGGTGGCCTCACAACTTTCTACTTCAACAAGGCTTCATGTGACACATTTATCCCCTTCAACCGGAGGTGTAAGCCGCAGCCTTTTTGCAGCGCGTTGCTCTAGCGACTCAGGCATCAGACCATCATCAGGCGTCAGACCATCGGACATTTGAACATCATCACATGAGACTGTCCTATTGTCCACCATATCGGAGTCTTGATCCATTTGTATATCAGGATTTTCTTGGCACGAGGGAATTGGAGCTGCTTCCTGCACCACATCATGGTCTTGAGGAGCTCCATTTTCGTTGCCATCCTGCACCTGTTCATGGTCTTGAGAGCCGCCATTTTCGTTGCCATCCTGCACCTTATCACAGTCTTGAGAGCCTCCATTTTCGTTGCCATCCTGCACCAGATCAT
The DNA here is from genome assembly GCA_018257905.1 of Gillenia trifoliata. NCBI lineage: Eukaryota > Viridiplantae > Streptophyta > Magnoliopsida > Rosales > Rosaceae > Gillenia > Gillenia trifoliata. The sequence continues at coordinate 17,915,340 of CM031087.1, forward strand.
GGTCTTGAGAACCTCCATTTTTGTTGACATATTGCACCTTATCATGGTCTTGAAAGCCATCATTTTCTTTGCCATCCTGCACCTTATCATGGTCTTGAGAGCCTCCATTTTTGTTGCCATCCTGCACCTCATCATGGTCTTGAGAGCCTCCATTTTCGTTGCCATCCTGCACTATATCATGGTCTTGAGAACCTCCATTTTTGTTGACATAACGCACCTTATCATGGTCTTGAGAGCCATCATTTTCTTTGCCATCATGCACCTTATCATGGTCTTGACAACTTTCGTTGCCATCATGCAAATCATCATGGTCTTGAGAATCTCCATTTTCATTCCCGTCATGCACCTTATCATGATCTTGAGAACCTTCTAATTCTATAATGGAAGCGTCCTGCATCTTGCCTGGAGCAGAAACAAGGACATCTGTTAAACATGTGACATTTTCCACTGATTGAGAATGGTTTACAACCATTTCTTCTTTCTGACTCAGACCCAAACCTTCCCCAACTGGATGGTTCTCAATAACCCCTATATCTTCAGAATGGTCACAGACACACATCGATAGTTTAGGGGATGCATCAGTGTTTCCATTTTCCACTTGTGCCAAGTCAAAGGAAGTCTCAACGCCATAAGCTCTTGATGTATACGGAATGTCACAAGTTTGAGATGTAATTCCAGTTATTTGCTGAAAACCAGAGTCTCCTGTGGGCAAAAAAGCAAACTGCTCTCCACTTTTGGTGTCTTCCTGTTATGAAACAAATGGTTAAGTGCAAGTATTGCAGTCTCTTAAATGAAATTATGTAGGTATCCCTTTATAATACGTTTGTTTTTGTCCTATACAGTTCTCTGCCCATAACGGAACCAAAAAAAAAAAAGAAGTGCACCAGCCTGTATCACAGGTCTACATAAATCTAGGATTTCTGAATAATGATAGAAATGATTCTCAAAGCATTTATTGGTTAAAAGAAAATTAAAATAAGCGATATTTGGAGCATTGGTCCTTGAATTGAAAATCTGTGAGTAATGGTTTTTGAACTTGTCACAACGTGGACCAATGATCCTTTTGGGTAACTCCATTAGAACTTCCGTCCCTTAATTGCTCTTTAAAACGTTTTATTTTGAATGGAAATTTTAACAAAGTAACCCAAAAGGACCATTGCTCCACGTTGTAACATGTTTAGAGACCAATACTAACAGATTTTTAGTTTGGGGACCAATACTCCAATAATTTCTCTTAAAAAAAAGGAAGATCATTTTAAAGTAATTTTTAAGCAAAAGATAAAAAGAAAACCTATAAGTCTATAACATGGCCTTTACAATACCTCTCTCTCCCAAACACACACATGCACTAAAAAGCAACACCCAAGAGAAACTCCAAAACAGCCTCAAAAGCGAACACTAATCATGCTCGTGCTTTTCAATCCCAACTATCTCATAGTAAAAACAATTATTGTTCCTAACAGAACAAGAATAAATATTGTTACCTCCGTCAGTGATATAGCTCCATGAAGACGGTAAAAAGATGATTTTTGGTCAAATGATTGATATTCTCCAAATAGTGAGCCGGGGGTGGCTCCTGGCTCAAAAAGTTCCTGGAGAACCAAGCCTGCATCATTAACACACGCAGAACTCCTTAGAGAAGTGGAGGATAATAGAGTAATTTCAATCCCCTGGCCTGCTTGAGAACTTGACATATTTTCTTGGCAAGCTATAGCAGGACCACATCTTCCTGAAAAAGACTGCACACCAGTTTCATGCTTGGTACATTCTGGAAACTTAGCCTGGTCTTCATCACTGGAAGCTGCTGAAGAGACTCCCCGACAACGATCTTCAAGGAGCTCAAAAATTAACCTTTGAATAAGAGTGCGCTTGAGAGATGCCTCGGACGGAAGAAACCAATTTGCATTAAGCTGACAACAGAGATCGTGATTATCCATAACAAAAACTTGAAACATAAAGAATGCAATTAAATTACATAAGGATCATATTTAAAAGGCAACGTACATGAGTTCTAAGCACAGAACCAATTTAAAGCTTCAACATTTGCATCTAAAATCTGATTCTGTCCCAATTCATTGTTAGGCAACAGAACTGAAAGACTTTCTATTTGAGAAAAAGAAAATCCTACAATCTTCAGATGTGATGCATGCTAGAAACTGTAAATCAACATACTAACACACATATGTATGCAGAAGTATTCAAACACTTCGCATTAAGGACTTTCGAGAATTCAAATATACACTAACTGTTGATATGTTTGACTTTTCATCCACCAATTAATAGGAAAACATGCAATTTAAGGCTTAAAGTATGATATGTTAGTTGGGTTTTCATCCAGCAGTTAATAGAAAGTATGTGCTGAGTGCTCTCAATCATTCCTCTTTTAAACAATGAGATTTGCATCCAATGGCTTTGAATGTGCTATGTTTCCCTCTTAAATTGCTTGGCGATTGGACACTCCTCCATATGTATGTAACAAATTAATAATACAAACGAACAAGAGAACAACAATATTTGATTTTCCCCTCAAAATGGCTTCCCACAAGCATTCGCAAGCATCACCCTAATTTATAAACACTCTAATTATGCTTTCAATAAGAAAAACAAAGTATGCTCACAACCAGGTGGTGGGCAGTACAATTTAAATATTAAAAATGTTAGGGTTGCGTATCAGATATATAAAAATCACATGCCACATCAAGAATTTCAACAAAGTAAACGGAAAAATTTAAAAGACTTGGTGAAACTAAGCAAAAACAAAAGACAAAGTAGACCACTTACAAAGTTGGAAAACTTGGTTATTTTGAAAGGGCTGAAATGAACAGGAGCATCTGCCAAGAAGAGCTCCAAGTAGTGGAGCAAAAACAGGCCACAATCGAATGAATTTTCCTGTTGCGGTAGCTAATAGGAACATGAACCAGTGTCAGAAGTTCTAACATTTTACCATCAGGAAAAACTATTCAACACTTCTTTATCTAAAACCACAAAAAAATGAGGAACAAAAGATAAAACTTTACAGTGACAAAAACATCTCATGTACAAAGAGAGCATATATCTATTGCAGGAACACAAAGACAGAATGATCACAAATGAAGATGCACATGTGCATCTTATCAATTCCATTCATCTGATATTTATTTATAAAAATTTTAGACCAAAAGGGAAAGAACATTTTAGTAGTTTTCATTGTTAAAAAATGATCAATTTACCATGCTGCATCTAGAACTTAACCTATAATGATTTAGTGCATATACTTGAATACCAGACTATCATAATAATTCTGCCCCATAAAAATAAAAGACAATCTTAATATCCACAAATTTCTTTGTATATATATATATATATATATATATATATATATATTTTTAAAGATTGTTTCAAGATAGTAATGCCCTTCACTTAGAAAACAACTTACATGGAACGAGTACACCGCCACCTGGAATCCCGTACCAATGAAACAAGGACATTTGGACAAAAACTTACACAAGTAGTAGCACTTTTTAATAGCATTTATATATGATACATCAAATTATCTCTACTTCACAGTGTCCTATGAAATCACAAGGGTAGTAAGCATACACAACAATATGATCATAAGACTCAAATATGCCCATCTAATACAGATTCATTATTGTTTTCCCTCTCTAAAACTGTTACATTAGACTGGAGCAATACCTCAAGTGAGACAAACCGCAGGTTGTGAAACTTTGATGAGATTTCTTCAGATGTCTCCTTTTTCCTTTCTTTCCACTCTTCCCACAGATAACTATCATTTCAAGATCAACTTTTGATGTCACAATTTAGAAGATTTAAGTTCTGAAGTTGTATTAAAGAGTGTATATTTCATTCAAAACCCCAAGTACTTAGTACCCTGCTCCAAAATCAAACCATCAAACAGAAACACAAAAAATCCCATATTATCTCATTTAAAAAAAAAAAAAACCCATGTCTACTGACTTGATAATTGTCCAAGCGACTCCTTCCCCCTCCCAAGAAAAGAAACTTCAACATAACCTAATGCTTGTATTATTTATCCAATGGTTATCTATATCACAATAACCAGACTATTTCTAATATCATTAAGTTTTCATATAATTATAGCAAGAGTCAAGAGTTTAAGCGATTAGAATTGTACTAAAAGAATATTCTGCGTGTCCAAGGTCATACATTTCAATTCATTTATAATTGTAATTATTTTACCAATCAAAGGGAAGTTACAATCAAAATGACACTCTTTCTTATAGCCAATAATTTTTCCAAGTAGATCTTGTCACATAAATTTCATATTTTGTTCTTTTTCCTCCTTTTCCTTTGGTTTATTGGAAGCATCTAACCCAAATTCTTCAATATCTCACCCACTTTTACAGCTTCAACCAAAATCCCAACTGGCTATTCACTTCTTAAAAGTTTACTTTGCATGAGAATACATGAATAATTAGAGAAATACGACAAGGAAGAACGTCAATAAAACCTGTTTTTCCAAGGAAAAAGAAAGACGTCTGCACAAACAAATAAAACAAAATTAACTTTAATAGCTGATAGATACCTTTGAATTAGATTTTTCAGACCCATATGACTTCCTTTGATAGAATCCATGTGTAAAATACAAGGTACTTTAAGTGAATTTCCTGAGTCTCCATCTGAAAATGGCAAAAGTACATAAATGACAGGATGAATAAGAGATGAGATACACATTGCGCAATCAAAGAAAAATTTACCATTATGTTTAGGCACTTCACCAAGATGGCATATGACTATTAGGCTCCAGTGTAGACTGACATTAAAAAGCACAAAAGCCACGTATCAGCACCCCAGAAAATTGAGCTTATTACAAAAGGCAAAAAGTTTGGCCAAAGGGTCATACTTGAAATTTATAGGAATGAAGATGTAATCCTTTTCAAATAAATCCACTTTCCTCGTCCATTTACGAACTCGTTGAAAAGCAGCTCTTCCATCGGAAATACTGGATGGATCTTTGTCCAGGTCAGCCAGCTTCCGAAAGAAAAAACTATTGAAAAAGTGGAACCTATGCCTTTTCTCAGGTTGAATCTGATTCTTCAGATACCTGTCAATAGAGTACATTTTAACAGGTGAATTATAAAAAATTTCAAAACCTACAATCACATTATAATTCTAATTGCTAATAAGCAAATAGCATTAGCTTTGTCGGGCGTTAGCATTGTCTTTTGGTAATTAGAAATTATAATTTATTATATTTTCAAATGCTGTTTCAAACTTCAAAGTATTAGTATTTCAATGAACTTAAATCATTACATTATGGACTCTAATTATCTTGTCTTTAAATTCATTAACAGTTCATAAATTGCAGATACATCAAAATTAACAGTTTCTCAACGCTTTCATCTACGATTCCCGTGATCTATATATCAATTTAATTGAAATATATTATTTATTTATATAGTCAGGTAAAAAAGTCTAGCAATTTAAAAGTTCCTATAAAACAACAAGCCCAAGGGTTTTGTTGAGGATAGTGAGGATATTGATGGTAGAGAAGATTGATCCAGTGTGGGACTAACCAGATGAAAGAATTACAAAGTAAGGATAAAATTGTGAAATAAGGGCCCGTTTGATAACCATGTCGTTTTTTATTTTTAGGATTCATATTTTCTTCATAAAGATAGAGGAAATCTATATGGAGGAATGAGAAATGAAGAAGGGTGGATGAAGGCTGGAGGAAGGGAAGAGAGAGAAATAAAGATCAAAGTAAGTCGCAATAATTAGAAAGAAAACCTACTAAAAATTGTTCAGTTTTTGGTTTTTGATTTTCACTGTGTACTTTGTTCCACTTTTTTCCGACCATCCTTCCTCCACCTTTGCTCATCCCTTTTATCCATTGTATTTCACCTACATTCCTAACTAAAACCTGAAAATAAAAAGGTTATCAAACGGGCCAAGTTGCTCAACTTTGTGAAACTAAGTTGCTCAACTTGCTCTATTTGCTGACCCCTAACAACGAAATGATTATTAGTATGTGATTATTGGTATTTTTTTTATATTAAGGTGTGCAAGAGTCACTTGAACACATAAATACGAAATTAGCTTTATTTATTAGTAAAATCATGAATTTGTTAGTAGTTATATTTTCCTTTTGAATGATTATGAAGAACTAAGCAATTAAAAAATATATAGCTATACAAAACAATTTACCTTAACGAACACACTTAGTTCTCATATCTCCTGTTTGAGACCAAGGAAAGGGATGTTACCTCCCAACATTTTTTATTTCTTTTGACGTTAAACTCTTATTAATAAAACTAAAAAAAACAAGTCCCAGATATAGATGGTCATGCATAATGGAACTAAATATTTAGAATCCCAAAACATGCAAGTCTTTAATATAAAGAATATAAATTATACATGTGAGCTTATCCACGCAAGCTTACTTGATGTAGAAGTCAATAATTGTATCATTAATAAATGTCTCTGGCTGTAAGAGATCAACATCTCTCTTGCTGATGGAAACAGCATCTGAGTCCCCTTTCGGATATACAACATCTTCAAAAGGCTCATCAAAACTGTATAACAACTCAAATATGTTTAGAATACATTATAAAACAACACCGAGAAAGAAATAGAAACCGAACTGTAAACCAAATCAATCATGTTCGTTTTAATAGAACCAAACAGTTTCCACCAGATTCCAACTCCATAAATACTTATAGTTTCACAAGCAGTAACAAGAAAAGGGACCACATAAATTGATTCTCCGTCTCTTTAAATTGATCCTTCATCTGTTTGTTGTATGAGTTAAAGCGAAATGGCAAAACTGAATGATTGTTTAGCCAATGATGGATTTCGGGCCACCGTTAAAGCATACATCCACATTACATATAGAAATCATTTCTTAATTCTCAAAAAAATTCATTTACACTTGAAAAACAAATCCCATAAATTCAAGGTGATCAAGAAAGCCTTATAAATGAATTACGTGATACCGAGGAACAAAGAGTTCAAAACTTTATCCAATACTCACCATATAAGAGAGAAAAGAAAAGAAAAAACAAAGACTAGAAAGCATAAGAACCGTAAACAACTAAAGAACTCAAAAGGACAGAACAAAGAATCTGAAAACAAAGAAAGGAAAAAGAGGGTTAAGGAAACATCATTTAACTAGTAATAATACACAAAGCCATCTAATTTGTACATTCGTAGTTACACAGAAAAGGAACTAGGATCACTTTAACTCACTTCGGAAAATGATGCCTCTGCCCAAGTGAATTGTCCTCATCTGTTTCCGTATGCATGCTACTTGTATCAAAATGGAAAGAAAAAAAAAGATGAATTTAAGATTGTGCAGTACTACTGAAGTAAAATGAATTAATACAATACATAATACACAGAAGAACTAGTACATATTTACAATTGTGGGAAATAATTCACCAAGGAAAAATACAACGTGAATCCAGACAATTTACCTTGCATTTCTAAGCTAGATATATGTGAACAGAGAGAGAGAATATGTACCAAAAAAAAAATTTAACCACAAAATGTACTGTTGAACCATTCCTTTTTTATTCTTTTCAAAAGTATGGTTGAACCATTCTAATTTGCAAACCATTAACAAGACACACAATACTTATCACCACAGAAGTGCATCATCCCTGTAAAGAGGAAAAAAGATTGGACACTACGCCCGACCCACAGTAGCACAGCAGCATGGTTGAACAGATACTGTATAAATTAAATGCATACAAAGTCAGCACTAATGTAAATAAAGAACATAGTTATAAACCAAGAGCCTTAAGATTTAATGTTTACTGAGTTTCTTTCAGCATCAATTCTTATAATAAAAACACAAGCTAGATGGTTCACTTCACACTATTACTTAGAAGTTCTAAATTCAAGAGTGGACATCAGATGTCTCTCACAGCAATCCCTTTTGCTACTGAACCATGTATCCCCTTAAATCAGCCATTGTAATCCCCCAAAATGCCATTTAGTTCATTTCATCCTAACACAATCCCTTCAAAAACACAAAAAAGGAATGTATGATCTTGATGAGATTGAATTTCATTGCGCTGACAAAGCATAAATCTTAAATCAGATTACATTGACCATATCTTGGATATCGTTTTAGATAAGCCGTCTCCAATTTGTGTATGCTGGTGGCTATACTTTTGTCAATGTTGGTACAAATTGACAGTAAAGAGAAAATATGGAACTTTAAATCTAGTTAAGACTATAAAAAGCATATCGAACGTATTAAAGTACAGTAGTCAAACATCATATGCAGAACTGAAAGCCTGAAACTAAGATTACTAAACACATAATATCCTAGTCTTTAGCATAATATCAAATGCTGTTCCTTTTACAAAATTATCAAATATTGCCTTTCTACACAAAGGAGAAAAAAGGAAACATGCGTTTACCCAAAAGAAACATTCTGTCATTTCCAAAGTTCAATACAAATATAACTGCAGTCCTACACCGCGTAATTAGATAAAAAAAAAAAAGAAGCAGTATTATTAAGAGTATAAGCCATCAAATTATGCAGCTACTTGGCATAAAGCTTAGGACATCAAGAAATATGAATTACATTATTGTATTAACTAATGCACCATAAACAAACTTACTCATGCAAAACCCATGAATTGATATATTTCGCATTCAAAGACATTATCCTTTGCTGTTGCTCAAACCAGTTGGGTTCAACAATTGCAATCTTCAACTCTTCAATGCCTAGGAGAAGTTTAGGTAGCAGATAATGTCAGGAAAAAAAAAAAAAAAAAAAGAAGCCACTCAGCTTAAGAGTTTCAAGTCCCAAAAAGAAAATAAAACTATTAAGACACAACACTAACGAGTTTGGACAGTATTTAAACCACGCACTGTTCAAGAACAAGATTAAAAATCAAGAACTTTATTTTCTTTTCTGAATTACAAAGAAGCACATTTTCTCATATGACACATACTACTTGCTAAAAGTAATTTGCCGTACTGAAAGATGCCTCATTAATACTTGGATTACAAAGTACTAGTCTATCTTACTTATAACAATTGGGTCACAAATATTTTTCCAGTCACACATATAATGATTACATAGAGTGTCCTCGCCATAAGACTTTCTGTATAATGTATACACAACATGTAACCCTAAACCCTCTTTATCAGTGTCCTAGCTTCATAGCTGAAACATCATAGAATGAGATTTGAGAGCTTCTATAGAACTAGAGTGAAAATTGACCAAACTTTTCCAGAAGGATCACATTAGTTTCAACAAGTGAACAGCAAGTTAAATAATCTACCCATAAAAAAACTGGTGGAATTTCAAGAAAGAGAAGTCCCCCAAAAATACACTTGCAGCACTAATCCCACTAAATGAATGCAAAAGCCAACAAAAAGAAAAGAGCTTGTTAGTAAAAGTGCACTGACCAGAAGTATTGGGTGCACTATCATCTTCAGTGGCATCCTTTGATACAACACGAAGTTTTATCATGACAAATTCAACCTGAATGCAGTATAATAAACTGTACATATTCAATACCAAGAATATATAGTAATTGGTGACATCCAATAGGAGAGTTTCAGGACTCACTTTTTGAAACCACTGACACTCTACATCAATGAGATCATCGACTTCCCATTCAGAACTAAAGGTTCCAGGGCGTTCAGATGTTGAACCACTGACTTTGAAGCAACTGGGAGAAAAGGTTAACCGAGGTTCTGTACAATAACTATCCCGATATATAACATAATCAGGATAAAGAACAACCGTCATATTTATATTATCCTGCAAATTATGCAACAGTACAAAAGTCACAATTAAAAAACCTTCTAACAGTGGATTAACAAAGTATTAAAAATCTGCACCAAAAAATAAAAATGGTATAAAACACTTATTTAGAAGGCAAGTAACATTGTGTGCTTCAAGAAGATTTTTTTTGCTTATTTATTTTGTTGCATTACACTTATTCAAAGAACAGATAGTCTCCCTCACCAAAACATGTTTTGATGGTGCATACTTCAATGTTACTTCTTTGTTACCTCACCAAATTATTCTTTGTATTTGTGACATGAAAAAAAAAAGTACCCAACACACACCTAAACTACCCATTACACTCTTTAGAATATCTCTTTCTTGACAATTATTTTGTTTAACCATCAACAAAAAAATTTACTTCATCATGTTTCTGTTTTTGTAACCCCAAATATGTAGTTATGTAAGGAGCAATCTCACATGTATTGGACCGCTAATAAATGAGAAAGGAGATTACCATTTCCAAATCACCAGAACAATGAAACGATTTATAAGTACCCAAAGAATCTGAAAGTGAACAACAAATAATAGTAAGAACACCAAGGTGCATGACAGAAATGCCTAAGGAAGGCACAAACCGAGGATTAGCAACCTCCAATTAACAAGGAAATACCATCATCCTCTTCAATTTCAGAAGCAGGACTTGATGGAGAGTCACTAGTGCTTTCATCAGCATCTAAAATCACATCAATTGGCTCATTCTGAAAAAAAGAACACAACAACAAAATTTAGAAAGCATAATTTTGATTGTAATCTCTCCATTAAGGATATACTTCAGCAGTTATATGACAGTTGACATACACTGGACGGAGACACCGCAAGGGCAGAGTGTAACTGGCTTTTCCAAGACGATGATGACGTAGCATTTGAACCTCTTCTCTCTGGCTCAGAAACAAAACTTCTGGATCCATGACTATCTAATTTGGAATCAGAGTGTTGTTCATGACTCAAACATTTGAATTGTGGTGCAGCATCCAATTCCATATACTCTTTCTTGGTAGCAAGGCTCTCTTCAATTGTTCCCACGAGGGAATGTGAATTAGCATTATCACAACAATGATTTCGATCAACTGAATCAACATGTGCGCAAGGGATGCAGCTGATATCTTTTCTTTGAAGTTTGGCTCCCTGGGCAACTAGAAAAATATTTAGATGAATTAGCATAGTTTAAACGGAAACACTGATGATTTACATCAACCATTTTCAGTTTTCAGCTAACAGAGAAAAAGAAAAATAAACACCAACAACAGCATATCAACAAGACTCAGGGTAAACATCTTGCTACAGACAACCACTTTGTTCATGAAAGGGTGCAAAAGGGAGATATAAATGTGCAGTACGATCCAACTGATGACTAGTTGCAGACATTCTGACAAAAGGGGTTCATAGTCCTGTATTTTTGAAACATTGCTCCAATCTCAAACTGGAATTCCCCAGTTGAGACTGAGGGGGAGTGTTGACAGATGTCAGAAAATTAGTGGCTGGATTATTACATCAAACAAAACTGGAAGAACCAACACATAAATCAGCATTTACAAAAAGGTGAGAAACCATTGTAAACAAGGGACTGGAATGCAGATTTGACATACAGACGGAACCTGACAACAATGTTACTTATTTACCACATTATGCAAATACACAACTGTAAGTAGCCTACTGCATGCAAAGTGATTGCAAACAGTCAAACGTTACCGTATATAAAACTAGGATTACGGGAAGATCCATCTGTAATTACCTAGTTCTTTCAAACATATATCCAACTTCGCCAAACAATCTCTACCCCTTTCTACGATATGATCAACCTCAATTTAAAGATTAAACAATGCAGTTAACTCAGAAATCAACTGCCATATTATCAAAATTTTCAACATTCATACCAAGATAATTTTAAGTATGAGATAGTAAACATATCCCACATTTTAGTACAAATTTGTTAAAAAATAAATAAATAAACCTTAGAGAACAATTAACCAGAAACTCAAAACAACTACTTAATCCTACACGAACGATTAGCTTATCGATAAAGATCGAATCCAAACAGGCCAAATTTCCATCATGGCTCAAACCTAAACCCTAATTCCAAAATGAGCAATTATCATAGCAGCAAGTTCCAAAGTTGTAATTCGAAGCATTTACATAAAAATTCAGACAAAATTATTGAACTTTTACAGCGGATTATTTTCCCACGGATTCTCGGCAACCAAACACAGAAATGTAGCTTACTAATTTTAGACATTGCGGAAAGCAAACGTACCATTCTGGAGAAAATCGCACTTGAACGTCGGATTGGTATCGAGGCTAGGGTTTTTGAACTTCCCCAAATACTTCCCCTGGACCGATTCCGAGTGCTCGTCCTCCTCGCTGAAGTCGAAGACTTCGAGACCGCTAGTCTTCATCGCGAAGGTAACGGGTTTGGAGTGGAAACTCGGACGAGTCAAAATTGACTCAGTGAGTGAGCATAGACGGGGTTGTGAAACTCGGTCAAATCGGAGAGAAAAAGCAGAGTGAGAGAGCTGAAGACGGACGATGAAGGCGTTGCTTTAAATTTGTAGGTAGCCAACCAATCAGTGACAACTTCCTTCTCTTTTCTTTTTTTTTTTACTTTTACAATTTTCAAAAGAGAAATATCTGTTCAAGATTTTTGATGAAAAAGAAAAAAGAAAAAAGAAAAGGGATATTCATCAATTTGCCCCGGAACTTGTAAGGTGCTGCCAATTTTTTTCATAAACTTTTATTTTAGCCAGTTATACTTTGTATTATTAGTCAAATTCCCTCCTAAACTTTTATTTTAGCCAATTACCCCCTGAACTTGTATTATTAGCCAAATTTTCCCTTACCATTAAATTTTTAAATTTTTTTCCAATAAAAAAATCATGACTGGGGATGAAGTAGATTGTTTGTAAAGTTGAGAATGAGTGAATTTAATTTTTATATTTATAATTTATACATAAATTTTCAAAAATTGTTTCATGTTTTTCTAGTTAGTGCTAACAGTTTGCTAAAACTCTACTATGTTAGACATGTTTCTTTCATCCAATGATATTGCTAAAACTCTACTATGTTAACTCTACTATGTTAGACGTGTTTGGTATTGTTTTTTTTCACTAAAAACTACTTTACTTTAAAGTTAAGCAGATAAAATGTTTGGTAAAAATGAAATATACTGCTTATTTTTAAAGTTATAGTATTAAAAAAGCAACTTTTAAAAGCAGCATGGAGGTTGCTTTTAAAAGCTACTTTTATAAGCAGTTTTTTTTTAAAGCACAACAACCCCAAACTGGCCATAAGTACGATCAACAAGGGAGTATTATGAACCTGCCGAAGGGTCATGATGAGGCACCCCTGCCAAAAGCACACCAACCACAACAAGTGAGAGCCACGACATGTGGCAACCACCTATTGGTTATCCTCATAACCAATGGGAGATATCCCTCCAACTCGGAGACCAATCACAATGCGACAAATGGCTGCTGAGTTTCCAGACATATTATTAGGATAAATTTAATTCAAATAATTAAATATGCAGCGGAAAAAATAATAAATATCATACAATATGTTATCCCAATTATATATCCAGTTGATTGTAATCGATAATGCAACAAATAAAGATGGCAAAGAGATTAACTTACTTGAATCCTTAGCCACATGTGCATCACTTTGTAGGATCATCCTTATGCTTACGTTCTTCCTCTTTATGATTGACCACGCGAAGCCTCCAAAGTGTTAAACCTCTAAGGGTATCCACACTAATAAACTAGCAACGGATGATAGAGTGATTGATTTAAATGTGCTAGCAATATCTCACACTTGGATCAATATGATTTGGATGGCACAGGGTGTTTTTCGGCTTAGGGTTTTTCTCTCTTTTTCTCTAAGGGGCAAAACTGATTGCACTTTACATTAGAGATATATGAGAGAATACATGGATATTTATAATAGCCTAACCGCACCCTTTGGTGGCCTTGACACCAAGGAGTCATACTCCTTGCGCCAAGTCCATCACTTAAGCCTTCTTGGGCTTGTGACTTGGATCCTTTTATTTAACTAAAGCTTAAAACTTTGTCCAATATGCCCAAATAATTAATCCAATATAATTAACAATTAATTATATCTAATCATCATCTTGATTAACGTTACTAGAATTACCATAGGTGTGTGACCTCTTACGTTCTAACTAAAGCGTAGTGAAATTAATTAATGAATTAATTGAATTTCACAAATCATGAGTGACACCCAGCAACATTTCATGGCTACCCGAATACTACAAATCATAGTGATCATATATCTATATGTGAACTAATCAGGATACTCTTTCGAACCTTGATTGTAGTTACAATGCAATTCGGTTCTTCTGTCATCCATATCCCTATAAAGATTTATGTGATATGGAGGAATATTGTCAAATCACATATAGGTACATGATTACCATGATGCATCTCATGTTGAAACAATTCTTTCAAATATAGTTCGATCAATAGTTACTCTGGCTAGAGATTTTCGAGATGAATCTTCAAGTGGCTTCCAGGGATATCTCATTCTATTGAACAATTACCAGAAGGCGATAAATTCCTTATTGTGCATTCATGTATCTCCATAATCATACATATGAACCTGAGTGTCACACTATCAGGCCCTGCGAAGTAGTGAGAGCTTTGAGGTGAAATCAAAGTTCATATCTACAAGCACAAGTACCGATGATGCCTCAAGTATGAGAACTATTTGCATACTACAACTCAAAGCTTTGTAACATTTGACATGTGGTAAGCATTCATACGTTTTAGCTTCTTGGGCGGTCGATGTTCAGTGAACTTGTTCAACAGACAAGCACTTGTATATCCTGGCCTTTCCGGATAGTCAATGTCCAGTTGACTTTCCAAACAGCTATGAACTTTGTTTAAGGACTAAGTGACTATGGAATACAAGTCTCCTTGTCCTAACCTCGTTTAGGACATTGCTTTCATACCTTAAATCTTATGGACTCATTCATAGTATATTATATCTATAATATAAAGTCAAACTCATGAATGAATAAAACTTGCCCACTTATTAGTTAATTAAAATGGAGTTGTTACACAATATCCAATATTACAAAATTTGTTTTTTAGGCACAACGTCAACAGTGGCAACACCACATTAACTACATTCAGTCTCACATTAGTCAAGTCAAGAAAGTTCCTCCAACTTTGCCTCTATAAAAGGGTAACCTCTACTCCCTTCTAAAGGTATTCGTTAAGAATAGTTCAACACTAGACTCGCCCACGTGGCGCCTTAAGCATACTTTGCTAACTTATGCATTAAAGGCTATTCGGTCTGTTACCACATCGATCCCTATGTAAAATTCACTCTTAACACTTTTAATGCTTACTTTACCTTCCTTGTAGGTTGCTCCGCCCGTCTACCCTTGACTAAAGCGCCATCGCGAAGGTCATCTCACCATACTTATGTTAGCATCTTGAATATTTGGTCAAATTGAAAACTCATGTTGAAAACCTAAAAAAAAATGGATAAAGTCACATATTTTGAACTTATTAAAATCAAATATCAACGACATATCGATTGAATAGGGAGCTAATTTACCAAAAACTAACGTTACTAGCATAAAGGCACTTTATAATAGAGGATTAATGGAGTTATGTTTCTAAAAGAATTATTTCAACATGAAGCTAAATATACTAAGTAGTTCAAGCTTGAAAATATAATGTATTTCGAAATTAGGTAACTTTCAAAGTTTTAAGATACATTCCAATTTCATTAAAAAAAAAGTTTCAATACTTTGGATATCATTTAATTATTTCAAGGAAGAATTAGTTATTGTCCTCCCTAGTAAACATGCTCGAACTCTAAACCCAAAAATTTAAGAGTTCGGGCAAGTTTACTCACCATGGGAAAGAATGGAGATACAAAAGATTGGATATAAGATAAACAACCCTCTTGGTAATCTCATACCTTGATATTTTTTTTTATGTATGATATACCCAAAATCAATATGGAATCACCTATTCATTTCAATCCCTGATTATTAACATATGCGTTGGAACCAAAATTGTGCACCATCGTAGATGAGGGTGGTTTGCAAGTCTAGTCACCTATAAGAAAAGAGAACAACAGCGAACAGTCTAAGGTACCGGTGGGGTACCAGCCAAAGCCTCTTCGTCAGTCAAGTTAGTAAGCAATATTAAGACTCAAGCAGTAGGCAAGAGAATATGCAAAGAACTAAGTATGTGTAAATTACGTTATCAGAGATTTGTCCTAAGTAAGGGTATGCATATTCCGATTTGCCTTACTCCGACCTTGAAAAAGTCATGGTCCCACAAATACCCTTAACTATGTTTCTGAAAGGGCATTCGCCTTGAGGATAAATAGTTATCCAAAGACCATGTCTTTCAAAGTAAATCAAAATACCAACCGTTTGATTTCTTTTGACACGTGTTGTTCCGAGCCTATTACCGTTACAAGGAAGTTGAGGCGTTCCGAATTTAGACGTGCGACTTTGAGTGTTGTGTCATAATGACTGCAATGATTGGACATGTCTCGTGGTGTATGTACGTGAAACGAGGGGCAACTTTTTGCACTTTTAAGAGGTTCCAACAGCCAAAGCGGAAACCTCGAAACGAGGCACTTCAATTTCAACAGTGACATGATCCCAAGCAGTTTCTTATAAATATCCTCGAATTTTCTTCTATTTTCTTCTTCACGCTTCCAAATTTCCAGAATTCTCTAAGTATTAGAACTCTCTCAAAGCTTCAACCTTTCTCTCAAACCTTTAATTCTTAGATTTTGCTTCCCCATTCCCTGATTGTTAGTAAACATATGAATAGAAATCATACTTGTTGGAACCAAATTTTCACATCACCGCATATAGAGGGGGTTATGCAATTCCGACCACCTACAAGAAAGCAGACAATTGTGATTAACCTAAGGTACCGGTGTAGTACTAACCGAAGGATCTCTGACGATCAAGTTAGTAAGCAATATTAAGATTCAAGCAGTGGGCTAGAGAACAAAGAGTATGCGTTGATTGCGTTACCAGAGATGTGCCATAGACGAGGGTATTTATACTAATAGGAATAGAGTCCTTTTAGACTGAGGTTCCAAGCTAAACACAACCTTATGATGCTTTCGAACATCATGATACAAGAAGAAGGTGTTAGTAAAGATCTCAGCAATGTTTCAAAGTTGTCGATTGAGTGGGCGGGCAACTTAGAAAACCACCTCATGGCTGGACCTTCCAAAATGGATGGAAACATCTTGCACATCCATGTATTGTTGTTGTTATATAGGGCCATAACGTTTCGATAATGCATGATGTGGTATACCATATCAAAATCTCCTTTGAAATATCTAAACCATAGCGAAGTAAACTTCTCCGGAGAAAGTGTAGACTCGATCACAATGCTAGGGATTCGGTTTCGGTCATCTCTCGAAGTGTCCCTAAAGTTTTCACAATTCAATGGTATGTGCCGCAGACCGTTCCGAATCTTCGGATGGTTTTGGATCGTCGAAGTCGAGATGTTTGGGTTCCACGCGAGAAGCCTTTGTAGTGTCCAAGGGACCGAGATTATGTTAAACTTAAATCCCACCTGAGCATGATTGACAATCCGATCTTCACGTTCTTCTGCGAGTGGACGTAGGTCACGAATCTTCGTCGAAACTGGGACAAGTATAGTCACGATCGATTGTCCATCCGGAGTTGTGGTACTCAGATTCCCGAATCGGGAGACCAGAATTTGAGTTTATGGAGTAGTTTCGCAAGTGTTCTCCAAGGCCTTTATGCGATTCTCGAAGTCGACAAAGTTCGAGCGGTTCTCCGCATGAGAAGCGTTAGAAGTCTTATAAAGATCATTAACAGATGCACTGATCTTTCTCAAAGTCTCTCAGATTTGATCCATAGTGGGAAGAGCTTCGCCAGCCGAAGCATTGTTGTTTCCTGGAGCAACATAGGTGTTCGGAGGTTGATTGCTTCCACCATGGGTGTTGGTGTCAGCGTTCACAGAGCTATTTTAAGCGAACATGGTGAGCACTCGGTTACGGTGAGAACTGTAATTTGGCTCTCAATGAAAGCACTAATTGTTGGAACTAAATTCATGCACCACCACATACAAAAGGGGTTGTGCAAGTCTAGCCACCTACAAGAAAGCAGACAACCATGATTAACTTAAGGTACTGGTGTGGTATTGGCCAAAGGCTCTCTGACAGTCAAGTTAGTAAACAATATTAGGGTTCAAGTAGTGGGCGATAGAACAAAGAGTATGTATTGATTGCGTTACTAGAGATGTGCCCTAGACATATGTATTCATACTAGTTGGGAAAGAGTTCTTTTAGGATCATGAATCCATATTAAACTAGGAGAATCCCAATGGATATCTAATGCTAAATATTATTTCCTTTTAGGAGTGTGATTACTTGCGGCGCACGCCAATTTCTATATTGTAGGAATCTCCAAGAATATAGGACACTCGTATGATCTTCAATCCCGTCGGAACAAGGATGGTCAATCTCAGCGAAGGTGGCGGACTTCGCCTGCCTTTCTAGAACTCAGCAAAATGTGGTGGCATCGTTGGTCTGTTTATTTAGTTCAATCTGATTAAAGCTATTCAGTACATGACCGGACTTCTGAGGCATGCGTATTCCGATCCACTTTGCTTCAGCCTTGAAAAATTCATGGTCCCACAATACTCATTATTTTCAAATCTATAGCACAACACATGAATAAAAAACATACTCATTTCTTAAAACATAATACTTGCATCCCATGGGCAAATGCACATATCTTACTGTTAGAGCGAAATTTCTTACAAGAAGAGATACCTCCACAAGTTCGTTGACCGTAATCCGCACGATGATCGAATCGAATCCTTAGTCGTGATGTGTCTCTGTATGTCCTTTCTTGAGCCTAGTTTGAACAGAGGGTGTACCTGCAAAAAACACTCTGACGCTCAAGTCAATTATACAGTGGATTGATGTTTCTCTCTGGTCGTTCTTCTCTTTCTTTCTTTTTTCCTCCCTTTTCCTCTATCTTAACCATCCTTTTATAGAAGTCCCTTGCTTGGTGGGCAAGTACCACTCCCTCAGCTTCCGTTCCTTCTCCCGTAGTGGAGGTAGTTGCTCGCCCCACTCTCCTCTCATGCGTGGATGTGAAGTCAACTGCATACACTCATTTCACGTTTTGCACGACATGACAGAGTGAACAAATTGGGCGTGTACAAGATGAACCCACGTCTCTGCGCCTATCCCTTTTGGGCTTTCGCCAAAGGACCATACTTTGACTTGGCCTATCCTTTTGGGCTTTAGCCAACTTGGCCTATCCCTTTTGGGCTTTCGCCAAAGGACCAGACCCTATCACTTTTTGGCTTTTGCACTTTTGGCTTTCGCCAAAGGACCAGAGGCTCATTTAGCATCTCTTTGGACAACTCAGCATCAACACCAAATTTTATTCTCCCACATTGCCCCATTTTTCTCTTTTTTACTCGCTCATGGGTAAAATAGAGAAAAACAAAACCTACCTTTCGACCTCAAGCTTTCCTGTCTCAAACCCATTCGTGTTGGTTTTCTCTAAACCCAACATGTCCACACTTACCCTTTACGAATAACATACCTTCACCATATAAATTTCATAATCGAAATCGTTTAATTCCTTAATCTTCATTTGAAGATTATTTCTACAAATAATTATTAAAATTAGAGATCGTATATTCATGATCAACAATACATTTATTGGATACATTTAGACGATTAAATGATCTCTGATTCAAATATTTTTTTTTTAAATGATCTTCAAATAAAAATTAAGAAATTCGATTCTAATTATGAAATTTATATAAAATGTACCTTGTACGTGAGATATGTGCATTCCCGAAGGTGCAAGTATTATCTTTTCTTAAATTTCATACACCGTGAGTAAACCTGAATACATCCTTCCCTTTTCAGTTTTCTCACGTTAAAATTAGATCCGATTCAGTCCTCCTTTGCCACCTCCATTGACGACGATGAGCTTCTCCACCGCCCTCCCTACTTCCCCCACAACCAAAACCCGCAATCAATGGTGAAAGTAGATCTTCAATCAAAATCAAACTAACCCATGAAGCTTCACAAAGACTACTATGGCTACTACTACCCCAACCTGTCTCAGAGAGCCGCTTTAGCTGGCCTTCTGGTGGTCCTCTTTCCGGCCTTCCTGCCAAACCTCTTCGGCCCATTGGGCCACGCCTCTCCTTCCATCTTCTCGGTAAGTCCCTTCCCAGCAAACCACTCTCACAGGTTTGAAGTTTTTGTTAATGGAAATGCTTAATTTTGTTGAATAATTATTGAACTGAAATGGGGTTTTTTGCAGGAGTGGAATGCTCCGAAACCCCGGCATTTGCGCCTTCTAAATCCGGCTTTACTTCTTCAATCTGTCAGTTCCTTTCTCTATTTTTTGCCTTTGATTTGTTAATTGGTATAAACAGCTGATCTGATTACATGTATTTACATATTGATTTTGAATTTGTGTAGTCTGTGGATCAACAAAGCAAGCTTTGGGCTCCGTTGCCCGACCAAGGATGGAAGCATTGTCCTGAAGAGCCTAAAAGTTTATCATGTGAGTATTAAAGATAAGACCACATTATATGTTACATTGTATTGGTTGTTATCTGATGTACTTACGTTTGTTTTCTTGCAGCGTCGCCAAAAGAATCTACCGGGTATATTCAGGTGTTCCTTGATGGAGGCTTGAACCAGCAGAAAATGGGGGTGAGTTTTTAAAATTTTGTGAGAAAATTCATGCTTTTACTTGTGATGTTATAGCCAATTGGGTGTGCAAATGAGATTGTCTAACTTACTTCATTTGGACTTTTTTCCCATCAAAAAGATTTGTGATGCAGTTGCTGTTGCTAAAATTTTGAATGCGACTTTGGTTATTCCACATCTTGAAGTTAATCCTGTGTGGCAAGATTCGAGGTATATAGTGAGTACGCTAACCTGGAACCGTTCCTAGAAATTATTATTTCTATCTAAAATGGAGCCATTGATGTGAAATTCCTTGTGCTTTTGCAGTTCCTTTGAGGAAATTTTTGATGTGGATCACTTTGTTGAAGCCCTACAGGGTGAAGTTTCTATAGTTAAAGCCCTTCCTAGTGAATTTTCTTGGAGCACTAGGGAGTATTATGCTACTGGCATACGGTTTACTAGAATAAAAACAGCCCCTGTTCATGCTTCTTCTGATTGGTATCTGGAAAACGTCTTGCCTGTATTGCAAAGGTCAGTAAATGCTTTGACCATTTATTAAGAGCGAAGTTCTTGCTTAATTACTGGACCCTCGTTCTTGCAGTTTTCCGTTTTTGGATGTGAAGTTAATATCGTATACTGTCCATGTCATATACTCTTGTACATATGTTGTCTTTTGTAAAGTTTAGATTGCATCTTGTATTCGATCATCCAGAGTTTCATTTCCTAACGTTGTGATCGTGATATGCTTGTGTTATAAACTTGGAAATAAGATTTCATCTTTTTACTGGGGTAAATACCAGTAAGAAGTTGTCTTTCGGAAACAGGTTATTTGGTTCATATGTATGGCATATAGTTAGAACTATGTTGTGCATCGCACAAATACTTATCAGGTTTTCAAGTTGCATTGCTTCTCTAGTTTTGGGATTTGAATGGTTTTCTGGGTTTAAGCCAGAAATATCCTTTGGTTTTACGTTACAGTATCTTTTCTGGGCACAACTTGAGCTACCAATCTGAAGTATATGCATATGTTTCACTACAATAGGTTGCTTTTTAGGACCTAAATTTTAAACAAATATCTTTTCATAACTTAAAAGGTGTTTCACTGCTACAGATATGGAGTTGCTGCTATCTCCCCATTTTCTCATCGTTTGGCTTTTGACAACTTGCCTCAAAACATACAGTGCCTACGTTGTAAAGTCAACTTTCAGGCTTTAGCCTTTGTTCCTCATATCAGGGAATTGGGAGAAACCCTTGTTAATCGTCTCCGCTACCCTCCCAATAGAAATCAAGAAGCAGGAACTGACTCGCAGGACGGAGCAAATGAAATTGAGAAACAGGGAGCTGGGAAATATGTTGTTTTGCATCTTCGCTTCGATAAAGTATGTTCCTAATTAGCTTTAGATCCTTGGCATGTTTGATTTTGTACTCATTAATATAAGTTTTATGAAATATATGCTGTCCAAAATAATTTTTGAAGAATCCTAAAGCTTGTCTTAAGAATCTTAATTACATCTGCAGGATTAGTATTTCCTAATTTCTTCTTTGCCTGCACAGGATATGGCTGCTCATTCAGCCTGCGATTTTGGTGGTGGTAAACCTGAGAAACTCGCCCTTGCAAAATATCGGCAAGTAATCTGGCAGGGTAGGGTCCTAAAATCCCAGTTCACAGATGAGGAGTTAAGAAATCAGGGGCGTTGCCCATTGACTCCTGAAGAGATTGGATTGCTGCTAGCAGCTTTGGGCTTCAACAATACCACCCGACTCTATCTTGCTTCTCACAAGGTTTGTCTTAAAAGCAAAATGTCTATGCTGTTATTTAGGGGCTAATGCCAAGGGGCTCGTTTGTTGATGTTTTTGTTTTTGTTTTAAAAAAAAATTTTAAATAACTCTATAAAAATAAAAATACATAGAATGGTTACAAAATAATACTCAGAACAGTTTTAGTTAGATATTCTCCTTCCCTTCACCTCTGTCATTTTCGTTTTCCTCTCTCTTCAATTGAAACAAAAGCAAAATTGTTGACAAACGAGCCCCAAGCGTTTCATGCGATTCCTTAGGTTCCTTCTCAATAAATGTTGACATCATGTCTTCATTATGGTTTGAAATTGGAGAAACAATTGTATGTTCCTTTTTTTAGGTTTACGGCGGAGAAGCAAGGATCTCGACTTTGAGAAGATTATTTCCAGATATGGAAGATAAGAAGAGTCTTGCCTCTGCAGAGGAAAGGGCCAAAGTTGAAGGCAAGGCTTCTTTGTCAGCCGCAGTTGACTATTATGTGAGCATGCAAAGCGACATCTTCATTTCTGCTTCTCCCGGAAATATGCACAATGCACTGGTAAGAATATCAAGTTCAATACTCGACGGTGGGGAAATAGTTCCGATTATCCACGTCATCAGTTCTGTCGTTGTAAATAGCATGTTTTTGCCGTGTAATAAAATCAGTGTTTCACTAGAGAAGAATTGTTTCCTTAAAAATTGTATCGTCAGGTGGGTCACCGGGCTTACAAGAACTTGAAGACTATTAGACCAAACATGGCGTTGCTGGGAAAGCTTTTCGTGAACAAGAGCATGGAATGGTCGGATTTCCAACGAGCGGTTTCAGATGGGCACAAAACTAGACAAGGGCAGATGAGGCTGAGGAAGGAGAAGCAGTCGATATATACGTACCCTGCTCCTGATTGCATGTGTCGAGCTTAACTGAAATCAATTGATGTATTGGAATTATCCAGTCCCATTTTTGTACAGCTTCATTTGAGCTAGTTATTGTACAGTCTGCTTCTTATGTGCTACTGATGATGCCTGTAGGGCGAGCACTGATTCTCGCCGGGGCAGAGAGAGATCCAATGGCAAAACCACTACCACGACACCGGCACCGACACACACTGTTCCATTTCAATACAGTGAATTTTTTTGGTGCTACGATATTCTAGGGTTAGAGTAATCTAGAACTAGCCTTTCTACACGTACTTCCGTGCGTGCAAAATTCGTTAGTCTTTCCGATATATAACCATCTGTAAGAACCTCATGTAATTATGTGATCAAGGTAAAAAGACAAAGCCATATGTCTAGTGGCATGTTTATGTACCCGTAATCGGAATCAAAAAGAGGAATTAAATTCTGATTACCGAGTACTCCGGTGTATAAATCTGAAAGAAACAAATATCAAAAAGAGTAACCTGACCAAAAACTGGCTGGCTTGGATAAACTGATTGTTACAGCATTAGATTTAAAACAAAATATTAAAAGGATTCGTATAATTATTATAGCCGAATGGGCCTGCGAACCGGGCCTTCTTTTCCAAACTATCAAATAATGGACCCTTGTTTTTCTTACTCTTTTTTTTTTTTGGGAAAAAAGATGATTTAATCAATATAAAGAGAGAATGTACATAACATAAATTATCCAAATCTAAACACGAAAAAGCCACGCACCCTAATTAGGGCATAAAATACAAAAAAAAAATGCAAAAACTGCCAAAAGAGAAACTAGACAGTGTAGATTATCGATGTGCAGTAAACATGTTTTTTTTTACTTGGACACCAAATTTAATGCCAAGTGTGACATTTTTAGTCCCGCCATACCACAATGCTTTTTGGCCCTTGAAAAACTGTTTTCTTATAGACGTGTAAGACGGAATATTTTTGCTCGCCACCCAATGGTGAGTTTAAATTTCGAGATCAATGTAGTGAATAGACACAAAAATATCAAGCATACCCAACCAAACCAAGGGTTATGTTCATTAATCTACCTTTTTTCTTCATTCCTTTGAGCTATACCGGTCGTTTCAGACTGACCAACAAATTTTCATTTCGACAAATTTTCAAACAATCATGATTCATGGAAGACAATGTAATGCCAGCTTCAAAAACTCAGCCGCATTTGTTTTACTGCTTTAGAACGTGCGTCGCCTTCTCGATCCTGCTATTCAGTTTTCGTGGACATTTAACCATCCTTCACATCCGTGCCAACGGAAGGAGACCCGCCACCATTACGGCTGGCACTGAATTCTTTTGATCCTGCAGTAGAAGATGGAGTCATATCCTCCTCAATTGGAAGCGTTCGCTTTGAGCCCTCCAAAGCAACGCCAAGGATAATATTCTCTTCTAACGGAGGCCTAGCTGTCGATGGTGCTGTGACAGGTTTCTCGCCATCTTGCTTTGCCTGTGTAGTGGTCAAAGGAACATCTGCTTTTTCGCTACCAGTTTCTGGTGAAGCAACAGGGGGCTTCTTAGCCGTCACCTTTTGTGGAGATACATTTTTCGAATCAACTCCTGTTGTATCCTTCCCTGCATATTTTGTACTCTCATTCTTGGACTGCAGCACTTCGGAGTTGTTTCGAACTGAACCATCAGATGCAGAATTTCGTGTTTGGGGCTCAGATGTTGGCATTTCGGAGGTCTTAGAGGTTGTGCTTGAGTTGGAACTTGAAGTCACCGCAACCTTATCCTCGGTTTGTGCATGAGTTACTGCTGGCCCAGCTTTAGTATCTGATCCCTTGGAGTCAGATGCTGAGGCCGCTTCAGCCTGGGCCTGTTTTTCTCCATTTGCACGCGTTGTGCGGGTTGAAGCCTTGCCTTTGTCGTCACTACTGATTTTGTAAGATGGCTCAATAAGTAGATACGGACGATTAGTGGCTGCCCTAGAACGAGTGAAAATGGTGTCAGCAAATGGCACATTTTCCAAGTCAGCCTCACTGTAATATTTCTGGACCGTGCGGATGGGTGTGGCAAGCCGGGCACGGTGATGGCTAATAACTCTGAGAAGATCCAAAAGTATTGCCTCCTGTTTTATTTCATCAATAGAGTTCGTGAGCTAGACATTCAAAGGTTTTCTCAAAGCCTATAATTAACATTGAAATATCTAAAGGTATTGCGATATCCATAAACAACAACTACAAAGTTCAGGCAGACAACAGGCACTTGGAAACCAGAACTAGCAAACAACACGAATTATACAATCCGCATCCGAGGTCTGGTATTAAAAAAAAATTTGCGCAATTAGCTGAAATGATCCATTTTTGGCATTTTGTTTGCAGAAATGATCATTTTTCAGTAACAACGACATATTGATCATATATCGACAACACAACGATGACATAACGACCACATAATGATGATATAATGATGACATGCGAAAAACTGATCATTTCTGCAACCAGATGTCAAAAGGGATCATTTCAGCTAATTGCCCAAAAAAATAGGGCAATTAGGTAAAACTGATTCTTTGAGTAACTTGTGAACCAATCTTAAAGTGACAATATGTGCTCGTGGAACAAGTATGTGAACGGAAGATTGACGAACAGTCAGAATATTCAGACAAGGTTATGCGATTCCCATTGTACTATATAAATCTCAGCATTAACTCTCAGAAAACTTCCTGAAATTTGTATCGACGTCCATTTCAAAGTTGATCAAGATTTATACTATTTCAGATTCTATTATATAATTTTGCTTTTCAGGCATCATTACTTCATAAAGCATCTACCAATAAAATAGTCTTACCTTCACGCAAAGATACTCCTCGATATGAGATGTTTTAACAAAGCAAGACACCAAAATCTGTAACAAAATTGTACGTTTATGAGACATAAACTTGAGACAAGAACAATCATTAAATAGATAACTTAATAAAAAAGAAGAAAACAAAAGAGAGGAGCGTATTATATGGAGACTGAAGATCCATTGGAAAATCAAATGAGTTTTTCCATTTATTCTATGAAGACCTTGGGAATGAAAGCGAAGAATTGGAAGACCAACAATTTCCGTCGTGTATTTTTAAAGTAGAAAAATTCATAACTTCAAAAGCATAAAAGTCTTACCATAAGAGCCTGATTTTCTGGATTAATAATGTCCAGAAAAACTCTTCTATGCAACCTTTGCTGCTCCACTTGAGGATTTTTTGCCAGAACCTTACGCATATCAGCAACTATAGTCTGTAGACAGCAATGCCACCGAGGTTATCGTATGACATGATAGAACAAACAATATTCCAGAGAACGAGTAACAAGCCAGCGAACTAAATTAATTCTCACATTAATTTTATTTACATCCAAATGACTGACTGCGAGGTGGGTCTTGATTCGCCAATGAGTTTTCTGGCTAAGATTCCGGACAACATTTACAGTGAACTTGTGATTTGGAATGTGAACTGCTTCACGATCATCGCCCCGTATAATTGTTGGAGACCACCAACCCACATGCTGATAAAATATAACAAATTCATCAAAAAATAAATAAAAAGGGCCAAATTGCAGATAAGAAATTCACTTCCAATATTTGTTTTGCAGAAAGAACTAAATTGTTGAATCCCGCTTATGTTTAAGGTTGAAGCGATCAAAGGTATTATGCACATACATTATGTTTTTCCTCCTAACCGCTGTTCTCTTTTGATGATGGATTAACAAAGATAAATACAAACCTCAACAGTACCAGAAACTTCATAACCTTCAATCTTAGTCTGAATCCATTCATTCACAACAAATGGGCGTGTGGCATGGATCATTACACTTGAAAGGAAGTTTGTGAATATCTGAATCAAAAAAGAAATATCAAGGTCAACGTTGTCAGAAAAACCTTGAAAGAAACTACATATTTTAATAGTATTTGAACAAAAGTACACAAAGATAATCAAGAATTTGTAGTTATGATCGATGAACTGCAGCTGTTTCAATTTACAATGTCAGGGGAAGAAAATCGCTACCTCACGACCAGCAAGGGTGAGCAATACCGTGCCAAGACCCCCAGCCGTTACCCATTTCTGGGTTGAGAATCCCAGCAATTCCATGAACAATGATACCGCAGCAACCCAAACTGCAGAATAAACAGCCTTTCCAGCGAAATTGAAGCCCATCTGCCCAAGCAAGAGACAATTATTATGTAAGAAAAATGATCTTATATAAGTGCCACCAAGATAGGTAAATTTCTATATTATTACAAAATCACACAATAACAGAAATTTGACAGGAAAAGAAAAACTATGCTACATATATTGCAAAAAGGTAAAAAGATGCAAATGTAGATGATAATGAGGAACATTTTGTTATTTATTTGCATCAACACTAACGACATTTT
The DNA here is from genome assembly GCA_018257905.1 of Gillenia trifoliata. Classification (NCBI taxonomy): domain Eukaryota; kingdom Viridiplantae; phylum Streptophyta; class Magnoliopsida; order Rosales; family Rosaceae; genus Gillenia; species Gillenia trifoliata. The sequence continues at coordinate 17,942,889 of CM031087.1, forward strand.
CCTTTTCAGTGTTGCTAATTGAAAAGGGAAATCAATTTTTCCAAAACAAAGTATGAATGCAAAAGAATGCAACATAACATTAAAACAAGGAACTAAAGGAGTTGCCTTCTGAGAAAGTAAGAAAAACATACATTTCTTGTGTCACTTGGGTCACTTGTCTCCGTAACGAACTTTTGTGCTTGTTGAATTAAGCTGTAAACAAAAAGTATCGCCATACAAAATCAAATTTTAAACCCCAGAACCAGAGCCATCACAGTCATCAAGCAGAATGATTACAGGACCAGTGTGGGCAAAAGAAAAAGACCAGTGTGGGCAATAGAAAAATAACACTCATACAGACACATCCGCGTATAGAGCATAGCAGCAAAATAAAAAAACTATGCCAACAAAATGAAATTACTACGTCCTGGCAGAAGAACTAAACTTGTTGAACCAGGCCCTTGGGCCATTCTCAATGTTCAAATTACTTTTAACTAATATAAGTTGCTTGACTACTTCTGGAAAAAATAAATATCAAAATGCAATTCGTCAGAGACCAATCTATTAGTTGACCAACAGAATCATGAAATAAATTTCTTTGAGACACAATAACCGCAGAGAACTGTACTCACCTTGACAAACAATAGGCAAAAGCCAGCACTGTTGATAATGATTGTGTAAAATTTATAAGACGTTGCTTGACAGCCTGGCTAGCTTCTGAAGGCAGGACTACAGGATCCAATGCTCTGAAATGAACATTGCGGCAGTTAGTGCAGATAAAATGACTGGAAACAAATATCTGGTTAAGACAAGCGAAGAGGTCAACATCATTTTTCGTTCCTTGAATTGTAATTTGAAACTAACTACTTCTAATGTAGAACTGAACCTGCATAAAAGTGTCGCTCCAGTCCAGAGAAGCAAGGGCTGAAGGTAAGAAGTCATGACATAGTGTGACCTACTTTTCTTCCAAGTATTATCATTCCGCTGCAGAAACTCACCATGGAAGAATTAATCAGCCCAATAACATAGTCAAACCATGTCTACAGGCAAGGTGTGATGCAAGAATAACATACTTGAAGAAAAATAACCCTGCCGAGACGCAACAGTGGCTCAATACCCCAAACAGCAAAAGCAATGATAGCCACTGCTGGGATCAATTTAGGTAAAGCAGGGCTTCCATGTAAAGCATCACAGGACCTGCATAATATGTCAACATGAATATTTCTTTAGACACCAAACATGTCAATACTAATAAGAGAGAAAACATGACGAGGCATGGGTTCCAATTAAACAGAATGGAATACCCAAAATTTAGAACCTTATATGCTGCTGTGTGCAGTTCTCTAATGAAAACAAAAAAGGAATTGAGAATTCAATTGGGAACGCGTAGACACACCTTGTTAAAACAAGAGTAGCAGATTTCAGAACAGGAACCCCGTTTCCTCCACCTGGACCTAAAACAGATCTGCACAAGAAAACATTGCATCTGGAAGAAACTGGACCTATCGGGCCACGTACACTGCTTAAAAGATGGAGACTGCAGGCACCCTTTCGCTGACAATTAAACGTAACAAAACAAAAATGAATATCCGTGGCCTCAAACTCTATTTAGAATCAAGCAAGCATTACACTAGAATCAATCATCCACTCGACAAAACCTTGAAACAAGGAATGATGAGCAAATCTTAGAAACACGAGCACGTACACAACAGTTCCTCAAAGGGAAAAAGAAAACCCAGAGCTCCAGTGACAATTATGCATACCAAATCAACGAAGCGCAACTGGAAAGAAAAAAAAGAACCGAACCAATGAGAAAACCATACCAAACCATGTGACGGAAGATTGATGCTAACCATATGTACTCGACCCTTTCCTACAAGACACTTTTAATCAAACAAAAATTACAGGACTCCATTAGTACTCCATAAAAAAAGTAAACTCTTAAGCACAAAAAGACTACAAAGAAATCTCACATACAGCATCTGGATTACGGCATCCACGATTATTGTGACTTCTCCAAACATACAAAAACCGGGTAGCAGACGCATGAGGCATGGCGGATTCTCAATTTCTCAAGCAGTAGAGCTGTAACTTTGAGCACAATAATAAGGTAATGCCGTCGAAAATCAGATTACTCCTTTCAACCTAATCATACTATGTCTTCAAATTATGGGCCGCAGTCTCACACTACACTACCAAATATGTACACCAACACCTGCCAAACTGAAACTTCAAATTCAATTTTTTTAACATAAACCCATATTTATAAAGTTAAGCACCTGCAATTTTTTTAACATAACCTTTTTTCGGTTTCTTAAAATCCTACAACAAATTACACAGATAAAATCTTCAAAAAAATCACTGAAATAATTAACCAAAATTCAGACTAAATAGAGATTAATAGTAAAAATTGTTAGAAATTCTAATTTCTAAGGAAGCTAAAGTAAAAAAAAAAATGGAAAACTCACAAAGGAAATAGTTGAGTGGAATTACCTAATGGAGCGAAGCAGAGGATAAATTCCCGACTTCTCTCGCAGAAGCTTTCTTGAAGTGGAAACTGGCTGCGGAAGGAGAGAAGATGTGGGCACCGTGGACAAGGCTAGAAGCCCCAAAAAATGGCTGGGGAAGTGCTAACGTGCGCTGGGAGGTACAAGGTAACACGGCTTCGCGTCCGCGGTGACAGCGTGGCGCCGTGGTCAAATGAAAATGCAGCGTTTTGGATTTTGTGTGCAGTTGCGTGGACCCGCGAAATTACCTTTAATCTGTAGAGGGGGATATTGTTTATGTGGCGCATAGAGCGTTAACTTGCGCGCTGTGCGTATTTGACATCGGTTGTTTCCTCCTTTTTAGTCTCTCTTCTCGATGATATTTACGCATGTGCGTCGGGTAGTTTTCGGGTCTAGGTTGGGTCGGGTCGGTCCATCATATAACGTTTATTTTATCAATTGACTTGTACGGATAGTGCAATTCGAAATTTCGAATATACCCAACATACCAAAATAATAATAGAAATAATAAGAGTAAATTATATTTTGCATCTTTAAGTTTGAATGTAATTGCAATTTTATACATTATTTTTAAAATATTGCAATATCATGTGTAAACTTGTTTTTTAGTTGCAGTTTCATACATCCGTTAGTCAAGCCGTCATTTGACTGTTATATGATGGTGTGGCAATTACGGAACCCACTATTTTGTTGATGTGACTGTCACAAATATATCATATAGGAAAATTTTTTAAAATATAATTCTCTTACAAGTATTAATTTAAGGAAAAAAAAACTTTTTAATTTTAATTTTCTTTTTGTCCGCAGTTGCCACATCATCATTTAATGAATCATTGAGAAGTATACAACATACGTGCAATTTAACGAATCATTGAGAAGTATACAAAAACAATAATTTAAAAAAAATACAAATGTACATATTTAATACGTGTATTATATGCAAATTTACTAACTATTATGTAATTTTTGTAGTCCATAATTTCATTGGGCTGCATTGTTTTAGTGATTACACCATGACCATGCCCTTTTTATTTAACTTTTTTTTTTCGGTTAACATAGACCATACATTTTACGGTGAACATACTTGTCCATTTCCTAAGTTGCTATCATTTTCCATGGATGATGGATATGAGCCACGTTTATGATGTGTTGATGTTGTTTGCGTATTATTTTGGATAAGCGCCTGCATTAATAATTCATTCTAAAAGAGATGGTCAATCTCACCCTCTTTCTATGTCATTTTTTTTACCATGTAGCTCAAGCAGATTTTCACTTTGGTTCCTATAGTTTTTTGTTACATTTTTTCTTTAGTAGTTTTGTTTGAGAATTGTTATTGTCATTCCATCTTATTGTGCATTCCTCACAAGTATATTTTTCTTTCTAAATATATAAAATTTGGAGTGCAAAATAAATTTTTTTATAATCTCCATAACGGTTCCCTTTTCTTTCTTTTTTAATTTTAGTGTAATCCATCAACTAATTAAGTTGATTTTTCTTCATTTTTTTGTCTCATTTGAAAAACTCGGAATTTTTCATTATTTAATAAATGGGACTAATAGTGTTAAAAACAATTAATTTTACTAATATCGTATGAGGTTTATCATAATTTTGTATATTTTATTTATTCTCTATTAGCAGTACTATGTAGATTTAGAGCAATCCAATATCCTCAAGCCATGTGTACCTTGACACCTCGTAGTCCACGTGTTCACAGTTGGTAGAAAGGAAAGTGTGGCATATTTGTGAAGAGACGATTCATGTCTCGCCACCTTCACCATTCAAAGCCTAATGACTAAGTATTTAGCAGAAGGTGTGTAAAGTTTTAGTAGTTCATCAAACATGCATTTTGACATGTCTTCAACACTTGACCTCTCCAGTATGCCCCAAACAACTAGATCGTATGTTTTGTAAGTTTTCATGTTTATCTGCTAATTAAACTTTATATACAAAGAGATTAAATAATTGGCTTTGTTGGTGGAGTTCGATAAATTGGTTGTCTTGCCGAAGTTCTTATTGTTAAGGTGAGTGGTTTATGTAATGTGTTCAAAAACTTCTTATTTTGTGATAAATATGAAAATAATGAATTATCATGGATTTACTCTATTTACAAGTATCTCTATTTTCAAGTCAAACATGTTTGATTACGTGTAAATGATTTTGGTGGGTATATATGTTGAGTTGTGGACTATTTTAGTACACGTGTGCAGAAGCGTGGCGGGTGACATAAGCATAAATAATCATATTAACATGCTTGGTTAGCGGAATGTTGAATTCCGTTTAATCATGTTAAATTAATTCATGTGATTGTGGTTAATTGACGTGCTTGTGATCATGCAAAATAAATTAAGAACACATGCATAAACTTAGATTAATTTAGAATTCCAACATTTAGATTTCACACGAGGACCAATTCAATGCTATTGAGGCTCCCAAGTGTTAGCCCTCTACTAGTATCCACATGAATGAATCTCCGGTTGGTCAAGCATGAAGACAATGATCAGCTAGGACCTTTCTCCTCCATGTGGGTGCAGCAAGGGGTGTAGGGTGTGGTGTTTTGTTTTTCAATTTCTCTAAATTGGAAAGCTTAATTCACTTCTCTCTAATTTTCTATTTTGCGACTTGCGAATTGTATGTTAGGTATAAAGACCCTTAGGCTTATATAGAGAACAATTCCATAAGCCAGTAGGATTACAATTTAATCCTCCACCACACATGTGTGCTGCAAACCCTAGGAGTCCTTTTCTTGGGCTTGCCACACCTCTCCTTTGTCATTAGGCTTTAGCCCAGTTCACTCCTATTTTATTTATTTAATTAATTCGGTATTTCCTTTTAAACTGGGCTCTTTTATTTTATTTTAGTTCAAACTAGCCTTCCTGCACGCGCGCATGCGGAAGGCTTTCTTTTTTTTTTATCATGGCGCGTTACGCGCGACTTACAACATGTTCAAAACTGCCAATAAAAACTCAGAATGTATAAAACCAAATCGAATTATTACATTTTGGATTTAGAAATAAAAAATAAAAAAGAACAAAAGCATAACCAATACTTATGGTTTCGAAATTCATCTACCCATTACTATGTGGATACATCCTTAGGCCTGTCTAGGAAATATTGAACCCATTCATACAGAAAAGACTGGCAGTTTCGTGAACGTACAATTCTTTTTCTTTTTTTTTTCTCTCTTTAAATTCTTAATTTCTGTCAAAAAAATATTCTAAACTTTTGTACGAAAGTCTTTTTGATAATTGTCTCTTCCGATTTTCTTATTTTGAATTTTATTTTGTTAGTTTTTTTCCTTTTATCTCTCTCTCTCTCTCTCCCCCTCTCGTTCCCGCTCATTTTCCTTTTTTTACCATCTTGTCCTCACTTTTTTATTTTTTCCTTTTTCCATAAACTATAATTAAATGGACAATTTTGTCATTATTTGAATGTTTAACCATAAGGTGACACATCCCGACCCGGATGTACACGTGGACACCCAAAAGTCGGATGTGCTGGCCGACACCACGTAGGGTGACGAAAGCCAATTGAATAAAATAAGGAATAAATTGAACAATTGAATACAATAACAGTCGTACAGGGTACAGAATACTGAAAATTTATTATTACAAGGAGATTCTAACGATCTTCATACCACCGGGTCTCGATGTCGACAACTTCAAGCCGCTAAACTTGGAGGGGCGCAAAACAAAAGGGTGAGTTGGCCATAGCTGGTTATTTTGCGAAAACCTTTCCTTTTAGAAAATACTAACCCCTCGCCGTAAAACAGGTACTTGGTTGAAAAACCGTTTACAGAAAACGTACTAATATAGTAGATAGAAAAACAAGGTAAGTACGGAAATATACTTACCGTCCGAAACGGGCAAAAAGCCACCGTTCGGCATAAAACAATTTGTCAAAAAGTTCGTAAGATAAAGCTATACGGGAAAGCTGTAAACCCAATAATAGTATCCGTGGCATCAGTGAAAATCCGAGATAATATCACAATCCGACTACAAGATAAATGCTCGGTTAGGCAAGGCAGACACACGAGTTCATACAGATATATTCTGTCATGAACAGGCTGGGTGTATAAATAAAGTTACGCTCATGTACTACGATCACGTGAAGCTGGCGCTAATCGCATCACAACGAGTTCGGGCGCCCATGCGACCTCGAACATGCTGGCACCTTACTATGGATCCATAGTGAGCGTAACGGTGCGTGTGAACAATCACGTGAACGCTGGTCCTGGCCCGGACAGTACAATAAACACCGTGTAAGCCTCCCAAGTTGAGCGTATAAAAACATGCCACGGAGTATTCTTAAATAAAACAGTATAAGGTAATTTCCCTTTTTGGGATAACCTTTAAAACCACCACTAAATAAAGTATTCTCGGGTACCGTACCCGAAATACCAAGTAATTAACCACAATACGTAAAATATCAAGAATACACCATACGGGTACCAAGGTATAGAAATACCAACTTAATGGTAGACTAGGTGAACCCAAAATACGATAGGAAATTATCATTTCCAAAGTTCACCCAATTATGGCCCAAGGCCCGTCAAACGAATATAAGATCCAAACGCATAAATAGGGAATTAAAATAATTCATTCCCTAAACCCTCGAAAATAGGGTTGGTACGATAATCGTAATACGCATACAAGGTAAAACAGAAATCACCAATTTAATGGCATAAATCCCAAATGGAAATATGGGTCGAGGCCCACTAATTTTCATGGCCTAATACATTACCGAGTCGGTCTAACAAACATCAAGTCTATCCGATAAACCAAGTAAATACTACGAAGTACAAGGTTTACCAAAAATACGTGATAAGTACCAATCTAAAGTCATAATAACGATGTGGGCATAAAATAAGGCTTGCAACAACGTATAAAAATCAATTTATAAGCATAGGCAAAACCAATTTAATATTTAAAACACATAAACGTTTATTTTAAGTAAGGAAGGGGCCCACTCACAAATACCGAAGCCGGGGAGTCTAAATGCACGTTCTCCGAACGCCACGGGTCGCCAAAACCTAATTTTAAAACCCATAAATTAGTAAAGTGTACGAAATTACAAGAAAAACGGCGTTCGGATACCCGAAAACGGAGTTCCAGGGTCGAAAACCCCAAAACCGCCGCCGTGCGCCGCCACACGCTGCCGTTTGGCCTCACGCGCGGCTGGAAGGTTCCCACGCGCGGCCACGCGCACGTGTCGGTTACTGTACAGTTACTGTTCCGTTAAAATTAACGGAATATTCTAACGGCGTTAGAATATTTCGTTAACGCCGTTAAGGTTAACGGACGGAATATTCCTTGGAATATTCCCGGTCCGACCGGGTTGAACCGGTTTGCTGACATCAGCAGGACCGGTCTGACCGGTTCGCTGACGTCAGCGCCGGTCACCCCTAACCTTTTTCCGGTCGCCGGCGCCGCCGCCCGCCGCTGTCTGCCGGCGGGAGCTTCGCCGGAAACTGGGAAATTGGCCGGAAAATTTCAAACTTCCATAACTCAGTCAAATCACATCCAAATTTCACGATTCAAATGGCAATTTAAAGCTGGGAGTGAGAGGAATCAAAATTTACCCATTTGAAGGCTCAGAGTTGGTCGGAGTTGGCCTGAATTGGCCTCGAAAGAATCGGCAACTTTTCAAATCCGTCGATCTCGAACAAAAGTGGCCATGCAAGGCCTGGGTTTAGTTTCCCAGGTTCCCAGAGACGAATTTGTGATGTTTTGGAGTATGATCGAGGCCTGGATGGCCGTGATTGGTCGAGGTGACCTCGCCGGAAAAATGGCAGGTCCTGGGTCTTCTGTTTTCTCGAGTTTCTAGGGTTTCCAGAGGCTCCAACTGGTAAGGATGATGATGGTGATGCTTGGGAGTCGAACCAAGTCGAAGGGAAGCCACATGTTCAAAGGCAGGGACCGTGGGTGCCCAGAGAAATTTCTGGGTTTTGAATCTCACGGTTTCTGGGTTTGCTGAGGCTCGAGGACAGTGATGGTGATGCTCTGGGATGATGACGATGCACAACAGTGTAAAGTTGGAGTGAAACGAGGTCGAGGATGGAGGTTGGGGTGTCTAAAGTAGTTTTTGAGTTTGGATCTGATTTGTGTTTTCTGCCAAAATTGCAGAACTCAAGTGAGTGAGGGATCGAGAGACAGAGGGAAGAGTAGAGACTGAGTGAGACAAGAGTGACAGAGAGGCATAGTGGGCTGGGCCCACAGAAATTACTGGGCCCAAGGCCCAAGTCACCGAACATAAACAACTTAACGTCCGTAGAACGTTCATTCGAACTCCGAATGACGTTCCGTTCGCGTCGACGAGTTCGTATCGACGAGCTCGTCACGAAAATACAAGTGGAAGCGTCGTACGAGTTACGACACAAAAGTCAACCGAAAGGTCAACCAAGGGCAAAATCGTCATTTTGCACCTCCGGGAATAAAATAATATTATTCTCCGGTACGGGCTGTGACATAAGGTCTTCTGCTTTAATAATATAGATAATTTATTATTATTAATAAATAGAAGGTCCAAATCAACTAATTAAATTATAAAATAGAATATTTAATATAAACAATTTTATATTAAATTTAATCTTCATCAATTTAATCTTTCAATATCATTCTATTGTGTGTGACCTTGTAGGTTTCAACTAAAGCTGGCAGTAGATAATTTGATTAATCACATTAATCTAGTTTTACATAATTAGAAACCATTCTAATTTCACCTTATAGGAATATCCACAAACCGAATAGTAATGACACATCCCGACCCGGATGTACACGTGGACACCCAAAAGTCGAGTGTGCTGGCCGACACCACGTAGGGTGACGAAAGCCAATTTGGAAGAATTAAGGAATGAATTGAATAAATTAAGATTCAAGCGTACACAAATGTACGGGCGGAAGAATTAATACAACAGTAATCGTACAAGGTACGGAATACAGAGTATAAACAATACCAAGGAATTTAAAGCTTCGTCATACCACCGCCTCGAACGTAGACATCTCCAGCCACTAAACCTGGAGGGGCGCAAAAACAGAAAGGTGAGTGGGCCAATAATAGTCATTTTTGGTAAAACCTTTGTTTTCTGAAAATAGTAACCCCTCGCCGTCAAAATCAAGTAATTGGTTAAAAACCTTTTCAGAAAACGTACCATATAGTAGGTAGAAAGTCGAGGTAAGTACGGAAATATACTTACCGTCCGAAACGGGCGGAAAGCTACCGTTCGGCACACAGTACTTTATCAAAAAGTTCATAAAATAAGGATCTACGGAAAACCCGTACACCAAATAAATGCACACGTGGCATCAGTGAAAAATCGGTGACAACACCACCACAAAAACTATAAAATAAACGCTCATATACACGATCACGTGAAGCTGGCGCATCTGCGCATCACAACAAGTTCGAGTCGCCCATACGACCTAGAACAGGCTGGCACCTACTATGGATTCATAGTGAGCGTTGGTGCGTGTGAACAATCACGTGAAAGTGGTCCTGGCCCCACAATCCAAGACTACAGATAAATGCTCGTTTAGGTATTGCAAACACACAAGTTCATACAGATATATTCTGTCATGAACAGGCTGGGTGTATAAGTAACAGTACGCTCGTGTACACAATCACGTGAAGCTGGCGCGTATGCGCATCACAACGAGTTCGAGTCGCCCAGGCGACCTAGAACAGGCTGGCACCTGCTATGGGTCCATAGCGAGCGTATAGGTGCGTGTGAACAATCACGTGAAGCTGGTCCTGGCCCCGGACGGTACACTAAACACCGTGTAAGCAACCTAGTTGAGCGTATGAAAACATACTACAGAAGTACTCTACATAAAACAATGTGAGGTAATTTCCCGATAAGGGATGCCCTCAAACTAATCAATATATATATTTGGTACTCTCGGGGCCGTACCCGAAATACCAAACATATAGCTAAAATACGTGAAATACCAAGAATACGCCACATGGGTACCAAGGTATAGAAATACCAACTTAATGGCAAACTAGGTGAACCCAAAATACGGTAGGGATTTACCATATCCAAGGTTCACCCAAATACGGCTCAAGGCCGTCAGATAAATATAAAACCCATAATCGCAAATAGGTACTAGTAGGGAATTAAAATACTTAATTCCCTAAATTCCCTAAAATATGGCCGAATCGATATTAGCAATACGCGTACAAAATAATACGGAAATCACCAATTTAATGGTATAATTCCCAAATGGAAATGTAGGCCCAAAGCCCACTAATTTCCATGGCCTACCGAAATACCGAGCAAAAACTAGTAAACCGAGTAAATACCACGAAGTACGAGGTCTACTAAAATACGAGTCAAAAACCAATTTAAAATCACAAGTAATGTAGGCAATTAACCAAATAATAATTTCCCAAAATAAAACACATTTAATAGTAGGGAAAGGGCCCACTCACAAATACCGAAGCCGGGAAGTCCAAACGTACGTCCTCCGAGCGCCAAGGGTCGCCAAACCTATTTTGGAACACCCAAGATTAATAAGGTAATTGAAAATACGAAGAAAACGGCGTTCGGAAACCCGAAAACGGAGTTTCGGGGTCGGAAACCCCAAAACCGCCGCCGTGGGCCGTCGTGTGCCTCCACACACGCCGCCACACACTGCCATTTGGTCTCACCTATATGAGATATCACCGGTAAAATGATTAAACTCATAAAGGTAACGAATTAACTAATTAACTAAACCTATCCTTTGTTTTTCTCAATTTGGAGGTCCAAAACACCTCAAAAATTAACATGCATACTACCCCGAGGTAGTACACGTCGTCACGAGTCGACCCGCGAAAACAGAATCGAAATTGGACCTCCCACGCGCCCTCACGCGCGGCTTGAAGGTCGGAGCCGACGGCTCCACGCGCAGCTCCACGCGCGGCTCACGCGCGAGCTGGTCAGCTGAGCCGGTGAGCCGGTCAACTCGGCTCGGCTGGAGCCGGTCAACACGGCTCGGCTCAAGCCGTCAACACGGCTCGGCTCAAGCCGGTTCGGTCAATGCTGACGTCAACAAGTCCGGTCTGAACCGGTCTGCTGACGTCAGCAAGGCCGGTCCAACCCGGTCCGATGACGTCAGCGCCGGTTGACGCTGGTCTTTTTTCCGGTCGCCGGCGCCGCCGCCGGCCGCCGTGCCTGCCGCCGTCGCCGTCGCCGGAAACTGGAAATTTTGCCGGGAAGCTTCTAAAGCTTGTAACTCACTCATTTCTCAACCAAATTCAACGATTCAAAAGCCAAAATGAAGCTGGAGTCAAGGGGAAGAAAGTTATACCACATTGGGGCCCAAACTCGGTCGGAGTTGGCCGGAATTTGGAGAAAAGTCCACGGGTTCCAGTGAGCCGAGTTCCAGAACTTCAAAACTCGATCGATCTCGGCCATACAAGGTTCCAGCAAGTTTGCAGGGACCTCGATGAGATGTTTGGTGGCCAAAGCAGGGATCAACGTGGTCCAAATCGACGAGGAGGCTCGTCGGGAATACCTCGGGTGTCTTGATCAGTTTCCCAGTTTATGGGTTCCTGTCACCTTGGTTCTTTCTGGGTTTTGAGGGGCAACGAAGACGATGATGGTGATGGCTGTGATCTCCCATGGCCAAAGGAATGGCTCGGGGGAAGAAGGAGAGGAGGCACGGGGTGCCTTGAGAGGTTTTGAGCTTTTTGGTGTTTTTGTTTGTTGTGCAGACAGAGAGCACGGGAGAGAGTGAGGGACTGAGAGTCAACAGACAAGGACAAGGCCACATGGGCCTGCAGACTAATGGGCCCCAGCCCAAATAATTCAAAACAGCCCACACTTGAATTACGGGGAAACGTCGAAAACCAACGCCCGTAAAATATTCGTTCGGAGTCCGAACGGCGTACGGCTCGCGTCTACGCGTTCGTATTGACGAGCACGTCAAGAAAATACAAGTGAATGCGTCGTACGAGTTACGACGCAAAAAGTCAACCGTAAGGTCAACCAAGGGCAAAATCGTCATTTTGCACCTCCGGGAATAAAATAATATTATTCCCGGGACGGGATGTAACAAGTAATATCTAGCAATGACTTTCCGCTATCCAAATTAATCAGAATATGTTTGAATTCATACAACACATATTTTGAACCTTAGTTATGGTTACAATGCAATTTAGTTCTTTTGTCTACTATATTTCGGTCATATATTTAGAGCATGAAACTATTATCAAACTCTATATATATAAATATGATCGCCCCATATGTATCTTCTGTATATTGCTTTGGTTAAAGACTTATGGAGATAGATCGTCAAGAGACTCTAGGAATATCTACCTTCATAATTACCTAGAAAGTGACAGATTCCTTGTTGTGCATTCACTTATCTCCATATCAATGCTCATGATCCCAAACCTTACACTACAAAGCTCTGCTATCGTTTGAAAGCTTCGAGGTGAGACCAAAGATCGTGTTCATTAACATGAGATAACCAGTGGTGCCTCAGGTCAAAGAATTAGTTGCATCCATAACTTAGAAGTATGGTACAATGGACAAGTAGGTAATCTTCAATTCGTATACTTTTATGGTTGGTCAATGTTTAGTGAACTCAATCTTATAGATAAGCACATTTATGTCTATTCCATGTCACTACATGCTTAGTCTGAGACTTACTACTAAATACAACATAAGCCAGCCTTTGCGGATGTTCGATAGTCCACTTGATCATCTTATGGCTAGGAACATTATTTAGGACTTAAGATTCGTAGGGTATGTATCCCAGGATTAGAACTTCTTTATAATCTCATCCCTACAAAGGTATTCTTTGGACTCAGGGTATGTATCTCAAGATTAGAACTTCTTTATAATCTCATCCGTACAAAGGTATTCTTTGGACTCATCCTAATCAATAACGAATTTTTCTAATCCGCTATCGGGTCATGTTCTCAATTAACGGATGTTCTCACTTGCTCTTGTCGTCGATTACTTGACATTGGGCTGCCACAAATATCCAATTACGTGTTGCCACGTCAATTGCTTTTCGAGCGTACTCCAATAATATATACATTCTATGTGGAATTACTTAGAACTGTTCATGGAGCATGAGAACTTTGATTTTGCATTATTCCTATGGATAATATCTGCACACGTGGACATTAGGGCAAATAGGCCCCTATGATTCACATGGTGATTTACCTTTGATGAAGGATATAATGAATATGTAAAAGGATGATGTGAAATGGAATTATGTGATTAATTTTTTGATATAATTATCATATATTCTAACATGTCTAAAACAACATCGTTTGACTAGCATATTACATATTCTACTCACTGGCGACAAAGGTTGCTCATCACTCACCCTTTTATTTTTCAAATGAGTTAATTAACAAGACAATGGCTAGACGAGCTGGTGTTGTGTTTGTGATGGAGATAGCGTTTTTATTTATTTTTTTGTACAGTTGTAAGGGTTTTCCCGAGTTATTTTTATAAGAGATGTTTTTATTTTAATTTTTTATTTAATTCACTCTCCGGCACGAGATTTATTTTCTACCGACCCGGGTCTGAAGCGTGACACATGTGGTAGCGCTGCTATCCTTAACGAGGAAGATACACGTGTAATTACACAAGTTCTTTGAACTCCTCAACTTGGATCTTACCATTAACATACCCAAGCGTGACTTGCTCATGTTAATGCTTTAGGACAAAAAACTGCCAAAGCTAGTGTGGTGCGAGCCGAGCTTCCTGATTGGTTTCACTTGGGCAACTATTCGGATTTGAGCTCACAAATTTTTTCAGTGTTGGCCAAAACAAGACTGATATTTGAGTCCAAAAGGCGTTAAACCTTAAATTTTTCAATGTTAGGTAAAAGCAAGATTGATATTGGACTACAAACTCATATTTTTCAATTTTTAAGATATCATTAGACCATTTTGCAATGGTTGGGTTCAAACTTAAATTTTAAGCTTTAAAACCTCCTCCCCAAAGCATCTCCAATTATTGGGCTAAAAAAAGGTTAGGGGATAAAATTTAGTTTTGGGCCAAATATCCTCCTAAATTTAGGCCAAGATAGTGGGTGGGCCCTAGTTGTGCACATGAACGCGCCTGTTTTTTGCCTAGTTGCAACCCACATACGCAGAACACGCATACAAAGTGACAAAGCTTTAGCTGATAGGTCCCAGCACTGACGCCATAGTCGGCCACTTGCAACGAGCCCAACTACTCTTTTGTGATCCGGCAGCTATAAATAATGGGTCGTTGGTTGATCCAACAGTGCAAATTCAAAATTTTTTAAATCAAATTTATAATTACATTAAATCTATCGGCTGAGATCGAATATGAGCAAATCTAAAGGTAAAAAAAAAGATCTGGAGGTCCAAAATTAAATCCAACGGCTAAAACAATTTTTTTAATTAAACAAAATTCACCCAAAAACTTTATAAATTCCTATGTATTTGTTCAAACATCCACATAAAATTCCGCTTTCCTCGTATTACTTCTTCCATTTTTTGTTTCTACCTACTTCAAAACTATTTCTTCCCATTTCCAAATTTTTTAAGATGGCAAAAGATCATATTAGAAGACCTAATTGCTTATGGGATAGGTTTAGTAATTTTTCATTACTTATCTCAATTTAAATATTTATAGGTTAAAATGTTCATGATAATAAAAACATTAATTTGTTTTATTAGAAAATATTATTTTTGTTATTTTAATTTCTAAAAACTATTTTTTAATCAAAATGTGTATTGATATAGTTACAGACAGACACAAAATCCAAACTTTTTCTCATAACTCCATTTCCACCACCACCAAAGATTGCTTCCAAGAAATACCAATCTCTTCCCAGTTTCAATTTGGTTCCACTTTCTACTTTAGTGAATTTTTGCTCAAATGTTTAATTCCAAGCCGTCTCCGTCACCGTGAGCCTCCCTCCTCTCCGCCTCTCTCCCACCCCCACTGGAAATTTGGAGGGCATCGTGCTTGAACCTCACAGCATTATAGCCATTTTTTTGTTTAAGATATTATAACCAAAGTTAATATAAAAGTACTAATATACCCTTAAATGAGGTTTTCTCAATAAAGCCAAAAAGCAAAATTAAAATGAGAATTTGGTGTTTTTGCATTTTTACAAATCACACAGAGGTGGCCTGTAAATGAAGCCACAAAGTTTCACTTGCATTATTCATGTGAATATACCGAGCGACGGCTCAGCCACTCACCGCATAATTAGACGTTATGGTGACGTGGCACAGACTCTGACCTACATTTTAAGCACTTGCTGGACTGTAAATTTCAATATTTATACTTTTTACTTTTTTAATCATTTTAAGAAATTGATGGTCAACGGTATGCTTAAAATGTGTGGGCCAAGTCTATACCATCACCACTTAACGTCTAATTAGACGGTGAAATTGACGGAGACGCAATCGGTGCACTGGAAACTACGTAGGCGTAAAATGCAAAAATTGAAACTTTGTGGCTCATTTTTGCAAATTACCTCCAAACCTTGTAGTGTAAATAACAGCTTTATCTAAAGTTTTTAATCATTAAGGGTATTTCGGTACTTTTATATCAACTTTTGGTTATAATTATCATAAACTAAAAAAAGTGGCTATAATTCTATATGAAGTTCAAATTTTGGTTATTTTTCCAAATTTCCCCAATTCCCTCGCCTCCTCCTCACCCTTCTTCTATCTCGTCCTCCACTTCTGGTAATTTCACTACCCCGCTTTTGATTTATTCGTTCTTGAGTTGGGTTGCGATCTTTGTTGTTCATTTTTAAGATTTCAATTTGAGAATCAAGGGTTTATGGGTTTTTTCACACTGGAAATCGATATGCATAAATTTTCCTAGCAGAAGGTGTTGACGAAGTGTTGGAGTTGGCGATGAGGTGGATTTGGGCAATGCGTCGTAGTTCAAACGATGGAGGAGCGGACGGGATTACATGGGGCCTTAGCAATCCCATGCTGGAGCATGGCATTCGTAGTCTGGTGTTAGCGAGGGCTTTAGTCGGAGCAAGTCTCACTTAATTTTATTTATTTTTGATCCTGCTAGTACCAAACACGGAACTCTAGTTTCAGTTAAGCCAATCCCTCCTAAAGAGATGTAACAAACGTAGCTCTAAAGTCTTGCAACAAATGGCCCACCCAAAACCCTAAACTTGCTTCAAAGTTGTAATGCCGCATTTGGCTTATTTATTTGTAAATAAAATGATTTCCTCTGCAGACTTCGTTTTCCTTTTTTTAGGGCTGCTTTCATGTGGGGCCTTGTGATAGCTCACTGGTTGATCCATGCCTGAGCTGACCTTAAGATGATGGTAAAAGACAGCGACCATGGTGATCATTAAAAAATTAAAAATTGAAGTTACTTTTGTTAGAAAAAGCATTAAATTTTAAAAAAACTATAAGGAGTAAAATAGTAGTTACATTTCTAATTTAGAACATTTTCATATCTATAACTAATTCTTGGCCAAATATCAGTTTCACCAAGTGTTAGTGGTCATGAATCGCAGTAGCAAGCAATATATTTGTTAGTTATTGCCGGTGAAACAACAATCAGTGAATATAATTTTATTGAAAATTAAAATCAAACTACAATGAAAGTATACAAGTTACAATAGAGCAATGAACGAACGAGTTTTGCAGATAGAGGCTTGCAGATTTTTCAATGTCTTTGAAACAGAATTTCGCCCCTACTTAGTGCTTGTAGTTCTGCAGGCGTTTGCTCCACTCCACCTGGATTCAACTATCTATAATCAAAGTTCCAGCACTTTGTGTTTATCTCTCAGAAAGTTTGTATGAATGAAGTGGCAAAATTGATGTGAAAATAATGCACGAGGAGGTTTCAGACATATAGGCAATCAGATGCCTTTTCACAGCAGATCGTTTGATTCAAATTCAAACAGAAACAAATGTTTGATTTAAGCTGAAATTTAAATTAATGATTAATTAAAAGAATCCGAAATTAATAATTAATCTCCAAATTAAAAATTTAACCTAAGTGTTGACGTGTTCATCAAAACTCAAAAGTGACAAGTGGACTTCACGGCACCACCCTTGCCCTTGGCCCAACTCAAACCCACACACACCCTCCCCCGCTTCTTTAGGCATCGCCACCGTCCATTTCAGTGGGCCAGGCTGTCCCGAAACACTACCATTTCCAAAATTAAACCCCGCTAATTGTAAAGAGTACCGTTCTCCAAATCATGCGCCAGTCACGTGACCCCCTATATTTTGAATTCGGACTTGTCCGCCTTCTCTAAAATCCGCTTTAATTCAACCCCAAACGCCCGCTTTCAAAGTTCTCTCTCTCTCTCTCTCTCTCTGCTCCCACCACACAACGCAAACGCACATTTCAAACCCAAACGAACGAAATTGGAAGGAAGGAAGGAAGCAAATCCCAATTTTCGTCCGCCTCCTTCAGGTACAGCTCCCAGATCCCTTCATCTAATCATCCTCTTTTCGATTGCTATTAATCTCGATTCGTATTGGATTTTTTTTATGTTCTGTTAATGTTTGTCTGGTGATTTTTAATGCGGTGGTGTTTGGTTCTGATTAGGGATTCATTTTTCAATCTGGAGGCGTGGCGGAGGATTTAGGATTTTTTGATTTGGAATCGAGGGTTTTTCGCATTAGGTCGAGATGGATAGTTCGGAATGTGTTCGAGTGGCTGTCAATGTAAGGCCCTTGATTACCTCCGAGCTTCTGGTAGGCTGCACAGATTGCATTTCCGTCGTTCCCGGTGAACCCCAGGTAATTTTTTCTCAAGTTTTTAGGTTAAAGTTTTGGTTCTTGGTTTTTCGAATGTCAAATGTGCCTGATTCAGCTGCTTCTTGTTATTTTTATTTGATTTTTGAAGTGTAAGATTGTATATGAATTGTTAATTCTTAACTGTGTAATGCACGTTCAATTGTTTTCGATAATTAAAATATGATTGTGTTTGTAATGAATGATTTATGATTGGGATATGTGAACAGGTGCAAATTGGGACACATTCATTCACGTATGATTATGTGTATGGTAGCACCGGACTTCCTTCTAATGCGGTGTATGACGATTGTGTTGCTCCGCTCGTTGATGCCCTTTTTCATGGATACAATGCAACTGTACTTGCATATGGACAGGTATAATAATTATGAAATCTCGTTGTTGGGTTTGTTTTAACTTTATGCTAGAGCTAATGCTTAGTAACCAAATTGAATTTGTTTAATATTGCAGACGGGTTCCGGGAAGACATACACAATGGGGACTAACTATACTGGAGAAGGAAGTAATGGTGGAATTATACCCAAAGTGATGGAAAGTATATTTAAGAAAGTTGAGACAACGAAAGATAACACAGAGTTTTTGATCAGGGTGTCATTTATTGAGGTATAAAGATTTCCATTAGTTCATTGTTAGTATTTCTCTTTAAATTGTTATGTTATATGTTGATATTGAATGCGTATTATGGCAGATATTTAAGGAGGAAGTATTTGATTTGCTTGACCCAAATTCATCGTCACTCCCCAAAAACGAAGGGGCAGCACCTACAAAGCCTGCTCCAGCAAGAGTGCCTATACAAATTAGAGAAACAGTGAATGGAGGGATAACTCTTGCTGGTGTCACTGAGGCAGAGGTTAGAACAAAAGAAGAGATGGCATCGTATCTTACTCGTGGATCATTGTCTCGTGCTACTGGGAGCACCAATATGAACAGTCAGTCAAGGTGCGATGCCTGCGCTTTCTATTAGTTAGGATTAGATGGTTTTATAGTATAAAAGTAGATAATTAGTTAGAATTATTAGTAATATGTGTAATTTTTTTTTTCTGAATAACGATACTTTCTTTTCAGGGTGTGTTGAACTCTACATTTGTTTAAGTTATGATTTTATTTTGTAGTACCAACATTTATTATGTAGATCATATAGTTTTTTTATTAAATATAATTTTTTCTGATGAATATGGCACAATTGAATAAACCCTAAAAGTACCATATGTATATTACATTCTTAGTTGTTCTTACTTTAAGACTGAATTCATACTGGATGAACTAACATATTATCCTTTATGTTTTTCTCTTCCCACATTGCAGCCGTTCACATGCAATATTTACAATAACTATGGAGCAAAAGAGGATTGTTCACTCTGTGAATGGAGCAAATAATGACGATATTGGTGATGATATCTTATGCGCCAAGCTCCATTTAGTGGATTTAGCAGGGTCTGAGCGGGCAAAACGGACAGGTGCTGACGGAATGCGATTGAAAGAAGGTAATTACGATGTACTTTATATGGAATCTTTCTTATAGGGTTGCTTTGAAAATTAAATCTTTATTTACTACTTTAACTGCAGCAGCCTTACTTCACTATTGTCAAATAAATGAGATAGAGTATCCTTTAATTGTTTTTTTCTGTTTGGTTTGAATTGGCAACTCGTTATTCATTTATTTTATCTTGTATTAGGCATTCATATCAACAAGGGTTTACTTGCTCTTGGCAATGTGATAAGTGCCTTGGGAGATGAAAAGAAGCGGAAAGAAGGCGGCCACGTTCCGTATCGTGATAGCAAATTAACACGTTTATTACAGGCACGCAAATCATTTAATTTTATTTGAATATACATGTTATCACAGATTGTAAGTTATATACATATTTTCAGCGTCTTCAATACATTTATGGTCAGATGCATTTATCATTGTGGTTACTTTAGATAAGGAGGAAAAAGTAGCAACGCGATGGAGAATGTGCAGAATTTTAATTCTCTTTGACAACTTATACTACCTTTTGAGGTTATGGTTTGTCTTATGGGAAATGATATGTATATCATAGTTTACTTAGCATTTGTCTCCCTATCTCTTGAAGTGTTAAGGTAGATAATAATAAAGTATATTTTGACTTTAAAGAAATATAATTTGTTATTTTCCTAGAAGTCCTTCACTCTCTGTAAATAAACGAAAGGAAAGATGCCTCAGTACTGTTTCTGACTAATCTTTGCAATGTGAATTTTTAGGATTCGCTCGGAGGAAATAGTAAGACTGTGATGATTGGTATGTTGATTTTGTTTGTTAGAGTAAAGCTTCATTGGCTCTTTAAGATGTGCATTTCTAATGGTCCAATACTTATTTTTCTAAAATTCATTGTCTTTTCCTAGCTTGTGTTAGTCCAGCTGACACAAATGCTGAAGAAACGTTGAATACTTTGAAATATGCTAATCGTGCTCGCAACATCCAGAATAAGGCAGTTGTAAGTTTTTGTGCAATATAATGATTTTTTGTTAAGGTTTTGTGCTTTTTTTCTTCTACTGATCTTATCTTTTGTTCTTGATTTTAGGTCAATCGTGATCCCATGGCAGCTCAGTTGCAAACAATGAGAAGCCAGATTGAACAGTTACAGACTGAACTTTTATTTTACCGTGGCGATGCCAGTGCCCCATATGAGGAACTTCAGGTATATCGTTGACAAGTGGTAATAACAACCGCTCTTTATCAGTAAGATTATGTGTTTATTGCTTTCAGACTTTTCATTGACCTTCAACTTTTTTAGATCCTGAAGCACAAAGTATCATTACTCGAAGCAAGCAACGTGGAATTGCGGCACGAGCTTCAAGAACGTCGTGTTTCATGCGAACATCTAAAGCAACGTGCTCTTGATGCACAGGTTTCTATAAATAGTTATAAAGTTATGTCACTATTCAATCTCGTATGGGGTTTCACTAATATTCAATATTATAGGTTGAAAAAGATAAACTGGCCATGATAATTGAATCAGCACGAAGTGGTAAATCTTGGGATGAGATTGACTCGAATTCAGTTCAGGTTGGTGTATAGTGATTTTTTTTTTGTTGGTTTATATTTTATTATTTGGTAGTATGCATTTGTTTTTTCTTTTTGTATAGGGCATTCGTTTTCTTTTTCATGTTGTACAATTTTTTTTTCTCCCTGATAATCAAGAATCTGAACTCAGACATGGCTTTCAAACTCTTTGCAGGATTATGACTTGCTAAAAGGTTATGTGTCAAAAATTCAGGAGTTAGAAGGGGAATTATTGTGCTTGAAGAACTCAAACAACTCAAAACACAAGAGATTTGTTGACTGTGCTGAGTCAGATGATGACGGCTTTCGCTCGAAGAATATATTATTCCCCTCTATCAATGAATATTCATCTGATTATGATACTAAATCTGGGGATATTTCAGGTAGAAAAAAAATTCTTTATCTTCTGTCTTCTTTACTGGCATGTATTTCAAAGCTGTGGATTGCTAGTCGGTTGGATAGATAAATAACTTTTGGGGATATTTCATGGAATTGAAAGTTGTAATGCGTATGTAAATATGAGACTCATTCTACACAAAATAAGAGGATTTTGAGGATTCTATGGGGGAGGAAGCAAATGGCTTGTCGGATAGAGTTTCTTACATGGCATCACTGTGTGCTTCGATTTTGTTGATGTACCTTTGTTTCTCATTCATGCCTATTGTAAGATTCTCTTAATTTTTATGTTATGTAGCTGTGTTGTATTGTTATATTTTTGTTATGTATGGCTTTTTTTTATGTTTTAGCAGCTGGTAGGTTAGAGGTTGTTTTAGTGTTCTCTATACTTGTACCATTGTTATTATCCTAATAAAATCTATGTTTCCATATAATTTACTAGTAGATGAGATTGAAGATCATGAAAAGGAACAAAAGGAGCAAGAATTTTCTTCTCTTCAAGAAAAATTTGATAGGGAGCTCAAAGAATTGGACAAAGCTCTTGAACAGAAGGAGGTAAGGATTCTTAAGTTTTGATTAAGGTGGTAGACTGGTAGTTATCTTGGTTGCGCAATTTCAATTGGATAACTGCAAATCCTTGGAGATGTTAAAGCGATTTCTTGTTGAGTTTCCAACCTTTCCTTACTGGATTACTTCTTTGAGATAGAGTTTCGGGGAATCCATAAATTTGAAGAAACGTTTCACTAAATATTATTTTGAATGGCTTGCTTAACTGTTGCCAACTTTTTTTGTTCTTGAAGATGCCTGTTGGTGTGGGTTTTTCATCATTTTGTTTTTATTTCATTCTAATTTGGTTACTTTTGATTTGTTCAAGGCTGAAATGAAGCGGTTTACTACTTCTGATACCTCAGTTCTTAAACTACATTATGAGAAGAAAGTTCAGGAGTTAGAACATGAAAAGAAAACACTGCAGGTTTGTTTTCTTTCTGCAATACTTGTGCTGTGATTCAAAGGTCTGGCTTATAAATCTGCCTATTCTGGTTCTGTAGAAAGAGATTGAGGCATTGAGACACAATCTTTCAAATATATCATCTACTTCTGATGATGGTGCTCAGAAGTTGAAGGAAGATTATCTACACAAGTTGAATGTCCTTGAAGGGCAGGTGAGCGCAAATGCCTTAACCTTTTGATGGCAACTGCATGTCTTGGGCAGCTGGGCTGAATTTTTCTTTGCAGGTTTCTGAGCTCAAAAAGAAGCAAGATGCTCAAGCTCAACTCTTGAGACAAAAACAAAAAAGTGATGAGGCTGCGAAGCGACTTCAGGATGAGATACAGAGAATAAAATCTCAAAAGGTGCTATTTGCTAAGAATGTGCCTGTTGATGCAAAATGATATTAGTAACTTTTTGTTCTCATTATTAAATGCAATATTTTATTTCTTAGGTTCAACTGCAACACAAGATCAAACAAGAGTCTGAGCAGTTTAGATTATGGAAAGCATCACGAGAAAAAGAAGTTCTTCAGGTATATGAAATTTTTGAATAGCTTGCATCTTTAATTACTGATTTCTGGGCATATAGCCACATCGTACTGGTCATATGCTTATCATGTAAATGATCTTGGAATGTGCAAGTGGATCAGTGATGGTGCACTGTAGCAAACTGTGTAAAAATCATGATATAGAAAGCACATTTTATTACTATTAGATTGTCAACAGAAAATTAGCAATCATGATCTAGAAAACACATTTTATATCATTTTGGAAAATCATTCTAAAGTAACTTTTGAATTGTTATTTACTATTTTTAATATCTTTTGGGTTGGCAGAAATCTACCTGTTCTAGATGAATAACATGTATTCTCCTTTTTCCGACCCACAAGAAAAATGTGTTCTTTTGTGTTAACAATTATAAGATGCTATGCATAGTGTAGTTAACCGCATGACTATGAGGTCTTCTCTTTTATCTACACTATCTATTTTTGAAACTAGAGAGTTAACGAAATCTTCCTTTTCGTTTTTGTCATTTATCAGCTTAAGAAAGAAGGGAGGAGGAATGAGTATGAAATGCATAAATTATTAGCTTTGAATCAGAGGCAAAAAATGGTAAGAAAGTACTTGCTAGGATGTGCTTCCTTCATTAATAGAAACTAGAAAGATATTCACATTTTTCTCCACATTATGTCAGGTTTTGCAACGAAAGACAGAAGAAGCTTCTATGGCCACAAAAAGGCTAAAAGAGCTTTTAGAATCGCGAAAGACTTCTTCACGTGAAACTTCTGGTCATGCAATATACCTCATTTGTTTCTATTTTTTTTGTCATTATAATGCATTAACAATTTATTACTACTTTATGCAGGAGCTGGCAGTGGATATGGTCCTGGAGTTCAGGTACTTGTCACTCTATTAAGTATCTAATGAGGAAACAAAAGAGTCATTTATCACAAGGAATTTTTTGTTTGCATGATATGGAGATGGATTAATGTTGGATCTGTAAACAAAATGATAGCATCACATCATTTATGCCATATTGGACAAGGCCCATGTATTTCATGTTGCTTGATAATGAAACTTCAGCATCAGTTGCTTTGAAATTTTTCTAAGCTATTTAGAGAAGAATTTTCCCGTGTTCTTATAATGTGGAAACTGCAAGGCTTGTGATAGGGTTAGAATTGGCTTTTCAGTCCATTTCACAGCTTGTAACTTCTTGCTTTATTTGTTTATGTACTGGAACGTGTTTATCATGTATGTAATTTTTCTGCAAACAGGCTTTGATGCAGGCAATTGAACATGAGCTTGAAGTTACAGTTCGGGTGCATGAAGTACGATCTGAGTATGAGCGTCAAATGGAAGAGTAAGTCTTTCCATTCTAGTATACTACTTTATAAATTTTCTTAAATGGTCTACGAGATTCTTAGAGTTGACTACCTTGAAAAGGATGCCATCTGTAATATTATGTCAAAATGTTGTATTTAGTAGTGCCAAGAATCATATTGAATGCTGGCTGTTTTTATCCTTAAATTCTTTTATATCTGTTTGTTAGATTGTGAAAGAGATTCTATCTCAGACACAAGTTTGTAGAATCAGTTTAGTTACCACTTGGTATTTCAGGCGGGCTAGGATGGCCAAGGAGGTTGCAAAGCTAAAAGAAGAAGCAGAAATGTTAAAACGAACTAATTTCAGGTGAGTATTTTTGGCAGATGAATATTCTATTTGAACAAATTTTGTCTTTGTTAGTTGGTGCTAACTTGACATACATATCTCTCTTTTGAATGGTGCCAATTGTAGCGATTACCCCGAATCAATGTCTCCTGGTGCGAGAAATTCAAGGATTTATGCACTTGAAAACATGCTTGCTACTTCATCTAGCACCCTGGTTTCTATGGCATCACAATTGTCAGAAGCAGAAGAGCGCGAGCGGGGTTTTACTGGGAGGGGACGCTGGAACCAAGTTCGGTCTCTTGCTGATGCAAAAAATTTGATGAATCATTTGTTCAATTTAGCTTCTTCTTCCAGGTAATAGATTATATTTAGGTCAAAGATTTCCCCAGAATAGAAATATTCCTTCTAATTTATGTCTGAAAGAAAAAAATTTAGTGTGCGTGTTAGCGTACTTTGGAATGCCGCTGAAAAAAAACAAATGTTTCCTTGATTTTCAAGGTGCCTGTTACGAGATAAAGAAGTTGCATACAGAGAGAGGGATTTGGAAATGAGAGATTTGAAGGAAAAAGTTGTAAGCCTGAGTAGTTTGCTTAGAAAATCAGAGATGCAGAGGGCTGAACTTGTTCATCAGGTAAAGTCTTAGATTAGCTTATATGGTTGCCAGTGTGAAACCATGATTATTCTATCTTTCTGTAGTTATTCGACTCATTCCTTGCATTCATCCTCGAGTCCTTTCTTTCTAAATTTTTAAATTTTGTGGACACATTTACTTTTTAAAATTTTCTGAATTGTTTCTGATTTCTAGCTTAAGAATCTTCAGTTTTTTTTTTTTAAAAATCTGATTATTCTTTGCTTGCAACAGAATTCAGCCTTGAAGAAATTCGCCATGAACTGTTCTAAGGATGCGGACCTAAACAATGGCGGACACAAGTATGACTTGCGCAAGCTGGTAAGTGTGGGTGACATTCTCTTTTGCAAGTTCCTCATGCTGCTCGATACTATGTTTTCTTTATTGTTTTGTTATAAAATACTTGTTGCTATTTCCTGATTAAGATTGTTAATCTTTGTCTGACTGATGTGTTTTGTGAATCAAGGAAAACCGGGCATCATTTATCTGGGAGGATATGGATACGTCTGATTCAGAAAATTCTGATGCAGAGGAGGATGGCGATTGGGTAATGTCAGGAAAACGACCATCTAAAAAGAGAAAATCCAAAAGTGGAACTTCAAGTGGGGGAGGATATAATGAATCAGAAATTAAGAATTTTGGAGGCGTCAAATTAGATGCTTCAGGTGAGGGGAGTGTGGCTGTGAAGAAAAGTGAATCAGGCGTATGCTGCACTTGCAGCAAAAGCTCCTCATGCAAAACTAGCAAATGTGAATGCCGGTCTTCCGGAGGCTCTTGTGGGTCATCATGTGGCTGTGCGGCTGCGAAGTGTTCAAATAGAGAATCCGCTTCACTTGTGGCGCAAGAATCTGCACACGCAGAGGTGTCTGAAGGGATTAGAAACGAGATAGGGACTGATGAAGCAGAGAAGAATCAGCTTCTTGCTACTCATGGTGCAAGGCTACTTCAGAATGCGTTAGCGGATAATTCTAGCGAGACAGCTGATGATGGTGAACCAAGAAGGAGGGCTCTTTCCGAAATTGGAAATACGTTGGTATACTTTAGTCTCGTCTGATAGGCTTATTTAGACGCAGTGTGTTGTCGAATTGCTTTCCACTCTTCCCTTATCATCTGTGCAAAGTCAATTTCTTCTTGGTTGATGTTTCAGAATTTAATTATTTCACAAGTCTCACAATTATTTTGGCTTACATTTTGATGGTTTTGTCAACTGCAGGTCAAATCCAACGCACCAAAGCCTAGCCAGAGAAAGAAGTGGCGAAAATCCACAATTCAACTTGTTACAAATGCTCCGCCTCCCTCGCAGCCAGAAGTTGCTGAAGCACCTCGAAGGCCAGATAACAGAGGACAAGAGGCAAGCATCCCTATGAAGCTACCGAGGGCGATGCGATCAGCTGCTGCATCAAACAGCGGCAACCCATTTAGAGAAAGGAATGCCGATAAACCAGAACAATCGGGGGCGAGCAAGGAAGCTGGAAATCCTGCTGCACCAAGAAGTCCTCTCCGGCAGAAGAGAACAGATGAGAAGGAAAACCACCTTTAAATTTCATTGGCATTATCTTGTACCAGCAGTGTGAAGCAGGTGGTCGTAGCGACGTAGGATTTGAGGTTGCTAGTGGTTGCAAAAATGCTGTGGCTATGCGGATTTATCGATCCGGAGCCCTTGATTTGTGCTTGATTGTTGAAGATAGAGATGTAGATGATTAGTCCTTTGTGGTCACTTTGTTGCTTTAGATGGTGGTGCTCAGGATCCAGGACCATTTTTCATGGCATTTAAATTCATCTAAATTATGGGGAGAGATTCCAACTTGGTGGTGAACTTGGCTAACGCTTTGTCTGTGGAGTTTAGGGCTGGTTTGGTAGCACAAATTAGCACTATTTTTAAGATTGACTTTTGACATCAGTTGAAACCTTGTTTTTTTTTTTTTTTTTTTTCTGAAGCGTTTAGACCAACTCCAATGGTGATCTATGACCAATAATTGTAGGCCTTTGCAATTCCTTCTCCAATTTTGGCCAATCTTTAGGCCTGAGTGAAAATAAAAAAAATAAAAAACAAGATTTAGGCCAAAGAATTGGCCCGACCAAAACAAGCAAGACCCACCAATGCGAGTGGGATTCTGCGATTGGACCACGCAACACCAAATTGTCGCGCGGGATGCACATCACGCGCCTGACAGACAAGATGCGGGGCCCATCGTTGTAGGCTTGTCGCCCATTTAAGAAAACTGCCCAAATTGATCAACGGTCCAGAAAAATG
The DNA here is from genome assembly GCA_018257905.1 of Gillenia trifoliata. NCBI lineage: Eukaryota > Viridiplantae > Streptophyta > Magnoliopsida > Rosales > Rosaceae > Gillenia > Gillenia trifoliata. The sequence goes on from CM031087.1 coordinate 17,970,566, forward strand.
ACCGTTGGTTGATCAATTGTTCTATTTCACTCTTTTTTTTTCTTTTTAGTTATTTTTACTTATCCAACGGTTGAGATCAAATCAGATTAATCTTAATGGTAAAAAAAAATTACCCAACGACCCAAATTAAATTTCAATGGCTAAAATAATTTAAAATATATATTTAACTCAAACTTCACCCCAAAGCTCTATAAATACTCAATCATTTGTGTGATTTTTCATACTTTATCGGAACTTTAATATTTTTAAGCTAAAATGTTCACAAAATTAAGCCAAGTTAATCTAAACAAACATTAGTTTTTAAAAGTTAACAGACAAAAAAAAATTAGGCTTAAACGCTATTTAACAATTTTTTGGCCTAAAATTTAGGCCATACCATTGGATAGAAAAATAGTTTATGGCCAAAGCCCAAAAACCAAAAGCCAAAATCTGTTATTGTTCATAGGCCACCATTAGAGTTGGTCTTAGTATCTTAAAACTTTCAACTAATGACTAATCTAAATCGGGACCCAGAGAGACTATGAGGAATTTCACCCTATCCTTGGTCAACATCAAGCAAACTAGTTTTCCTCGCATTGCGAACCTGGAACCTCCCCTTTGAAGAGCCGGCTTGAGCATTTTTCTCCTAGACCAACTTGTGTTGGTTTTCATTTGAATAAGGTATTAGTTTAGGGCTTGACCAAATAATCGAAAAACCAGCTAAATTGGACCGATCAGTTTGAATTGGTTTGGTTTAATATTAAATTTATTAATTTTGGTTCAAAAACCAAAATCGAAAATGAGTTGCTAACACTGTAACCAAATTTTTATAAAATTCATGATGAAAATTATCAATTCTTCCGATTTTCTAAATTATTTTTGGAGTTATGTTTTGTTTGAAAATTGTGTTAATTTTATGATTTCAATATTTTCTTTTAATATAATAATATTCTACTTTAAAGAGAGTGATCTAATTTTAAAATTATTGGTTTAGATTAATTAAAAACACGAAATGATAGGACAACATCCAATAAAATTAGAACGAAATGACACGACACGATCCTCTCACACGAATTTCCACCCCTAATTTTGGGTATTTATTTGTACCTACCTTATTTTAATTTTCCCTTTTTTTTTGAATTTGAAATTTTGAGTTTTTTAAAGAAAGGAAAAAAAAAACTAAAAGGTGGTGAGTCAACGTTCATTTCACTCATACGTGGCAAAATTGAATCAGAGGTTTCCCTCCTTTTATTTTTATTTTTATTACAGGGTATATTGGTGGGTCCTCCTCCCTCCCTCTTCTTCTTCAGCGCACATTAACACTCATTCACTCCACTGCAGCGTTCGGATCCGATCCGTACCCACTCGAGAACTAGCCGATTAGGGTTTCAAATTTCCCAATTTTCCGGCAAATTGATCCGATAGCTGAAGCCAGAAGATGAAGAAAGGCAACCGCCGCGCAAAGCAAACCGCCGACGCATCCACCGCCGATGATTACGAGAAGAAATTTCACCAATTGGAGCTTGAACATAAAGCATATCAGGTTGCTCTTTCGCTCTACTCTTGTTTCTGTTTAATTTTTTTTCCTTAAATTTGGGAGTCTGTTTGGTTGCCGAGAAAATGCTGGGGAAAAGAAAAGAAAATTAGAACCCTATATTTCTGCTTGCTTGCTTGATTTGATTGAGTTTTCTTTGGAGTTATAATTTTGCGTTTGAACTATATTTGGGGGTTGAAAAATGTAGTGAAATGGTGAAACCGAGAAATTACTTGAGTCTGATTGGCTGATATAATAATGTTGCGAGAGAGAAGATGTCTAATTGAATTGATCTGGCAGCCATTTTTCGTTTAGGTTTTGTTTCGTTAAGTTTCTTACTTGCATAAATCTCTTAAATTTTTTCTGGTGGCAATTGACAGAAGGAGGTTGAGGAGCTGAGATTCAAGCTTGCAAATGGTTCATCCACTTCTTGTGACAGCAGTGCTCAAAAGCTCAGAGAGGATTACATTCAAAAGCTGACTTTCCTTGAAGATCAGGTGCGATTTTTATGTTCGAAGTTGTGACGAGGTGTTCAATGATGGTTTTGCATGTTCTATATCTATAATTCATTTGCGCAGGTTGCGGTGTTGACGAAGAAGCTAGATGCTCAATCTCAACTCTCAGTCCTAAGAAGAAGGGGGGATGAGCCCACAAAACAGTTACATTTTGAGATTCAGAGGCTGAAGGCTCAGAAGGTGACATTTTGTTAGTTATGAGGCTTTCCTGTATGAAATTTTGTTAAATTTTGTTCTTCCACGATTAACAAATTTTGTGCTGTTTAGGTTCAACTGCAATGTAAGATGAAGCTTGAGTCTGTGCAGTTCAGATTGCAAAAGGCTTCCCTGGAAAAAGAAGTTCTGCAGGTATGTTTGTCTCCCTAACGTATTAACTTAGCACATTTGAGATACACCTTTTTGGCACTGGATCTTTTAGTATATATATAGCAGACTAAGCTAGTAGTCTGCTTAGTATGTCTGGAAAAGTGTTGAATAGTTTATGCAGAACTTATATTATATCAGGGTATATGAAAACTTTTTGGATATCTTTATGCATCAACAGCTCAAAAAAGAGGGTAGGAAGAATGAACATGAGATGCATAAGCTATTGGACTCCAATCAAAGACTGAAGACGGTAAATTTGTATTTCTTTTATACTAAGATGCTATAGACGAACTACTTGATGGAACCTTTTATATTCAGTAGTTGCAACTTGTAGAGAATCAATTCTCTTAGTGTTTGTCTTTCTGCTTCAGGTTTTGCATCGAAAGAATATGGAAGCTTTCATGGCCACTAAACAGCTGAGGCAGCTGTTAGAATCTCGCAAGGCTTTGTCGCACAAAAAAGGTGGTCAGAACAGAAACCTAGAGAGTTGGCTTACGTTTCTGTTGAATTTGTACAATAGTTAACTTTCCCCCCTCATTTTGGTTTACAACTCTTGTAGGTGCTAGAAATGGGAAGATTGCAGCAATTCAGGTACTTCATAGCCAAACAGTGAACTGTTGAATGTGTCTTAGTCTGTGCATGAATGTCCGTGTTTTTGGTGTGTTGGCTCAAACATGTATACGTGTTTCTACTTGAATTGGAAATGACATTCCCTTCATTTCATCTTGAATGATGCAATTGGAAAGGGGTTTTGTTTAGTAATATCTTAAGACTTCATTTTAACACAATCATATCAGTACTCTTGACACATTTTAAACAACTGGTGCAGGGTATTGAGCATGAGTTTGAAGAAACAGCGGAGTTACACAAACTATGTTCTCAATATGAACGTCAAATAGAAGAGTGAGTCCGAAAGATTTCTTCAAACCTATTTATCTTGCGGACTGCAATGATTCGTCCATTTATTGTATGATCTTTTTAAATGTGAAGAAAACTAAGGCATTTATTGTCAACACTGCTGCTAGAAACTATATACTTATGTATGCATACAGCATTTTCCTCACTTATACTTTCAAGTTAAAACTTTGCTCTTGTAGGGAGCTTAGGAACTACAGATTTAACAACATTTGTAGACCAATACATCATGTTTTGATGCAAAGTGTGAAACCAAATAGTTTGGAAAAACTCATTAGCTAGCAGAGCAACTTCTACATCCACTAGCAGATGAATTTCTATGGTTTTCAGGAATCTAACTAAAAGAACTTGATTGGCATTTCATTCCAGGTCCATAGGGCAATAAATCTTTCCACTGAAATTGTTTATCCAAATTTTCTTTTATTGATTCTGCTACATCTAATCAGTGTCAAACACCAATAGTAAATCCATCTGGTGTACTACTTGATCGAATTTTGCCACGGCAATAAAAGATAAAACTTACTGAGTACTCCTACATTCTTGAAAGACTGATACCTTATCAATGGTCAAAACTATTTTCATTATGCAAAACTCTAGAAATGAATAGATGAGAAATTCAGAAATTATAATAAATTGGATGAGACGTACATATACCCGTGATATATTTTCAATGAAAGTAATTGCAAGTTAATATAGGGGAACAGACTTACTCTCAAATCAGAGTTGAGAATACTAGGATGAGATATTGCATTGACACTAAGGTTTGCAAGTTTTGATTTTGTAGTTCAATAATGTGTCACTCAGACAAAGTTTTTGAAAACTAAAATGTGCATTTTCTTGTTAATTTTTTTCTTCAAATTACTTTCTCAAATCAGAGTTGAGAATAACTAGGATGAGATATTGGTTTGCAAGTTTTGATTTTGTAGTTCAATAATAAGTCACTCAAACAAAGTTTTTGAAAACTAAAATGTGCATTTCCTTGTTAAGTTTTTTCTTCAAACCTCGTAAGGGTACTTGTGTTCCATGATATGGTATGCTTGACTGACTTATCTATTTGTTGTGTTTTGTTCTAATACATGTTGGAATTTTTTTGAATGATTCTGCTAAAGAGTTCTTGTGGGACAAAATTTCCAAAACCACAGTTCTTTTATACAAGACAGAATCAGATTATGAAAGTCATCTTTCTCACTTTGGATTTGTAGGATGGCTGAGGAAGCTGCAAACCTTAAGGATGAAGCAGAGGCACAGCAGCAAGAAAAATCGAGGTGAGAAGTTTTGCTTCTGAACTTTGTTCCTGCAAGGTTGTTGTAGACCATCCCTATGTTTTTGCTTCTGAACCTTTCCCTTTTTCCCCTGCCATCTTAAGGTGCACATGCCAGGAGCAAGAGGTTGACTGCTTGGAGAAGGATTTAGGTATAAAAGATCTGAAGGAACAATTCGTTAGTCTAAGTAGTATGGTTGGACAACTAAGACTGAACAAGGCTGAGCTTGATGTTGGGAATAAGTCACAGGTTAGTGCACTTAAATGCGAATCCATGCTTCGTGTTCTGGATTTTTTTGAACTTCAATTCATCTTCTTTCTGGAGGTTTGAATACAATTATATTCCCCGATTAGAAATTCAAAACATGATTTCCTTATTCTCACACCTTCAATTATGATATCTGATGGTCAGGGGACTATGAGTCAACATTCTATTTCTGTTGGGAGTAATAGTTACAAGTTAGTGGAGGACATCACCCCATCTGAATCAGAAAACTCGAATGCTGCAAAATTTAAAACTGCATCAACAGTGTGCTGCTCATGCAGTAAGAGTTCCTTGTGCAAGACGATGAAATGCAGATGTCGGTCCACGGGTGGCAGCTGTGGGGCATCATGTGGCTGTGTAGCCTCTAAGTGCAGCAATAGAGAATTAACAGTCCAAATCAAGTTGAATGAGTCGCCACAATCAGAGACGACTGATGGCATTTTGAATGGTTCAGATGCAACTGAAGCAGAGAAGGATAGCACAGTGGCTTCCCAAGGTGCAATGCTTCTTCAGAATGCTCTAGTTCAGAAGCCTGCAGAGTCGAATGACAATCTTGGGCCAAGAAAGAAACCATTATCTGATATTGGGAACCTACTGGTATGCTTCATTATCCTTTTCGAACCCCGCTTTATTTTTCTTAAAGAACTAAAATGTTTTGTAGTAAGTACTTTGTTCTCTGCTCTAGCAATTTTCTTACCCTAATATGGGACTGTCTGCGTTTCTATGTGACAAACTTTCAGAAATGTGTTTTTAAGGTACCTCTGACTTCTAATTACCATTGGCATTCAAAATATACTGTACGTATTGCTTTCTGGGGTCTATCCCTCGGAGGCTGCATTTCATTACGTTTCTCCTTGCTCTCTGACTGAAAGTTTTAAACCCTATACAGGTGAATGCAATCGCTGCAAAACCCGGCCCAAAGAAAAAGGGACGAAAGCCAGCTATTCGACTTGTTACTGTAAATGCCGAAGGCAAAAAAGAAGCAGAGGATGCAATGCAAGGAGAAGGTTAAACCTGTAGTGAGACACTGATGGAGAAAGAGAACCATTGTAGTGAGGCATTCGTTGAGAAAGAAAATCGCTGTGATTTACTGGATAAATTTCCGGATACAAGTTGAGATTTGGAGACGCGTATAATCAAACTAGAGTTGAAAGTTTCTCTTGGATTTTGTTGATTGCCGGATGATGCATACGGCACATTCCACAGAAAGATATACTTGATAGATAGTCAACGGGCTGTATTGCTGTATTTGATTTGGATGTAATGCCATTTAGGTTTCGAATTAATTTTTGTAATATGTCCAGATCCTGAGGATCAGATTGCAAAAATTGTGAACATTAATATAAGAGGAAGTAAAAAGTAATTTTTTTTGTTTTTGGTCGAATGAAGTAAAAAGTAAAAATATGATTCCAAACAAGCTGCCAAGAACCCGTGTTGAGATAAAATACTATCCCGATGGCGGAAAATAGAAACTTACCATGACCAACTAATAGAGTAAAATTAATTAAAATGACTCTTTATACAAACAAACCCTAAGTAAAGAGTAAAAAGTAAAAAGTAAAGATAGTTGAGAGAGACAGTCGGTCCAATTGCATACTTGACTTTCCAAGTTGTATTAGAACTAATGGATTAATTAGGATTTCCAAAAAACGAATATTTGCCTACTCGTTTTGGTTGCCTAGCTACTCGTTTTGGTTGCTTCCCTAATCCTATAATCCCGATCATATTGGGATTAGGATGGGCAGCTCCTTCATTATATATACTCAGAGTTGCTCACTGTAGTCATTACTTACTATTTGCTAATTAAACACTTTTTTTATATTAACCTACTCAGTCATTCGTAATGGCAGCAACACTCATTCCTTATTCCCACCACAACCCTTTTTTCCCCATTAATAACCCAACCATTATTATTCGGAGAGAGAGTTCCTTTCCTGCCCTAATTACCCCTCCACGTCCTACAACGTTTTTAAACCCACGCCCCTGGGGCACCAAAGAGGAAGACGTAAGAGCCAAGAAACAAGCCCCCGCCGCTGCAAAGTCATTTAGATTGTGTTGCTGGATAAAGCCGGCGTCCGGATGGACCAAACTCAACACCGATGGATCGGTGCGAGATATCTCCGGCTGCGGTGGCCTACTCAGGGATCACAAAGGCCTTCCTATTTGTGGCCTCTTATCCAAAGCTCCCAGCATCAATATTTTTATAGTAGAGCTATGGGCCATATGGAGAGGCCTTGATTTGGCATTACGTCTCGGGATTCGTAACATATGGGTGGAGTCTGACTCCCTAAGCGCCGTCAAGACAATAAATAGGGAACAAGCTTACAGTCTCGGGGCCTTCGACTGTTTGAGGCTTGTATGGGATTTTATGGGAAGGTTTGAGAGATGCCGTGTCACACATGCATGGCGCGAAGCGAATAGAGCAGCCGATCAGCTTGCAAAGATGGCAGTTTGTCGAAGTGATGAGTTGACTGCTTTGGGGAGTGCTCTAGTCGTTTGGCCGTTGGATTTTCCGAACAGCCTTCACGACATCATCAGGGAAGATGGCCAAGGAAAAATATATGTTAGAGGCTGAGAGTATGATACAAACAGCCACTTCAGACTGGTTTCGGCAGCCGCCAAGATGTCGAAGCAACTGACAAGAAAGGGGAAGCCTAGCCTAGGATTGATTGCAAGTGCTGCTACTTGCTAGTGTCATAGTTTGAATGCTACTCATAGGACATATAGTTATGATAACTTGATAAGTTATCCATATTTTTGTAATTTTTTTTATTTTATTAAGCTGTTTTTGTAATTACCAATTAGATCACCTCTTTCTAAAAATATGATTAAACTTTGTTTCTTTCTTGTTTTTGTTTTAAGTATTTTTATTTCTTCTCGTCGGTGTGTTGTGCAAACTAAATGGATTTTGACACACCCCGACCCGGATATCCACGTGTCTATATCGGATCGAGATATGTTGGCAGCTCGGATATAGTAGTCTAAGGCCTTGTTTGGCAGCTCGGACTAGATTGACTATTTCAGTCGGATAGGATAATCTGTCGTCGGACAGTACTGACTAAATTAGTCGGACGTTTGGTGCAATATTGGACTAATATTGATTATTTATACTGTGTTGGCCGACCCTAGGTGTGTGAAGAACACAATTTGTTCTTCACACAAACTCACTCAAATCCTCATCAAATGCAAGAACTACGAAATGTTTGATCTTCGTAGAAGACGAAGTACGTAGATAACCTTCAATTTGATTCAAGGTGCAATCACAACTCCTCCAAGCAAAGGTGTTCATCCAAGATGAGATTGAAGGCCCTCTTGGGTATTTAGCCTTTGCTCATGCAAAGAAGATTCTACAAAGGTATAGGATGCTACAACTTACTAATGTGATTTTGAGTTGTGTCTCGGTTCACAACATTTAGGCTTCAAAAGTTTTGTTTGAGTACTAATATGCTAAGAGCCTTTAATTTTTTAATAGCATACTTAAGTGTTGCTCAAATGAACTTGTAATTCAAATATTTTCCTTCAAGTGAGACCAAGAGAGTGAGAGGGACGGACCCGACTAATTATACGGAGGTTTTTGGGCGTATAATTAGTCGGGTGTGAGGGGTACTAAATGGTGGGCCCGGTGTAAATAGTCGGGCGACTATTTTAGTACGAAGCGCACCAAACATCCGAGACCGGATTATTAGTACTATCCGGTGCACTATACGGCGTACCAAACGAGACCTAAGGGTTTAAATTAAATTTTTTTTTTTTGGGTTTTCCCTACAATACTTTAGAAAATTTGGACTAAAATTAACTTTTTTATTTTTGTAATTAGATGCACGTCTTTCCTGAAATTTGACTGAATTTTTTTTGTTCTCTGTTTTTTAGGTAATTTTGTTTCTTCTCGTGCAAACTATTATATTACAGTTATAGTTAATTTTGGAGGCTTGTTGTTCATATGAATGCTCAAAATTTCAATATATTTTGTCTTTTTAAATTTTTATGAGGTATTTATCTTTCTGAATTAAAACTTAAGGACTTCAAAGCCTTCAATTATATTTAGGACCCACCGTTCAACAACAATAACCCAAAATTCAAAGCTATAAGAAACCAAACTCCAAAAGAGCAAAGAAACCAAAATGTTTCTATTAATCTTCAGAAATGGTGATTTGAGAGAATTAAATACCCAGTTTACCCCCGCATTTGAAAGTTGAAATCTGCGAGTACATGACAGAATTTGTGGACATAGTATTTTGCATTTCAGATCAAAACTGATATCGGATTTTTCACTAGTCATTGATGATGAGGAAAAACTTAGGAGAATAAAGAGAAAATCATAATATGTAGAAAGTAAAAAAAAAAAAATTAAACAGAAAATAAAATATATTAAGAAAATATAAAATTGCGAAATGAAATATTTGAGTGTCAATGTACTAGATAAAAACTCACATTGAATTTTGACTGTTGGATTGCTATGAAAGGCCAATATTAAAAGTAGGTGTCGCAATTTCTTGCACGATCAGTTAACTCAACACGAAACGACACGAAAAATAACAAGTTTCGTGTCAACACGTTAACGAGTCATGTCGTTACCGGGTCACTCGTTAAGAACCCGCTATGATAACATGTATGACACAAAAACGACTCGAAAACAACCCGTTTGCCAAATTTAGACACTATGTAGTACTTGAAAGACAAATGTATTTTTAAATGTGCTTTTCTTTCACATTCACACATAAAAAAACAAGTGAATTGTACAACTAAGCTGCCGCAGAAAGAGACAAACTTGTTCAACGAACGCTAAGAGCAAATGCTGAAGCAAAACAGGCTAAGCTCTTTGCAAATGCGTGTACCCAGGAACGATCACCCCTTCTCCACAGCCAAACCCACCAGCGCAACCTGCAGGTGCATTATCTTGTCCCCAGTCGCATCGATGGAGTCCAGGCACCACAATCGGAAATCGACCAGAACTTGGTCTTTCCGGCTCCGAACCGTGTGCAGCTTCTTCGCCGGTTCGCCATCAAATCGATCAGCGCCACCTCAATGTTCATGTGCACATCTTGGGCTCCTTGGGCTCCTTGGCCTTGGTCTGCGCCGGTTGGGCTTGGGCGGCTGCGCAGCGGACGTTGAGCTTGGGCATGGGGGAGAAGAGCAGAGCGAGAGTGAGGAGTTGGAGAATGCCAATAGGGATTCCATGTTTGGTGCCTTTTCTTTTCCTTTTACTGTTAGGGTTTTTCTATTTACACGCCACGGCTATTATTTGAGTTGACCTACCACTTGAGTTTAATTTTTTTCTTAAAACTTTTAATTTTGTAAAAAGACAAACTAGTACATATCACTTGAAACTTAATCAACACACACAAATCCTAACTTTTGCTCAAAATAAGAAACATCACCGATCTCATCTTCTCCCCCAACTAAGATTACGATCATCCTTTAGCTGCACTACGATGGCGGAGCACCGCATCTAAAGAGTAAGCCTTCTTTTAACTCTCTCACTCATAAAAAGGAACCCGCATAATACACAACCATGATTTCAATCTCCCTCCAAATCTCTCGCAAAAAATTATAACTAATTAGACAGCCAAGTGAAATGGGGTGCAAACACGTACTGATAAAGTTTATTTCTTCGATGGACCAAGCGCATAGCCAAGGATTGCTAATGGTCTCCAGCATAAGACTATTGTTAATTCTTAATGTCATAAGACTTTCTTGATATGAAATCCTCTTTGTCGAATGTGCAGTCAAACAAAATAGGAAAAATTGTAATTTAATGGCTGACGTGGTAAGTTACCTACTTAATTGTCTCATAAAAAAAATGTGTCACTCCAATGGAATAGGCAAACAAAGTAGGTAAAAATTTATTTTATTATTTGTTTTCACTTTTGATATTTACTTTTATCTTGTTATCTTTCTCCACACTTTTCACCTATTTGATGCGGAAGGAAGGAAGAAAAGATGGAGAAATAGAAATGCTATTTATTGTTTTAAATCAAAGTTAGCAAATTTGCATATAATACACATATTATACATGTATGTACATATTTTTTAAAAATACTTTTGTTTTCCTTTCACGTCTTAATGATTTGTTAAACTGCACGTTTTTTAAAACTTTGAAGAACGATACATGTATTATACACGTATTTAGGTACTTTTCACGTTTAATACACGTTATTTAGACATTTTTTTTTCAATAATACATATAAAATTAACGCATTCTATACGTTTTTAACATATTACTGAAAAAACAAAAGTAAATATTAAATTTTTTTTTTTTAAATGCCGAATTTTTCAAAATATCTTGTTAATAGAGTTGCCGAATAATACACGTACATATTTTTCACGTATGATACCCTTTCCGTATTTTACGAACTATGTTTTAAATAAAGGAAATGGTTAAATTTTATTGTTCAGACCACATGGTTATTTAAATGAAGGATATGTGGGGTCCAGTTTTGCCTATAGATATAGAAGTAGGCAATGTTGTATACTTTTGGGGAGTATGAAAAGTTTGGCTACTCATTTGCCTACTCCATTTGAGCTTGATTTTGCCAACATAGCTCATCAAAATTCCTTTGTGTACTCCATTGAAGATGCTCTAAAGGTAATTTGGGAACAAGAGTAGGTGTTCTTAGAAAGAGTAGGAATTTAAATTATTCAATAGGGTGTAGATAGTAATGTGGTGAGTTTAGATAGAATATGGTGTTTAAATAGAAAAACTTTTTCCGTTAATATATGTTTGTTGTTGGAGTGTGACTAGGCCAGTGAAATATCAGTGAGTTGGACTGAATTGGATTGGATTGGCAATTTGGTTCGAATCATTTAGGACCGGTTAGATCCGTTTTGGTTCACAGTTCTTGACTAATTAAATCTTATTCGAGATTAACTTGGCAGGTTTACCATATTATCATTTCTTGCATGAATCTCATTCTTAGTGTGTGAAAATGATATAGTAATCGCACATAATTGGTTATGGAACTCTTGTATATGTCAGAATTTTCTTGTTTCAAAATGAAAACAAAGGTGTGTGCGCTTAACAGGTTTTTATTGTGAGAAAAATACTCTCTCAATTTCTTTTGTGAATATATAAATTTTCTACTATGGAAAAACAAGGAAAACATGAACTATGCCAAAAATGAACCCGAACTAATCAAACTAAATTGTTCTTGAATAGTTCGTTTTGGTTTTATATGGCTATTATCGTGCAAAATGGATTAGAAACAAACAGTATAATCTATGATTTTAATAGAATTGAACCAAAACCGAATCAAGCTCGCTCCAAGTTTTCACTCCTCAAACTTATAAAAATTCTTAAGTTGTGACTTGAGGGGATGAATTATAGCTTTTCTATATACCTATATTTTGAAGTCACGCATTTAAGATCATATACACAACAAAAAGAAAAACAACATTTCTTGAAAAAATACCCTTTGAAATTAAAGAGCTTAGTTAGGATTACCAACTAATGGGCTGAGCTTAAAGAGAAGGCTGGCCCAGCCCAAATCCGAAGAGACTAAGGAAGGAAAAAGGAAATATCTGCTCTTAGAGTGCTCAAGTACCTATGCCTACCTTTGGTAAAGAGACATTCAATGCAAAGATATTGGCGGCATGGGGAAGGCATTCGGAGGATGGGCTGAATCCGGGATGACGATGACAGATGAGTTGACAGCGGCCACGTGGGACATCCAGTTTGTCCATATACATGCGAACCATGACTTATAGCGAGTATTGGATTGGGCCTAACTTGAGCCCGGCCAGTGATAAACAAAACGAGAAGAGTACGAAACGGCATTTAATGCAAATCCTTTGGGGCAAATGGGAGGGAAGCAGACTACGAATAAAGACCCTTTCTCGGTGGGAGTAGGTTGGTCGGAACCAAGTGATATTATTCTTCTTCCCAACGGGGCAGGTGGCGAGAGATGACGTGAATCCCACTCACGAGCTATATAAACGAGGAGAAGATGCGAGAAATAGAGACACTCAAGCCAAATCAAAACGAACTCACACGTTCAACCCAACGAGGAAAAGGAAAACCTCGAGAGAGCCCTTGAGAAGCTCTTTCCGAGATAAAGATCTTCATCTTTATACGAGGCTCTCATTCGCACTACTTGTGTAGTTCGCGACTTTGAGAAGATCAAGGCCGGTCGCCGAGGATAATATATCCAAACTCCCCACGAGGTAGTGTTTTGCTACGCTATCCCAGCCTACTTGGCGATAGTATTGATTTGAATCTTGGACCGAGAGGGTCTTTGATTTGTTTTTCCTTAGGAACCAATATCCTAAACCCTTCTAGATAAGCTTAATAGACCATCCGTGGAACTAAAACCATCAGACAGTACATTATTCGAACTTGTGAATATAAAATGTAATAAAATGGATATTACCTTTAATTAAGCGTCTTTTACATTACGATTTTTACATTAAGTCTTTTACATTGATTTTTTACATTAAGTCTTTACATTCGGCTTTTACTTACAGTATTTACATCGGCTTCTACTTATCTGTCTTTATTTTTATGCGTTTGGCGTGGGAGGTTCTTGGCTATAACAAGTTATACCTAAGTCCCATCTCAAACTATCTAGGAAACATAACATCAAGAGAGTATAAAGTCCTTAATAGCAAAGGCAAATAACGAACCTAGCAGTTCATATATATATATATATATATATATGGCGCCAATCCGATGGAACGGAAGTCATAATTACTTGTGGCGCAAGTATCTAATAAATAACACATCTTTCTATTGGCGAGCCAATAGTGGCACGCGACAAACACCAAGACGGCTCCTGAGGCCTGCCAGCGAGGAAACTCATCCACTCGAAGGGATAGGAGGCGAGCACAGTGGAGCAGTGCCAAGTAGAAAGGTTGAACCCGGCGGCAGGAGCCGACTCGATAGAACTGCACCTCCGCAAAGGCTGCGCGAACATATTTACCTTGCGCCGTGGGATCACTTTCTTGACGTTTATGCCCAAGCATAAAAGAAAGGACAAGAAGCTTATTCTCTCAACTACAGCAGCTTCGAAGATGACGGGAAAAAGAGCGCCACGTCCTAACCGCGGAACTTAGGTCGAGCTTCACACGAGACCCAAGCCTCCGGCTTGAGCCTTGAGTAGCATTGAGGAACTCAGGTCCTCCATGATCTGAATGTGAAGACCATGGAAAGAATTGCTTTGGACAACGAACGAATATCGAAATGCAGCTGTACTTCATCCAACAATGTCCAAAGCAAGATTGACCGGGGGTTTCAGTCATTTCTAATCAGCGACGGGATTGAAAGGATTGTATGCAGCTTGATATTGAACACAGGCGGAATGGAGTCGTTCAAGCCATTCATACTTCCGGCGAAGTCTACCTCTCAGGGCGGTTGGAAGAAGGTAGCAAGGGATTCGTCACCCCTAATCCGATGGCACGGGATATCTTTCATCGAGGAAAGGTTGGAATGCCCAGACACTTATTTGTGCTTCAGGAAGCTTTGTTTCGAACCATTTGTAGATGGCACAACTAGCGGAGCCCGGAAAGGGAGCTAGGAAATACATTCCTAGAGAGCGGAGCTGAAAAATTTCTGGCGGTTTCCCTCGAAGGGAAGACCCTGCTTTCACTCGAAGAGGAGCGGGATGGGGAGAGAGCACGACCACAAAAAAAGCCACATGGTCGAAGGAGGAGGCTTAACCCCAATATGTGGAGAAATCCACGACGTGAGCATAGTTCGGATGGAAGTCGGGGAGGTCTCCACTATGGACAAGAAGATCCCGACTGGCTTTGTGCACGAAAAGAAGGCGAGAATGCGGGGTTGAGAAACGAGATGGCCAGGTTAAGACGGCTAATTCTCGGGTGTCGGGCCAGTGGACACCAACCAAGAGCCAGTATATCGAAATAGTATCAGGCCTATATAGACGGTGAACCCCTTCCCGATGAATTTTAAGTCCCTAACTTTTTACCTAATGGGGAAGATTCATCGGCATCATCTTTGGAGCACATTAGGAAGTACTCCAACCAATGCGTGGCATTCGAGGACAATCCCAATTTCAAACTCCGTTTATTCGGAAATTCATTAGTCGGATGGCGTCGCGTGGTATTCCATTTGGCCTTGACTCTGTCAGTTGGGACCGGATGAGCGGCCTTCCATGATCAATTTTCTGAGGATGGAGCGAAGTCACAGTGTGACTGGTGGAAGTCAAACGATCGACCATGAAACCACAGAAGACTTCGTCATGAGGTTCAAGCAGAGACTAAGATGAAGTGTAAATTTCCCATCGTAATGACCAATGTGGTCATAGCTCAAAGGGCGTTGAAGATTTCCCTTACACGTAAGTTTGGAGATGTCAAATTGATGACCTCTGGGAAATTGTAATTGTTTGCTACTAAATATGAAGAGAATTTATTGGCGAGAAGAATCCCGGCCTGCAAGCAACTCCTCCAAAGTGCCCTTCTTCGGAAGCTTACTGCTTTAGCATAAATCACACGGATTTTGAATTCATTGAGCATTAGATGGTTCGGGTGATGTTTTTGAAGTTGTAAAGTGCTAGCGGTCGAGATGGTTCCACCAACCACCCCAATGATCATCAAAGGGTTGGTGAAACCCATTGAAGGACAAGGGGCTGCCTTAGAGCGGGAGGCTATATTCCCAGCAAGCCCCCACATAAGTTCTGAGCTATACGTTGACTTGCCTTACTAAAACGTCACGAGATTTTCGGCAATTAGTAAGAAACGGGTGCATCGGTGCCGGATCCGGCAAAAGGATACGAGCACGAGGAACTAAGGGAAAAATATTGCAAGCCCCATGGCTCTTGGAATCACGGTCTCAGATGACTGGTAATAAGATTCAGAAGTGATTGAATCGAGATGATTAACAAGGGGAAGTTGGTCTTGGAGAAGCCCCAAACCCTTTATGATGGTAAGCTTGAACCCTTTCGAGGAAGTTCCCGATAAATATGGTAAACCTCGTAGTGGCCAAAAGTGGCCAAGAAAGTGGATTGGAAAGGGGAAGAGTTATAGCGGCAGTCGGGATGTGAGTGAATCTCGGCAGAAGCTGGACTGGCGTTCATCGAGGAGTTGTGCTGTGCGGTAAATTATGCTAAATCACGAGTGCGAACTCCAGATTCACACTCTGGGTCAATAATAGATCGGGACTGGTTCGAACGGAAGGGTTGAGGCTGAGGAGATGAAGAGTCGGCTAAAAGTTATGGTCCATATAGTCCTAGAGGAGCACCTCCCCGGGACGGCATCTTTGAGCGGATTGGGGGCATAAAAAAGAAGAGCTTTCAGCGAGGATGTTCCCCAATCATCAAGACTACCATCGACCTCGGAAACCGAAGATGGGTTCCAAGGCCGGCCTAAGAGAGACTCACTCGCCTAAGAAGTCCTAAGGGTGAAAATCCCTAAGGAGGGCGGTGAAAACTCCCATCAGGCTAAGGTGGAAAAGCTGAGTCGAGGTGGATGGAGAAGATGGTATAAGTAGGAAGCAGCGAAGTGAAAGAAATTTGTCTAGAAACATGTTAGAAAGGAAGATCTGGAGAAGATATGGAGCACATGCGGTCGGACCGTGCACGAGGGCCTCCACCGGCCCGGGCCAGTGTTAGCGGCCAACGGTTCAGACGGCCAAGGCCAACCAACGGCGGTGCGAGAGGCCAAGGCTAAAAGTAGTGACTACGAGAAGGCAAGGTAGTACAAACTTATGTCCATTTGTTAAAGGGACGAAGTCCAACCCGATGGAGCATGAAACGATGATAATTGTCCATGTCGACACGATCGAGGATGGCTTAGATGGAGGTGGAGTGGAGTCTTCACAGTGAGAACCCATGGATGTGGGGATCCATTTTGGGTCGATGGATATTATGATTGATGAAGTCACTCTGCGGAGCACAGGGACGAGGTATTAGACTATAGCTCCGTCCGACAGATGCTTCCGGCACAAGCTAATGAGGAAGCCTTTCGAGAGGAAGGTATCGAAGAGAGGAATCGAGAACGGTGGTGAGGAGTTTAGCTGGCGACAATGAGCCGGACAAGCGGATCGGGAAGGTGAGAAAGAGATGTGAAACTGATGATGAGTCTCTGGTGGTCATCGATATGGTTTTTGTCCTTTCTTGATTTTCCATGTTGAACTTGGGTCGAGGAATTAGAACACTCGAGGAGACTATATCTCGAGTAGTCCTTCTACTATCATTGATCACGTAATGAAGGGCAAGAAGAAGATTTGGTAGCGGCCTCAATCTTCGGAAGGAATCTTAAACAAATCATAGGCGGATTTATGACGATCGGATGATTTTGCAAGGCCAAATCACGAAGATGGCTGCGCGTATGAGGCCCATCTATATAACAACTCATATGGAAGGAGTTCCACACTTTCCAAGGGTGATGATAGATGGAGGGCTTCGGTCAACGTCTGCCGATGAAAATGCGAAAAGGCTGCAAATCGGCCAAGCGAGATTTGATGCCTCTGAAAGCTTGGTGTCTAGCTACTCACGGGGGCATTACCAAAACCTATGAGTGTTGCACCCATGGAGGTTGACTTGGGATCGAAGATTATGGTGGTCTTACTTTGTTTGTGGAAAGTACTTACGTGGCCCTTAGTGCTTTACTAGGAAGAGGCGGATACACATCGGTCTTTTGTATACCTTCCACACTACACCAGCAGTTGCCATTTACGAAGAACCTTGAAGGTTCGGAAGGGTTACGAGGCCCAGTACGGGCCGACCCACGGCCGGTCTTCCCCGGCAAGCCGGTGGCCCCCGGGAGGCAAGCTTCTATGGCTCAGGTACATGGGGGCATACCGATGCACGGGGCGGTAAAGACGGCCGCCCTACGCGGTGGCGACGAACTCTTGGAATCGGGTGTATCAATGACAGGAGAATGGGACCGACCATTCTTGATCCCCAGCCTCCCGTCTTTATGAGTAAGACATTGACAAAAATAGAGGGTCGAGTGATGGCATCCAGATCCAGCGATCCAAGGTAGATACGGAAAAGATAGGCGGGCACTTAAAAGGATTTCATCCGGGGAAGAGGATGGAAATCACGCTAGCGCCTCGAGAAATCACGGAAGATGTCATGAGAACCTTAGACATATCGGCTATCGACAGCGCGAGCGGTGAGTACTTATGATTTGGATTGGCCGATGACAGGCCAAGCTTTGACATATCGAGTTTGTTTCAAGTGAACCGAGATCAACCATTACTTAGGAAATCCGGGATCCTTTAGAAACCATTGAGTTGGGGACCAAAAAGATGATCGAGGCGATTAGTCCGGTACCACTATTTGTCCGGTGAGTATCGGGTGGCGGTCAAAAACTGCTAACGAGTGGGAGAGGCATTTTGCATGGCATTATGATGAATGCCGGGGTTAGATCCGGCTTTGGTGGAGCCTGAGGAATGCCAATCAAGAAAGGATACAAACCGGTCCGGCCAAACGTGAGACGAATGTCTAAGGAAATGAAGAAAGAGTCCGGAAAGATAAAGAAATTGTTAAAAGGCAAAATTTATTAGACAGTAAATATGTGGAATGGTAGCTAATATTATATTACACAGTAATAAAGGTTTGACTAAGGCAATAAGGGTTTTGTGTCGATTATAGAAATATTAACGATGCTACCCATAAAGATTTTTGTCAGATGCCTATGTATCGAGATATGTCTAATGATACAACTGACCAATCATGTGATTCTATCCTTCATGGATGGAAATCTTGGTTATGTCCAATCGGAGATAGGTAGGAAACTGAGATATTCATAAAGCGCCTTTAGATGTCCTGGCCATATTGGAGCTTTTGAGTATGTAGTCATGCCGCCCGGATTGAAAATGCGGGGCTACATATCAAGCCATGGATACTATCTTACGACCTCATCGGTCATAATTTAGAAGTCTATATCGATGATGTAGTAGTCAAATCTAAAGCTGGATATAGAACACCTAAGCGAGATTTGAAACAAGTGCTAGGAAGGATGAAGTCCCACAAGTTGGGATGAACAGGGAAATGTACGCTGGAGTAAGGGCGGAGCGACTTCTTAGGATTTTGGTTCATCAAAGAGGAATAGAGGTAGATAAGGAATAAAGCGAAGGCAATCATAGATGCACCCTCGCCAAGGAATAAAAAGGAGGCTTCAAATGTTGCTTGGAAAGATTAATTTCTTGAGAAGGTTTATTGCGAATTTGGTAGGAAGCTTAAGCCTCTATCTCACATTTGCTAAAGCTCAAGAAAGCGAGAAAGTTCGGATGGGAAGTCGGTCACTTAGGAAGGCTTTTTGATGAGATCCAAACGAGTACATGGCTAAACCACTTTTTGTTTGATGCCACCGAAGAAAGGAAACCTCTTAAAGTTTGTATATATCGGCTTCGGAGGAATCTATTGGCGATCTCCTAGCCCAAAGATAATGAGGGAAGGCAAGGAAGCGGCGGTTTTTACTACTTAGCGAGAATCGGCGGTGTGGGAAACGAGTTACACCCCGGTGAAGGCGTAGCAGCTTTATATTTTACATCGGTCAATGGACATTACATGTTTGCCATACCCTTGATCCACATAATTGCCAATACGGATGTGGTCAAATACATGTTATCAGCCAATGATGGTGGTCGGATTGGAAAAATGGATGTTAGCTACGTCGAATTACTTGCTTCCAATATGTGCCTCGAAGAGGAAGCTATTAAAGGACAAGCTATTGCGAGACTTTTTGGCATCCCATCCAAGCAATCCGATAGTATTGAAAGAGCAACCTCCTAAGATATCGGAAGCGGTATCCGGTATGCTAATCCGAAGGAAAGGATGCTTCTTTCGAGATTTCGAAAGAATGCCAGCCGGTTGTATGGCTTGCACCTTGGAAGGCTGTTCTTTGATGGATCTTGCACAAATAGAGCCTCGGGTGCGGGAATAGTATTGGTTAGTCCTAAAGGCGATCATTATCGTTATTCATTTCACCTTGATTTTGATGGCGACTAACAATAGGCCAGAATATGAAGCACTACATGTCAGTTGGAAATATTAATAGGAGGCTGGGGGCACCAAGTGTGGATATATTCGGAGATTAGAATTAGTCATCAACCAACTTCTTGGAGAATACAAGTGCAAAAATTTGGTGATATTTGGATATATGAGTGCCGTCAGTTCTTGATAAAAACCTGGAAGGCGCATTCACAATGAGGGAGCACATCCCTAGAGAGGAGAATTTGGGCACGCTAATGAAATGGCCCAAATTGCCTCTGGAGTGCAAGTTGAGTTTGGCCAATCCAATGAATGGGTTGAGGTTCAAACAAGGTCACTTCCTTAAATGATGAGTAGAATTTGAAATGGATGTTATGATTGTGTGAACCATTTGAAGATTGGAGGGTTCCCTTTGTTGAAATATCTTAACAATCCATCCAATACGGGTGGACGGGAGCAGGATTCAAGCTTGAGCCTTGCTAACAATATGGGACCAAGCTCACAGTAAGAAAAACACCCGAGATGGGTTTCTACTACGATGTTTGGGAAATATTGAGTCCATGAGAATAATGGTGAGTACACGAAGAGGTATGTGGTGCTCATCATTTGAGTCAAAATACGTTGGCTAATCCGAAGGTATGGCTATTTTTGGCCAGAATGGAAAGGATTGCGAGGATTATGCCAAAGGATGCGAAGAATGTCGAAGCATGGACCTCTTCGGCATGTTCCGGCCATCCGTGAATCCAGTGGTAAGGCCATAGCGCCCGAGGGCTGGGCCATGGATTTCATCGGGCAGTTTATCCTCCAACCGTCCAAGGGACATACTTTCATTATAGTAGCTACGGATTATTTTCACCAAGTGGGTAGAGGCGAATTGTTTGTTAAGAAAGATCCCTGCGGAGGTCATCAAGTTCATAAAAAGCAAGATTTTACACGAGATATGGGATCTGGGAAACTATCGTAGTGATGAGGTCCATCCTTCATATCTAAAAAGAAACGATGGAATTTGCGAGAGGAGTTTAAAATTAAACTCATACAATCCGGTCATATTATCCACAATCTAATGGCGAGTAGAAACAAGCAACAAAGTCTTGGTAAACATCATCAAGAGAATGAGTGATGATAATCCAAGGAAGTGGCATGAGAAGTTGGGGAGATACTTTGTGGGCCTATCGGACCTCTAAAGGTCGTGCGAGGACTTCACCATTTGCTCTAGCTTATGGCCAAGATGCGGTGCTCTAGATGGAGATTAATGTAATGTCTCACAGAGTTCAAAACCAATATGGTTTACACTCGGATGAATATTTACGAGCTATGTGCCGGGAGGTGGAAAATCTAGATGAGAGAATCGAGTGGAGGCTTTGAACAAGATCTTGCGAGCAAGCGGTCAAGTAGCTAGGGCATACAACAAAAAGGTCAAGGGAAAGACTTTCCAACCCGATGAGTTGGTATGGAAGGCCATCTTTGCCATTTTGGAACCCAAGTTAAAGGGTTTGGAAAGTGGAGCCCGACTGGGAAGGACCTTTCTTGATTGACCAAGTAATCGGGAAGGGAGCATACAAAGTTTGAGATGCGGTAGAAGGAATGGCCGACAACATTCCCATCAATGGAAAGTTTAGAAGAAATATTTCCCAACTCTATGGGATGTTAGAGATATTTATTTGGAACAATCCGACTAACGGGTTTTATTATGATTTGTTTTGAACAATGTCAAGATAAGAGAATAAATTTATTTTTATAAAACGAGAATTGTTCTTCATATCTACAAACAAACTACAAGGAAGGAAAACCAAAATCACAGAGGCTTGAGCAAAAGTTTACATTGTTCAAACTACGCCCCTTTAATTCTCGCTTCTAATATCTTTGGCTTATGGGCTTCACTTCCTTTTCCTTGGTGCAGTCATCTCTTGAAGTTAACTTGAAGAGGAGATATGACTTCAAGTTTAACCTGAAAATTCCTCAGTCAGATTGTTTGGCCTTCAAGCGATTAATCTCGGCGGCGAGAGCCTCGGCTCATCACGGTGAGAAACATTCTTCCAACGAGGAATGAAGGCGGGAAGATCTCTACGAGTGAGCAACGATGAAGAGGCTGGGCTGCTCGTGCCTTGTGGTTGCCTCCTCGAAGTCTCGATGTGCTTGACCAATAATGGTCAAGCAAGAAAGGAAAGGCGTGATCGGATTAGGAAGCAAGCTGGAGCTCGGGCCAATAAATGCGATGAGCATCTTGAATTTGCGGAGCGACTCGACCTTGCATCCATGTCAAAGTTTTGGTTAACTTGAAGACTTCACGTGTTCTTGGCATCTTACGATATCTCTTTGAGGGAGTCTTGGGAGGAGTCCCTTTGCCCGGCCTTTTGGCGGGGCTGGGCTGAGAGGAGGGCCGAGGGGTTTAGACCCGGAAGAGGGGCACTGCTTGAGTGCGACCCCGCGTGGCCCACGCAGCCTCGAGCGGAGTTGAGTTCCTCCAAAGGAAGTGAGGACCTCGGCACTTGAGGCGGAGTTGGAGAAGGTTCACACGATAAGGGAGATCACATATATCGGCATTAGAAGGCACTCTCGAGATGAGAAAAAATAGTAGGAAGAATAGTTGATATACCTCTTCAACTATTTGCTGCTCGAGGAGATTGACATATCCCAACCAGCGTGGTCGGGATGAGCTTGCAGTCACTTTCCGTTTCTTCGGGAATTATGGCACCGAACATCGGGTTGAACCACTTGGACTTGGTGGTGTAGCAAGCACGTCCAACGAGGGGGCACTTGAGGACTTGAGGAAGGGCGGAGGTTCTTCTCCCACAGGACAAGAGCCGGCTCAAATTTCGGGAGGAGAGATGCTGGGCGAGGAGAGGTTCACCGCGTAGTACTGCGGAATTTGTTCTCCTTCGGTTGGCTCGACAGGGACCTAAAGGGCTAAATAAAATATCCAGCCCCAAGCTTGAGCTACAAGATTACTAACAAATGAAGATTGGTCGGGTTAAATGTTTACCTCGGCAAGGAGGGCTAGCTTCCCTATGGCTTACGCTCTTATGTTTTTCTTTTGAGGAGAGAAGCCGATGCAGGAGAAAGGTTAAATTGTTTCTTAGGAACCAATGGTTCTCACAAGAAGCGGGCACTATAGATTTCCGGACGCCTTTCCATTGGAGAAGGCTGTTACCGGGAAAGGAAGGGGCGGCTCCGGCGGGGTGGCCTCTCTGACCAAGGGTGTAGGGACATTGGTGTCGATGCCCGTGAAATTCTCGGGATAGAGAGGATCTCGAGCTTTGAAGTGCTTCGGGAACCACAAATGGTGGGAAGACTATCACCTACATCGAGGTAAACTAGTTAAATGTTTGGTGCGACAAGGAAAATGGCCAGTTGGTATGTCCTTTAAAGGATTAGGCCAAATACGAGGAGTTGTTTCCTTGGGGGCGACGATTGACCCTTACGTGTATCCTCCTCTCCAATAGTTCTTCGTTTCGTTTTGATGGCCTGTCGTAAGCGGGATCAAAAAGTTGGTAAAAATTAAGGAAACCATTGATGGTTTTGTACACGAAAAGAGGAAAAGGAAACTACTTGGAGGGAGGAGATACGCGGTGCGCAATTGGACTTGCGGGGAAGGAGGAGGAGTTGAAGATGGAACCTCGGGCTCCGTGAATGTTTTGTCGGATTGGAGCGGGGGCCCGATCTTCCGTCTCTTAGTCCTTGCTTCGGCCATCTTTCCTTACCCTTTGGGAGGTTGGGATGGACCAAGCCAGGGCGGGACTACTTGTTGGGCTTCCTCATCGCCCGTCATCACCAAAAAACATTTTCGGTGTCATTATCGTAAGGAGGAATGCCATTGGGAAAGTGAAAAGAGATGGTCGGCTAACCGGAAAAGGGTCATCTAGACAAACGGGATGAAACTAATTTGATCATGGATTGGATCGAGAACTTACCAGCTAAGAACCTTAGATTCTTGATGGCCAAATCCAGGAGCTAGCTTCCTTTGGTGGTCGGCCACTCATTTCACCCTGATGTCGGAAATGTTGAAAGGGCGACGGTTGGCACAGAGGGATGTTCGAGCCAGATTCGGCCCAGTGGGCCTCCCACCCCAGAAGTGTCGAGGCACATAGGTGCAGTGAACGTTGAAGATGTCGGGTTTGGTCTCCAGCCAAACCACAGACGTGAACGGGTTCCGCCATAGCTCCCGACACTTGGGCATCGGATGGCTTCTTAGCTCGGAAGGAGGTCGCCCGTTTACGGGCTATGAAAAATAGTCCGGGATGGTTGGAAACGGAAACCAGAGCGCAGGCGGGAGAAGTGGG
Organism: Gillenia trifoliata; assembly: GCA_018257905.1. Taxonomy (NCBI): domain Eukaryota; kingdom Viridiplantae; phylum Streptophyta; class Magnoliopsida; order Rosales; family Rosaceae; genus Gillenia; species Gillenia trifoliata. Next base: position 17,994,572 of record CM031087.1, read on the forward strand.
ATGATAGACCTCCACTCAGGTGGGTGTGTCGGGATGCACGACCCACTCCCGGGAAAGGAGTCTCGGGGTAGATACCTTCTACAAAAGAGAGTGCGGGCAAGGTTTGGTCGGTTCAAACCTTGAAAGGATCTATCTGCCCGAACCAAGGATAGGTCACGGTAGGGAATCACTGCCCACTCGCTCATTGTCCTCGTTCTACACTCGTGAAAATAAAACATGTAGGCGGGCGATGGGAGATTCATTGCGGGTGAAGCCTTCGGTTCGAGTGCGGAGACGATGTCATCCCTAAAGACGTGCCAGGAGCCCCTAAGATGGAAGCTGCTTGGAGCCATATCTGCGGCATCCGGGTGGGCCGTTGAAGTTTCAAAACAATGGCTTGGGCGGGTCATCTTGTGCATCATATGATATATATGAGCCAAGACAAAGGACCCATGGCGGTCGTTGAAAGAGTGGAGCGAGGCAGCCAAGGGGAACCATTAGGCTTAACGCATTTGGATGCGTTTGGAATTAGAAACTCTTCGGGAAATAGACAGGAAATGGACATGTTCCGGCGAGGGTCTTATTGCAAACCGATCGGCATAATACCTTGAATGCTTGCCAAAACGGTGTGATGTTGAAATCGGGTTCGGGTTCAACCTTGAAGCTTGTGGCGGGTTGCTTCTTTGGCTTGGGCGATCGGATATGGCGTCACTCCGAGTCTCTGTGATATCCACCACCCTTCCGTGGCGAAGACCAAATAGGCGGGGCCATGTCCAAAGCGTGGGAGACATAGGACCACACACAGGGAAATCAAGGTGTTGGTGGTGGTGTTCCGGTACATGGCGGCGAAAACAGTAGAGATCCCATTTGCTGAGGAATCTTGGTCATGCGAATCAAATAATAGATGCCGTTAGCTGCGCCATTGATCCCGGCGAGGAGCCAACTTGTCGACCCAATCGGACCATGTAGACCCATATTCCGTCATTCGAGATCTGACTCAGTGAACATATGGGGACGGGAAACCCCTTTCCACCATTTTCCGGGAGGAATTCTCCGGAGTGCGCATATGCCGCCGGGTGAGGGCACGTCAGGGCTTCATGTCCAGCTCAACCCGATCGGCGAGTGGAGAATACCGGGAGATAACCGGCAAGGGCGATGGTGCAAGCGTTCGTGGAGTGGAGTGAGAACGGATTGAGTATAAGTGTTTGAAGCGGCTGAAGGGCCGCCACCCATTCTTCTTGAGATCGACAAGGCGTTCGCGTGGCATGCGAGGTTCATGGAGGGCCATGGTTAGGTTTTGGGCGAAAGAGTTTGGGAGAAGTGAGTTGAAGGTTGATTAGTTCTTTGGGAGTTTAGTTTTTAAGTATTTTACGAGTTTTTGAAAAGAAATAGATGTCCGAGAAAAGAAAGGAAAAGGGGTACAATTAATCTTGGGCACGGTCAAAGCGGTTGGTGGGTCCCAGATTACTTTTCTCGGAGATCGTGGGAAGAAAAGACAGTTTTAATATTTAATTAATGTTAGTGTGCAGAAATGGCGCTTGACATAAATGCACGAGTCCGAAAAAGGTGAGCGAGTTTGATTTAGGCTGGCGGAGCCTTAAAACGGCTAGTGTAAGTTAAAAGGGTAGATCGGTATTTTCAACCCGATGGTGCGTTAGGGATGTTGGTCGAAATCGGTGAATTAGTAAAACAAATTTAGATTATTTTTTGGGAAGTCTTGTTTGAACAAATAGGATAGAAAAATAAACTTGTTTTATTATAGGATAGAAATTGTTCTTACAACCCGACGATAAACTAAGAAAGAAAGTTCATTGATAAGTACATACAACCTAAATACAACATAGAGTAGAAGCTACTAGAAACTTTTACATCATCGGCTAAGTACGAGGAGCTTCGGGTTACGTTTCTTCATCATCTTCCTCATTCTTGAAGAAAGGCAACAATGTTAATAGGATCCACAAGGTTATGGATCCTAGCCCCCTCATGAGGAGCTGGAATCTTGGATGCCATCTCGCTCTCTGGCTTCTGGGGGAGTGTAGGAGAGGGAGTAGGGTGAAGCGACAGGCCCAGGGATGCTGTTTCCAGTAACTCTTGAGCATCCTTCTTGTACGCGAGCGCGGAAGGAAGTGCGGGCGAAGGGGTGGAAATCTTGGAGAATCCCATCCAGAGCTCGTCTCATTCACGAGATCAGAAAATGGGAAGCCAAAGAAAGAAGTAGAAGCAGGAAGGATAGCCAGCAGCGGAATCCGAGAGGAGTTTCAACGGTCCCAAAGATTACTAAACTCGAGACTTATAGCAAGGGCGGGGCATGGTGGAATCCCGTTGTGAAAACCGGTCATTGGTAACAAAGGTGTATGAGGATATGGCGCCGATGATGAGAACAAACGCCCAAGGGCATGTTCTGCGTTTTCTCAGAACCCCATGCCGGAACCAAGCTGGCGGCGGTGGAAGTTTCACTTCATCACTGAGATGAAGGAAGAAGAAAAAAAAGCCAGATATTAGATGATACCAGAAGCCAGTGATGATGGCCGATTACGCAACTCGGAAGATGCACCGGAGTATAAATGAAGGGTATTACGAGAAGAGTCAGGGATCAGAGGGGATTACCAAAGGGATTTTGGATTTGACCAAGCCGAGTTAGCCAAACCTTTATTTGTGGTGTTTCCAATTTGGATAAGGATTACAGTTCGAAAATGCGCGAGTTTCTGGAGGTTTAAACTTGACTAAAGCTAGAAAATATCACGGCTTGGTAAGTTTAAAGGGGGCAACTTGTTTGCTTGAAAAATACCCTTTGAAATTAAAAAAGAGCTTAGTTCAGGATTATAACTATGTGGGCTGAGCTTAAAGAGAAAGGCCCATTAAATCACGAGGAACTAAGGAGAGAGGAAAAGGAAATATCTGCTGTTCAGAGTGCTTTCAAGTACCTATGCCTACCTTTGGTAAGAGCGATAATTGCAGGCTCTTGGCGGCATGGGAAAAAGGCATTGAGAGGATAGGCTGAATCAGTTGTGATGACAGTGATTGACGGCGACCACAGTGGGACATCCAGTGATCATATACCTTTGAGCCATGACTTATAGCGAGTATTGGATTGGCTAACTTGAGGCTGGCAAACCTTGATAAACAAAACGAAAATTACGAGAACGGCATTTAATGCAAATCAGGCAATGGGGAGGGGAAAGCGGACTACGAATAAAGAACCCTTTCTCGGTGGGAGTAGGTTGCATTAGGAAGGACCAGTGATATTCTTCAGCTGACGAAGACGGTAGCGAGAGATGACGTGAATCCCTCACGGGCCTATATAAACGCCGGGAGAAGATGCGAGGAAATAGAGGACACTCCAAACCAAATCAAACGAACTTACACGTTCAACCCAACGGGAAGAAACCTCACGAGGAAACCCCTCGAAGCTCTTTCCATGGATAAAAGATCTTCATCTTTATGCAGAGGCTCTCGATAGCACACTCTCTTGTATGTAGTTGCCATGGCACTGAGAAGATCAAAAGGCAGTCACCCAGGATAATATATCCAAACTCCCCCTCGAGGTAGTGTTTTGCTGCTATCCAACCTACTTGGCGATAGTATTGATTTGAATCACTTGGACCGGAAGGGTCTTTGATTTGTTTTCATAGAACCAATATCCACAAGCAAAACTCTTTAGATAAGCTTAATAGACCATCCAGGATGGAACTAAAACCATCTGGAAACGAGGCTGTTATTCGAGCTTTGACGAATATAAAAAAAATGTAATAAAATGGATATTACCTTTAATTAACGTCTTTTACATTCGATTTTTACATTAAGTCTTTTTACATTCAGTTTTTTACATTAAGTCTTTACATTCGCTTTTGCGGTATTTATGACTTCTCTTGCTGTCTTTATTTTTATGCGTTTGAGCGTGGGAGGTTCTTGGCTATAACAAGTTATGCCTAAGTCCCATCTCAAACTATCTCTGGTATCACTTTTATCGAGAAAGTATAAAGTCCTTAATAAAAGCGAAATAAATAACGAGAACCTAACCGGTTCATATATATATATATATATATATATATGGCGCCAATAGATGAGCGAGTCGCCATTTCACTTGTGGCTGATATCTAACTAAATATATATCTTTGTGGCGGAGCCAATAGTGGCACGACAAACACCAGACCAACACAAGGCCTCGCGGGTGTCCCTCAGAAGGGATAGGGCGAGCACAGGTGGAGCGAGGTGCCAAGTAGAAAGGTTCGGAACCGGCGGCCGGTCGACTCGATGCATATTCGAGCACTGCACCTCCCATAAAAAGTGTACTTGCGAACACAACTAAATGGGGAAATCATTAGTTTATTTACCTATTATCAAATAAATAGATGTTATAGTGTTTCATCCCTATATATAAAATAATCACAATGATACATTGATTTTTTTTTTTCAACAAACGCTAGGATAATTATACTAAAATCATTAGTTGGGAGATTGGGTGCATGGGATGGAGCACGCTACTCAAGCCATTGACTAAACCTAGGTTTTGATTTATTCAAAATTTTGGCTAAGCGATTTCTATTGGTTTCTTCTCTGTTTATGCACCTTGAAAATGGACGGCAAAGATGAAAAGAGAGAAAGGAAAACATAGAATCCTCTAATTTATAAGGGGATTTCATATACATACCTACATTTGTTATTTGAATGGAACTAGGCTCAATCCTGATGGTGTTATTTTGCTAGTGCCATATAATAACACCATTTATAAACCCGGACTACTTCCCAACTAGATTATATAGATGAACTATTTATACAAACACTAAAGTTTCTTCGTACATACAAAAGACTTTTTCTATCGAGGAACAAAAAAAACAGGTTATATTCTATGATTTCAATAGAGCATAAATAACGCTCTCTTCGTTGTCATGTGTTATGTAACTGAGCCTCGTATTAAAAGATCAGATTCGAGTGTGTGGGTAGGAAAATGAGTGACATGCATCCATGTACTATTAAGTTAGAACATATTTTACTCAATCAAATTTGGGAAGAGCAAATTAGAATGCATAACTTTTAGGGTTAAGTACATTTCATAATATTGAGGTTTGTGGTCAGTTTCAAAATGAGTTACGACTTACAAGTTCCAAATTTCTCTTACTACATTCCAACATTTTGACATTCATCCAAAATTTCTCTTACTACATTCCAACATTTTGACATTCATCCAATGTATACATTATGTTAGGTTATTTGTCTAGTCAACCCCGTGTACCGCGTTACAATGTGAGAACCCGTCCTCCAAACCTACTAACCATTCCAAAAAGACACTAAGACACCAATTTAGAGATGAATCCGTGTTACCTTGTCATCGGTTACCGGTTAATTTGATAATCCAATCTAAGAGACGATTGGTTGAATCGCGTTGACGTTAAATTTGAAAAACTTGAAACCTCGTCCCACTTAATCTCAAACTCCCAAGCCGATGGTTAAACCATATGTACTTCGATCATCATGGCATGTATGTTGGAGTTTGAGACTTTGTTTTTGGGAATACCCTTTATATATCTTTTGTCTTTTACAATAGTAGTTAGGACTTGGGCCATTTGGAATGAAGTTGAGAGGTTTGAGACTCAAATTATAATAATAATGGTAAAACATTTTGATTAATAGACACAACTCTTGGGAGAGTTGTGCAACTTGAATACATCCAAAAGGTGTTTAAAGAGATATGAAAGAGCCTATATAATTGGAGTCTAGGTTTCTTGTATGTGATTTTTTCTTTTTTTTCTTCCTTATCTTACGTATAAAATTCCCGAGTAAACACACAAACACAATTCACTAGAATTTATATTCTAGTGCGGGTTGTAGAATTAGGTAGTTGTGTCTTGATGATGGAAGCTAGTTGTAGGACCACAAGCACAAGAGTGGGACGGAAATGCATTAGAATGACATAGCTTTTACGCTAGCTTCTACGTGATCAATCAAGTTAGTATCCAATTTGTTAATTTTTGTATTTGTTCTTATTCTTTCATTTTGTGTAAGCAAAATATTTTTTTTTAAATCTAATAATAAAGTGTTTCAAGATTTTTTGTTATTTTTATCTATTTAATTGTTCTCCAACAATCTTGAAACAGTATGGAACAATATGGAAATAAGCCTCATTAACTGATAAATTTAGGGTGGAGATTTCAAAAGATGGCGGCCCAGAAAATCTTTGTTTTATTTGACAACTCTAAATTTGGCTAATGTCATGTGTGAGATTGTGCCTAGTGCGAAGGAGATGATATTCATGTAGAAACTTTGAGGGCTATAGATGCTTGGAACCATAATGATTTCCTTTTGCGAAGTATATTCTCGATGCATTAGATGATTCATTATATCTTTGCAATGTGGTATGCAAAACGACGAGGAACTTTGGAATCACTTAAGAAAAAAATATAAACCGAGGATCTTTGGTTCAAAGAAGTTTGTCGTGGGAAATTTTTGGACTACAAAATGGTGGATTCTAAGTGCATTTGTCTCTCCAGACTAAAGATCTTCGAGAAAATCATCCATGACATTCATGTTGAGGATGGTGATCAATGAATCTTTTCAGAGTGGCGTTTATGAAAGCGCCACCTTCTTGGGAAAGAGTTCGAATTATCTCAGCTTTCAAATGTAAGGAGATGATATGAAGATCTCATTGTAAAGGGCGGGGAGTGAGGAAGATAACGAAAGAATGAGAAGGGCACGGTTTGAGTATGGAGAGTAATGCGAATGTTGTTGAGAGTTCATCAAAGCAAAGCGAAATTCGAAGGAGTAAAAAAGAAGAAAGAACTTCGTCCCTAGTGTGAAAGGCAAAGACAAGAAAATTAAAGGAAGTTCTTTGGGTTTTGTGGAAAATTTAGGCCATAGGGCTCCAAGAATGTCGTCATCGAAAGGATCAAGGTCTGGAAATCAAGGCAACAACTCTTAGCGCAAATACGATTCAAAATGATGTAGATAAATTGGGCGCAATGATTCTGAAATCAACCTTGTATCTAACCATTCTAATTGGTGGATGGGCTGGTGCAACTCGCCACGTATGTGGTGATAGAAACATGTTTTCCCTCATACCGAAAGTCGAGGAATGAGCGTGTTCATGGGAAATGCATGCGCATACATTGTGGGCGGAATAGGAAATGTGTTACGAAATTCACTATTGGAAAGAATTAACCCTCCTTGACGTCTTTGCATGTCCCAGGTATTAGGAAGAATCTTGTTTTAATTCCTATTCTTAGTAATAAGGGATTCAAGCCGGTTTTTGAGTCCAACAAGTTTGTATTAACTAAAGGGGAATGTTTGTGGGAAAAGGGGTTACGCTATTACGATGGATTATTCAAACTAAATGTACTTGCTAATGCTATAAATGAAATAAATAATGCTTTTGCTTATATTGTTGATTCGTCTAATTTATGGCACTCTAGGCTAGGACATGTAAGTACCGTTCTCTTTTTAGAATGCATAATTTAGGTTTCTTCATGACTTCAATCACCAAGAAAATGTTAAATGTGAGACTTGTACCGAATAAAAAATTTGCAGTCAAGTTTTAAATCGGTGCATGAAAAATCCAATGATTTGTTAGATTTAATTCATAGTGACTTGTGTGATTTTAGATCATATCCAACTCGTGGTGAAAGAATTATTATGTAACATTTATAGATGATTTCGGTAAGGGAGTGTATTGTTATGTTTATTTGCCACTTCATAGTAAAGATGAGACCTTGGATATGTTTAGGAACATATAAGGCGAAGTTGAGAATCAAGCGAACAAGAAGATTAAAATCTTAGATGCGATAGGGGAGGAGAATATGAATCTCATGCCTTTGTCGAGATTTTGTGCCACACACTTGGCATAATTATCAAACAACAACCCCACAACTACACCGCAACAAACGGTGTTGCCCAGAGACGGAAAAATAAGACTTTCAAGACATGATTAATTCCATGTTGAATAGTTACGGGCTTCCACACAATTTGTGGGGTGAAGCTTTACTCTGCAAATAAAATTTTGAGTCGAATTCCACCTAAAGCAGAAAGGAATCACCATATGAATTAGGGAAAGGAAGAACCCTACGTTTAAATTGCTTAAAGTGTGGGGATTGCCTTGCAAAAGTACAAGTCCCATTACCAAAGAGACCAAAATTAGGTCCTAAAACTATAGATTGTGTTTTTATTGGTTTTAAAAATCTAATATGGCCAGACCAGTGGGTTCGGTTCGGTTCAGAACCGAAACCTCCCTGAAAATCGGAGACAATTTCCAATCTTAGAAACCGAGACGAAAATTTGCGGTATGCAAAATTTTGGTTCGGTTTGGTATTGGGCCTCCCGAAATCATTCAATAATTTCAATCCAATCCATTCAATCCATTCAATCCAATACATCCAATACATTCGAGATGATTTATCCTCTTCTCTGCCATTATTGAGAGATAAACATGCATAGAGCGAGAGGTCCAAATATTTAAGATAAGCGCACACACACACGCACTAATTCTAGACTTCTAAGTGAAGATTGTCACTAGTACAAACTACTACTTCAATGTATATATATATTGTAGAAAGTTTGTAGTTTGTTGTTAAGCGGTAAACTAGTAATTAAAAATAAGTTTAATTATTGCGAAAGTGTTGCTAATTTGACACAAAGGCTTCGCAAAACCAAAAAGTGTTGCTAATTTGATTCTTTGAATGCACATGCATTTGTAGGACATACGAAAACCACATCATTCAATAATTTTATCAAACTTTAAACAATCTTCTATGTTTGGAGTCACCATTCAATAATTTTATCAAACCCACCATTACACTTTATAGTCATAAAGCATACGAACAATGAGCTCAATGCTATTGATCACCAATATAGAGGAAGAATTTCAAAAATGCAGGTTTTCATTTCGAAACTCGAAAAGCATTTGTGAGAATTTTGAAACAAGATATAGAGAATATACCCTACGGGATGTTGTGCAGGCAATGGCCAAGGCCAAGTTGACACAAACACGAAGGCCTACGGTGAATTTTATGGAATAAGCAAGAAAAGTATATGAGAGTGTAACAACGGTAATTGTAGTCCTCAAGCAGATAAACTATTCTTGCTGCATGTATAAGTATAATCACCAATCCCATAGATGAAAAAGACTATGCAAATCAAAGTCTTGTGCCTTAGAAAACATGCAATAATTTTCAATGTCAACTAGCATATAATTCTATTAGCACAAGAAAAAAAGATACGTATAATTTTCAATGTCAATTAGAGCTCAATGCTATTGATCGCTAATATATAGAGGAAGAATTTCAAAAATCTTGAGTTTTCATTTGAAACTCAAAAAGCATTTGTCGGGAATTTTGAAATGTTGAATGCAATCTCTCCCATCCTCATATTTCGGTTTCTTAAATTAATAAGGCGAGCAACCATCATATATAATTATAATCCCATGAAATACTTGCCTATCTACAAAACATATTTGCACACACACACACCACCGCATCGCATACGCACACACACACACCATAATGCATACGCACACACACAAGCACGATGCACACACACACCACACGTGCGCACACACAAACGCACAATGCACACACACATACACCACACATCTTGCCTCTTTGCACACACACACGCCTTGCATGCGCATTCTACACACACACATGCACAATGCACACACACACACACACCTTGCATGTTTTGCATACACACACACCACTACATACACACACACACACACACCACACGCACACACACACACACACACTCACACACATACACACACACACACACACGATCCACTTTACATACACACACCACAGTCACGCATACACACACACACACTCACTTTTCATACACACAGCACAATGCACACACACACGCACGAGAAAACCCAAATCCCAAATCCCAAGAATTGGAAACCCAAATCCCAAATCCCAAATTGAAAACTCAAATCGCAAATTGAAAACCCAAATCATAAGCAAAACCAAACCCAAATTGTTCCCAAATTCCCAAAATCCATAAGCAAGCCCAAACCCTAAGCACGGAGAAGGAGAAGCTAGGAGGGGAGAAAAGAACTTACCAATAAATTGCTATAGAGAGCTCCGGAAGCACGGACCGGAGAGAGGGAGAAAGAAGTGGATTTAGGTGAGTTTGATAGTGTTTGAGAATTGAGAAAGGTCGAAGTGTTTGATTGAGTTTGTTTGATGGTGTTTTGAGAATTGAAGAGAAGTGGATTACGATTTCTCGATGAGATGGGGATGAGGTAGGGAATGGATCAATGGAATGGGAATGGGATTGATCGATTCGATGTCCGAGGAGAATCGAATTTGACAATTCGGTTCGGTTCGGTATTAGAATACACGGTATGTACGTCCCACGAACCCCGTCTGAAATTTCGGTATTTATTCGGTATCGGGACCGAGCAATTCGGGAGGTATTTGGTTTTGAGGATTTTGGTGTTCGTTCGGTATTTTAAACTCGGTTTCGGTATTTCGGTACAAAATTCCCAACCACAGTTACGCTTATAGATTCTTAGTTTTCATTAGAAGTAAGTGATATATACATATCAATACTATTATAGAATCTATAAATGCAATATTTTTTGAGATATATTTCCATACAAAATGGGCAAGTCTAATTTCTGAAAAAGAGATTGAATAATGATATGTATGCGAAGGTGTGAACCTAGAGTACATGATGATGATTCATCACCGTCTAGAGTACATGATGATGGTTCATCCCTTGTCTAGAGTTCAAAGAAGAAGAAGAAGAACTTAGTCCTAGAAGGGTAAAAGGACAAAAATTTGAAAGGACTTTGGGCTTGATTTTGTGACCTTATTAGCGGCGAGCCTCGATCATTGGAGGCTATGTCCCTCTGACTCCATTTTGGAGGATGGAGTAGCAGTGAGATAGATTCCATTATGCAAAAAAATCATACATGGGAATTAGTCCATTTGCCCTCACTGGTAATAAGCCAATTGGTTACAAAGGGATCTTTAAGAAGAAGTTAAAAAAACTTGATGGTGGCATTGTCCGCCCGGCTCGGGGATTAACGTAGACCTTGATTTAGAACGTGATTCACACCTCAACTATAAAGCTTAGCTAATATAATTAAAATGTGAAATAAAATAAGAAAATAAAACATATATAATTCATAGAAATAAATTCAAGTGAACAACATAATCATTTATTAAACATTACAAACAAGATTACAACTTAGAAACTACTCAAAGTTCACACACGAGTAGGTCTTTATTCAAGCAAGAAAGCACGCAAGCTCATCTTTTTTTAATTTTCTAAGTACATAGTCATATAATAGACAATAATTTAAAGTAGCTTCTAGTTTTAGGTTCCATACACATAAAATTTAGTTAAGATGAGCTTAAAAAGCTTAGTAGGGATTATATACCTTTACAATTAAATAAAGAGTTTGCTTAAAATGGCAAAAATAAAATCACAATTAAAATCGTGGAGAATGATGCAATGCAAACACCTTAACAATACCGTTAATATATATAACTAAACACGGACCTCGTACGTCCCATTCCGCACTTATACCCACTTGATCCCAAACGCTTAATTATATGAACTAACCCCCATCCCAAACATCCTAGAACTCCTTTTGTTAGTCATCTTGCCTAAACTCTTAAAGTGCCAATCCCGGAATTACTCTCATGAGGCGTACCTTGTGGGCTCGCTGAGACTTGGTACCTCTAAGAGTTTGACTCGACTACACAAAAAGCTAGTAGACCACTACCCAGCAAGATTCCCAAATTTCTTTCCAATAGATTCCAACTTCACTCTCACGGCGGGAACAATTATCAAGTTCCATTTATTTTTCCACACAACACGGATAATCGACATACCCGGCCTTTAAACCAAATCACATTAAGAACAATTATACTCAAGTAACAATCAGAAACATTAATAAGAATTCAATCACACACACACACACATATATATATATAAGCAATAATAAAATTAGTTAGTAGAAAGGTTTCCCAAAACCCCCTACCTTGTATTCGATTAGTTTAGTCCTCCAAACAGCCACAATCCCAGAAACAGAGAAAATATAAACAGAGTGATATAAGCACAAGTAACACACACTAGTAGCGAACTAAGTGTTTAATCACAAATTAATATTATATAAAGCAAATACTAATTTATAAATATGATAACTCAAATAATGTCATTCAAATAGTAGTAAACAAATTTAGAAGAAAACTGGAAAGAAATGGAATCTTTTGTAAAAAAACATTACCCTGTATCCTACAAAGCTGCAGAAAATCAGCTTTGATGAACCAAGTTTAGGCTTATTTTTTAATACTCAAAACTGAACTAAATGGTGCAAACTTATGTGGGTTTTGAAGCTTGTGTTGTGTGAATTTAAAAATATAAAATTTGTAGAAACGGAGCTATAAATTGGAAGTTATGCTAGAAGAAAATTGAGTCTCAAAGCTGAGCCAGTTTTCCCATTCTTTATCGGCTCATGGCTCAAGTTTGAATAAAGTTTTGATCATTCAAACTCAATGGAATTAATTGAAAACTGTTGGGTTTTGATCCTCCATATATCTAGTTTAAAACAAGTGAAATTTACTCAAAAAGAATCACAAGGACACGGAAAACAATAGCCAAATAGACTACTTGAAACTTGGATTTTCTACTGTAGAAATTTTAGTTACGAAATTTAAAACCAGACACTTTTAAACTAACTTACAACTTCCAAAACGCAACACATACAATCCAAATCATGTTTATAACTACACATCAAATAGTGAAAGATTAACAAGAGAATTGACCTTTTGAACCAAACCCCGAAACGAAATTTGATCAACACACAGTCGAAAGTACCCAACTACTAATATTTTCAAAGCTGAAATAATTGAGTGATAGATAACCTTTAAATAAAACTTAGAACTCCAAATATACATCAAGGGAACTTTCAATTCAACTTAAAAGAAATTAAGTGAAAATCATAATAAACGAGACAAAGAATTTGCCCTTCAAATCTACAAGAATCTTTCCTCCAAAATCAAGTTCTCTAACTCTCGATTCTCACCCTTTGATGTTTAACCCCTTTCTCTCTATTTCGATACTCTCCACGCAACCTCCTTCAACCCCTTTTATAGTTTCCCCTTTCTACTCCATCCTATATGGCTACCATGACGATAATCTAGGTTTCTAGACCTTCCACCTGCGTGCTTATAGACCTCGTGGCTCTTCTTCCTTCATCGTTCGCCACCTCTGCTTAGTACTTGCTTTCTTCAAAAGGGGCAGAGACGAGCGTCTGTTCTCAAATTCTTTCTTCTTTTTTAATCTCCTAAAAAAATTCCTTAAATGTAATAAATAAAATAACAATAATAATACTAAAATCTACTAAACTCAAAACTTAGCTAAATAATTCAAAATTAAGCAAACCAAATATTACATAAAAACAATAATAATATTTAACCCTTAATTAAATGAAGGGATATTACAAATTGATAAATATAAGGCTCGTTTGGTAGCTAAAGGATACCGTCAAAAGCATGGTTTAGTTTCTTTGATACATATACGTGACAAGAATTACTTCCATAAGGTGATTGCTATGATTGCACTCCATAACATGGAAATTCATCAAATGGATGTAAGAAGTTTGCATTCTTAAATGGAGACTTAGATGAGGAAATATATGGAGCAGCTTGAGGGTTTGTTAAAGGTCAAGAACACAAAGTTTGTCAACTTGTGAGAGTCGCTATATGGACTTAAAACGAAGCTCCAAGCGATGGCCTGAAAAATTTGACCATATTATGATCACACATGGATTTAAGATAAATGAGTGTGATAAGTGTGTCTACACAAAAACTCAAAATAATGCTTGTGTTATGTTGTGTTTATATGTAGATGATATGCTTATAATGGGAACAAACAAAGAGATAATAAATTGGACCAAAAAGATATTGAAATCAAGTTTCGATATGAAAGATCGTGGACCAGCTGATGTGATTCTTGGTATAAAAATCAAAAGAAACCAAGAAAGTTATATTCTTACACAATCCCATTATATAGAAGCTACACTTAGAAAGTATGGTCATTTGGAAAGTAAATATGCTATTACACCTTTTGATGCCAATAGCAAACTAAAGAAAAATAGTAGTGATGCTATATCTCAACGTGAATATTCACAAGTTATTGGAAGCCTTATGTACATTATGAATTGTACAAGGCCTGATATAGCATACTTAGTGAGTAGACTGAGTAGATATGCTTGCAATCTTGGGCATGATCATTGGGAAGCTTTAATTCGAGTATTGAGATACTTAAAGCATACAATAAATTATGGATTGCATTATACAAGGTATCCTCCTGTGCTTGAAGGATTTACTTATGCGAATTGGATATCCGATAGTACTGATACAAAATCCACAAGTGGTTATGTATTTACTTTGGGAGAAGCAGCAATATCTTGGAAATCTTCCAAACAAACGTGCATAGCCCGATCAACAATGGAATCGGAATTTATAGCTCTCGATAAGGCTGGAGAAGAAGCTGAGTGGCTAAGAGATTTTTTGGAAGATGTTCCCATATGGCCTAAACCTGTAACAGTAATATGTATACACTGTGATAGTTTAGCTGCACAATATCGAGCTAAAAATAGTGTATACAATGGGAAGTCTAGACAAATTAGACGAAGGCATAATACAATTAAACAATTGCTCTCTAGTGGTGTAATTTCTATTGACTATGTCAAGTCAAAGGATAAATATTGCGGATCCGCTTACTAAAGGTTTATCTAGAGAGCAAGTTAAGCATACATCGAGGGGAATGGGTTTAAAGCCAATAGCGTAAAATGAACCTGCCAAACAGAAACCTAACCTAGCTGATTGGAGATCCCATGGTCTAGGTTCAATAGGCAAACTGGTTTGGTTAGATTCAAAGAAGAAACACACTTACATACCCATTCCTATGATGGAAGAAGTGTGGTGACTGCTGATGGGTGTAGGATACTTTAGTTTAATGATATTGATACTTGTAAAACAAGTGGAATAGTAGCAGCCTATTCTTAATCAATATCACCTATATGAGAGTAAATGTGGGGTCGCATTTATGAGAATTACGTGGCTACATTCTTTAAAGCTCTCATGAATCCAGGATTTGTTCAGGACCAAAAAGAACACAAACGTATGAATTTGTGATGTGTTGGTGTGGCATATGTTTTGCTTATTGTCTTGGTTTACTGCGGAGATGAATAGTTCAAGATTTTATATTCACTGCGTCATCTAGTAAGTCCGATAAGTATATACTAAGGTAGGTTCAAGTCCAAAAGACACCTCTCCTGATGTATGTCACATTTATTGTTTACTCTCGTATCTTAGTTTCTTTGGAACCAAATAGTCGTCTCAAAATGTGGGGTATTGTTGGAGTTTTGAGACTTTGTCCCACTTTGGGAATACCCTTTATATATCTTTTTTCTTTTACAATAGTAGTTAGGACTTGGGCCATTTGGAATGAGGTTTGGGCCTCAAATTATAATAATATTAATTAAAAACGTTTTGATTAATAGACACAACTCTTTGGAGAGTTGTATAGCTTCAAATACATCCAAAAAGTGTTTGAAGAGATATGAAAGAGCCTATATAATTGGAGTCTTCAGTTTCTTCTGTATATGATTTTTTTTCTTTCTTTCTTATCTTCTGTATGAAATTCTCAGAGAGTAAACATACAAACACAATTCGCTAGAATTCTATAATCTAGTGCGGGTTCGCCGGGTTGTAGAATTAGGTAGCTGTATCCTGGTCGAGCAGACGTTGTAGAACCACAAGCATAAGAGTGAGACGAAAATACTGTTCGAAGGACATAGCTTTTACGCTAGCCTCTACCTGTGATCAATCAAGTTAGTATCAATTTAATTTTTTGTATTTGTTTTTGTTATTTCATTCTGTGTAAGCAAGTATTTTTTATCAATAAAATATTTCAAGATTATGTTAATTTTATCTATTTCTGAATTGTTCTCCAACAATGTATAGCAGAATCATATGCGTGCCAAGTGTATCGTTGCTGTTGGCTGATTTATTTAGGCAGAAGAGCACCAATCAACCATCACTCGATCTCAATGGATCATTGGATCATTGAATGTAAAGAAGCTGATAAGAGGCGCGCGTCACAACCTAAGCTATAGATCGATCATTTTCTTTCTGTTCTTGGTGACACGTACGTTTCAGATTGTTTTGGAAGAGAGAAGGTTCTAGGCCTTCCAGGATTTGTGGCCAGAGTACAAACTCATCCATTTGTCCTTATCTTTCTTCTTTGGAAATGGATGATGAGAGCAAACTTACCCTCAATACCCTCAATAATTTTTGTATGGACAAGCATGCATGAGATTGGTTGGCATATGAAAGATAGCTATATATGTTATGTTATATATTGTCGGGAACATATTATATATATAATTTTGGACTGTTTTAATATTTTATTTTTTGTTCATTATTATTAAAAAGCAATGATATAGACAACTCCTCCAGCAGTGAATATATTCCATATGCATGCATGAGTTGCGAACAATGTACTCCAAATAATACTACTATAATTACCAATTCTTTTAGCATATTAATTATTCATCAAATGACATTCTCATACATTTCAAGCAGTTTAGATATTGAGACTTAGATTTAACACGTTATAGTATGACAAGCTAATTGAGTAGTAGTATTATTGAAAAAGAAGAAGAAAAAAAAAGTTATAGTTTCGGCCTTTGTGATGAGCGTAAAACTTTCATATATATTATAGAGACAAATATATATATACTGACACACCCCGTCCAAAGAAATTTACGTGGACACCAAGTTTAGGGCGTGCTGGCCGACACTTGTAAGTGACGAAGCCATAATAATCATGACAACACTTGTTTAAAATAAACTCAATAGTAATTAAGTTCAACATGCACAAGGTTCAAAGCGTTTAAGAATAAGCAACGGAATAAAAGTTTAAATCAATCTCTTAAAATCTTATCCACAACACGGATGGATATTATTAAGAAAATGAAAGAAAGATAAATCCCTACATTGTCGGGAAGAGTTCAGAGCT
Organism: Gillenia trifoliata; assembly: GCA_018257905.1. Lineage (NCBI taxonomy): Eukaryota > Viridiplantae > Streptophyta > Magnoliopsida > Rosales > Rosaceae > Gillenia > Gillenia trifoliata. Next base: position 18,011,582 of record CM031087.1, read on the forward strand.
GCCAGTCAAATGTCTTGACGTCACTTGATGCACCGCTACTAAGTCCTGAAAGGGGCGCAAAACAGAAAGCGTGAGTGGACGAAAAAAAATAAAGTTTTCTCAACCCTTTTCTCTTTTCAACGTATTAACCCCTATTTGAAAGTCAGTATAGGTATAAAGTCATACTATCATAGTATATGTCAAATCATACTTTATATATAACTGAAAATTAGATCTCAAAGTATAAACCGTAATGAACCATTTGTATTTCCAAAGTCATACTACAGTAAAGTTCAATAAGTATAATAAAGAAAACCAACACAGGGTATATGTGCAATCACCCATGTACGGGTTGAGGAACCTCATCCCAACCCCGTACAAGCATTTTACGTTACCAATCTATTTGTACTTCTAGTACCACACACATGTAAGCACTTGCGCTATCAGCGCGTCACACCCGAGTCCTTACATTATGGGGCTTTCCCCTAATAATCAACATAAACGTAAGACAAGCTTGCACTAAGGTATTTACCGGACAAAACTCCTAGAGTACAGTGCGTGTGACCCAAACATGTGAGACTTGTCCTACGACCGTGACGGTACTACAACGTAGTGAAAGCATACTGGTGTGTTTGAAAACATACAAATATACATCATGTGTATAAATAAAGAATAACTTAAAATTCATAATTTCACAATTACTCATACGTTGCATAAATAAGTATACTCATTAAAAGCAAATATCAAATACCAATACCTTTATGCATAACCAAAACCATGTTCCAATACCATTTTATAATATATATTCATGCTTCAAAAACATTTAAAATCATGTAAATACCAATACCATATATATTTCAAAGCATAAAAACCATTTATTAAAACAAAAGTCCACTCACAAGTACTCGGTAGTATAACCCTCATCGGTGTCACGTTCCTCGAAGCGCCTAGACGTAGGATGACCTATTTATTAGTAGGGAAAATATTAAAATCATTCCCAACAGAAATAATAACTACCCTTATTAAAAAGAGTCTAAAAACAATATTATTTTAGCGAAAACGGGCTCGAAAAATGATTTTCGGGACCCGAAAACCTTCCTGCTGCATGCGCCGCCACGCGCCGAAAAATGGTCGGATGCACCGGGAGAAACTTGCCACACGCGGGCATGCGCCTCCACGCGCGGCTGCTGTCACGCTCTGTTAAAGTTAACGGCGTGCCGTTAACTTCAACGGAAGTCTTAATGGAAACCATTAACGCCGTTAACTTTAATGGCGTCCCGTTAAAGTTAACGGAAATTCTAACTAAGCCGTTACACTTAACGACGTCAGTTAAAGTTAACGGAATATTCTAACGCCATCAGGAATATTTCGTTACTGTCACAGAATATTCCGTCACCTTCAACCTTTTGCCATCCGCCGATCGCCATTGCCGGAGCAGCCGCCGGCTGCCGTCTGGTTCGCCAGATTCTGGAAAAATTTGCCGAAATTATTTCAAAACTTAAAAAATTCATAACTTCCTCGTTTCCCAACCAATTTTGACGATCCATATATCCAATTGAAAGTGTTGAAGAGTAGAATATTTTCATACCAATTTGGGGATGAAAAAATGGCCGGGAGTGGCCTGAAATTGGCCAGAAAGTCTCGGACAAACCCTAAATCCGTTCTACTCCAAAACTGCACCAAAATTTACGTTCTTTATATGAAATCGAACCTACTCAACGTGATAAGACCAATGGAATTGGTTTCGAGGCTTACCTAGGCCGGGATTGTAAGGAAACTCGATGGACAGTTTGTCGTTTTCGTTCTGGTATCGGTTTGGCTGATTTGGTTCGAGTTTGAGAATTCTAAAATTACAGTCTTGTCGAGAACGGTGAGACGATCGTAACGGCTATGGTCTTGAGTGGTGTTTTGACAGTTTTGTGATATTTCCAATTTCTAGGGTTTTGTGTGTTTTGGCCGAGGACGAGAGAGTGAGAGGGGGAGAGTGAGGTAGGGGAGAGAGTGTGGGTGAAGATAGAGAGACAGTGGCTTTGCAGCTGGGTCAAAACCCACTAAACCTTAATTAACATACGGGCGTAAAATTACTAAAATGCCCATGAACTTTAAAGTTCCGTAAAATACTCATTTTAGCTCCAAATTGAGTTCCGCTTGCGTCCACGTGTTCGTATCGACGAATTCTACTTGAATATGTAAGGAAAATAATTTCCACATGTCGTTTCAAAAAAGTCAACAAAAGTCAACATTTGTTCGCTAGGAGTATTTTGGTAATTTTACATGAAATTTTGGGACGGGTTGTAACATATATTTCTCTCATTACTATTCACTTGTGTTTAATAGATTAATACGTAAGAAAAGTGTTAATTGTTGCACTCCAAATTCTGTGTTCAAATCTTCATCACTCAATATATCATATACCAAAAATGATAGATTCGTGAAACAAATACCTATATCCATTACCTATAACATGGAAATTCTTGTATTATTTTTGTTTTTCATTCTTTCGGTACATTCTTCTCTTGGGGTAAGCCTCAAAACCTAAACAAAAGGGCGGAGTATCCCAACAAGTGGGGTTTTATAAGGTGACTTGAAACGCAAGTACACGGCAAATGACCTTTAAAAATACGGTCAAATCCCAAGTCCAAGTCACCCAAATTTACCAGCCGTCGCCCTAGTAGCCAACCACGCACACCAGTTTCTTTAGAATCCATTCAAAACGTGTATTAGGTGAATATGTATTCATTTTTCATATGGTAAAATCCCACTCATGTGACCATGAGTAACAAGTCAGACTTTTGTTTCAATCGACCACTTGTCTCTTAATTCGAATCGAACTTTTCTTCTTCTTTCAACCATTTTATTGGACTGGCTCATCTCATGGTTCACGTTGTCTAAGTTGCCTGGTACTCATGGCAAGTGCCTCCCAAATGCCAAAAGGTAATTTTTATGGTATGGATTTTCTCTCCTTTTTGTAATCAATTTCACTAAACACCTTCAAAGAATATGTTTTATTAATAAAAGAAGTTGAGGTTCTATTTCAAATATAATTGGTTCTAGCGTTGGCACATGACATAATAGTAACTTTTATAAAACAAATATACTGTCATTGTGGGTCTTGTACCAATAATAAAATGTTATGTATAAACATGCCAATATATCATGTCACAAGTGCCATGAGTTATATAAGCCCTTCTCCCATGACACATACATAGCGGACTTTGAGTTCCATTCTGGTCTATTTGGTGGGACATGAATGTATGGATCCCTTTTATGTGTTTTTGACAGTTGAGTAAAATGACATGAAAGCCTTTATTCAAGAATTTCTTCGATTGCAAGTGGCAAATTGCTCTGGTGGATATCAACTTTTACTTCAACACAATGCATCTTGAGTTCAAACCTTCTCTCCTCCCTCAGGCAAGAAAATTTTTGCAATCGTAGGCAAGCTTTTTACTGTTGGAACAAGTTTTTTCTTTTGAACATGTACGTTGCTGCCTCATGAGTTACATGAGAAGTATATAAATCTGTCATCAATATGTGGTGGAATATACCTCCTATATTTAAAAACAAAAATACACTTTGCAAACTGATTTTTTATAGGGTGGTACTACATAAACTAAATTCGTGCACTAAATAATGTGACACATTTTACATCGTATCAATTTTTATTACAATTATTAAAAAATTTCAACTTGAATTAAAGTACAAATTTGATTAATGACACATCATTTGGTGCACCTAGCATTATTCGTTTTTTTTAGAGTATATTTTTTTCTTTTCGAACATCACAAATCTGACCTGGCATTTTTTTTTTGTCTTCTGACCTGGCATTTTCAATTTCCAGAGTATTTGCACACGTATACGCTTATCCTTCCTCTCATTTATGCACTCGCTTGCACTACATAACAGCCCTTATCTTCAAAGCAGAAACAATCTCCTTTTGCCCTTTCTGAATTCTGACTGAAGATTCACACAGATGAAAAATTAGGGTTACTTTCTTGCAGAACCCCTGAAAAATTAAATCTTTAGTTCAGGCTCCAAGGTATATATAAATTGAAGTTCCTGATTCGATCTTTTCGTCTCGAACAAAAAGAATATTTCATATATTTTTGTTTTCGGAGCTGCTTTGAATCTCCATTTGATATTCCAATTTTGAACGACAAGGCAAGCATTTTAATTTCCCCCAATTTTCTGGGATACTTGGATTACAACGATTCAGATAAATTTTCCGTGCGGCGAAGTTGTTTGTGGAAGCAAGAAAGATCGAAATGCTCCAACTTTTTGTGTCGATTTTGTGTCAATTTCTCTGGTTACGAAATCGAAAATTAGAACATGGGTTTTGGTCAATTTTTCGATTTGATATAATTTTTTTCGGTGAATTTCTGTAGAATTTGTCTGTGGGATTGAGTTGTGCGTTTGAACTTGTAAATGGGATTTGAGAAATTGAGTTGCTTGTTGAATATTGTTGTTTTTATTTCTGGCTCTGTAATTTCCAAAATCCGCCCCATTCGGAAATTGCATTCGTAGCTAAATTTGGCAAAACCGTGTTTTCTTCTTTGGGAAAGTTGGGTTTTTGACGAGGAAGATTTTCTGGGTCGGATTCGGATCGTTGGTATTGCGCGTCTATATTCATTGAATTTTACAGCTGTTGTCATATTACCTTGCCTTTTGTTTGGTTGCCGAGAAAATTCAGTAGTATAAAACGGGAGAAATCGGAAACTTTTACTGACTCAGCCAAAAGAATTATACTTTGCTGATGCCATTTCCTGTTTAAGCTTTTTCTGCATATATGTTATGAATGTGAGCAATTTGCCTTTTTTCTGTAGTATGCTTTAGTTGTATTGATACATTGATTGATTCTGTTGTTATGAACATTTGATGGACAGGCTGAAACGTTTCCACTTCCACTCGTTGGGCCCGGGATACTTTGCGCAACTGGAAAGAGATCTTTGAGCGGAAATGGCTGTGGCTTTTACCCAGCTTTCATGGTGGTTGTGGAGTGGAAAGCAAAAAGAGCCTAGAATCCCAAAGGGGTCCTCTTTAAATTGTTCCCCTGACTCGGGCATGCGGGAAACCGATGTGTTAAAGTTTCCTTCGGTGAAGGGGTCAAATATGGCCTCATCATCGTCGAGAAGGGTGAAGCGCAAATGGCATAGTCGGGAAGAACGGAAAATTGATAGGGAATATGATGTCGTTCTTGTGCCATCTGAGGGTGGATGTGTTTCTGGTTCTGAGTCTGAGGACTCGGATTGGTCAGTTGGATGGTTGGAGCCTCTTGGACCTGGGTTCCACAGTGATGACGATGCAGACGATAGTTTTGCCGTGCTGGTTCCATGCTATGGGCATGTTATTCATGATATGGTGAAGGATTCCAAGAACAATATCTTGACCACAGTTGGGAACATCCCAGATGGTTATTCAGATGGTAAGAGCTTATGTCTTATATGCCTATTTATCTCTTTTTACAAAAAGTGCTTTTTTGGTAATGCTTTCATGTATCCTGCTTATATGAAAATGTTTAAATTTAACCTCCGGTTTAGATGTTTAGTACCATTATTATTGGACCTCTTTATAAATGGGGCTTGTGCTTCTGTTGATTTGATTTTGCAATTCCAATTCTGGAAACACTCTTAAGAGTTCTCATACTCCAGTTGTTATTCTGGGAAAAAAGGAAGTGATTCTCATTGACCATAGGTTGGTTTAATTGTTACTTTCATTGGATCTGATATATGAAATATAAGCGAGGATCACAAGTTATTATAAATAATCTCGAGTTAATGTTGCAGAATTTAGATGCCTAGATACATCCTTTCAACCTAGTTAGTGATCATTTAAAGTTGAGGGCAACAGCGTCAGTGAAGGCGCTGATGTGCCAGCCATGTGTTTAATGAGATAAGGCGGCATGAATTTTGGTTTAAGGACAGATTTTGGACTTGATAACTTGATAGGCCATTAACTGTTTCAAGATTGAAGATACCGATTTCCTTTTTTATAGGAATGAAACTCTATATTTTATTGTTGTTTTTAATATAAATGAGCTTTTGTCTTTCTCTTTTTTGTTTAAGGAATATAAAAGAGCATTTACAAGTTAGTTGTTGAACTGGCAAAATTTAGGAATATGCTATGTAATAGTAGAATTCACTGAAGAAATCTTGATTAACAATAGATATTGGCACAACTTGAGTGCTAGGCAGTAGACGCATATCACATACAATGATATCTTAAGGTCTATATGTGATTGTAAAATTTAGTGGTCTGAAATTTAGCTCAATTTAATGAATCTTGACTTCCACTACTTCGTTCCTGTCATTTGTCCAGATTTTCATGCATATTTTATGTTCACTAAATTTTACCAGTCATTAAAAGGAGGTAAGCATTCAGTAACTGACTTTAAAAGAAATGGATGCATGGTCTAAAATATTTGTTGAATATTTTGTATAAGACATCGTCCAGATTCCATTTGACACCTCTTATATGTTTAGTAGATGTTTTTTGCTGCTGAATTTATATATTTCAACATTTGGCACTTATTATACTAGTAATGAAGCTCTATCTTTCAATGGAGGCTTATTTGGATTGGAGTTGTTGGGAAGGGAGGTTCAATTCAATTGATAGTCATATCCGCTAAGCTAATGAAGACGATACTTTGCTTTTATTACGAGTTTGTTTGAGTAGTCCTTGTTCCTTGCGTTGTCATCTTCAGATCTCAGAGACAAATGTACTCTGTAGATAGAATGGGGGGCATGATGAATTCATTGGTATAATCATTACTCCTATGTTTGGTGTTTACCAGGAACTTACGGGCTTTGTTTGCTGGTCATTTTCCTCATTATTCCACTCGAATCGCGTACTTTGTTTATCTTGTCATGTCTGTCTATTTCATGTTTGTTTGCGATAGTGTGTCGTGAAGTGGTGGTATATATAGATTGGACTATTGTTTGTGGTAATTGTTATTCGGCTTTCTTGTTGAGATGCAATTGCATTAGAGTTATATGAAAAAGAAAAATGCATCTCACTAGCAAAATGCTTTTCACAAGTAAAATGAACATCCAGTGCTGACTTGTTCTCTGCCTTTTGCTTCGTTGTGCAGAGAGCACGAAATATATGGAAGAGTGGCTCTCTTCTCTGAGGAACAGCTGATGCCGGATGAAATGGATACCGGTCTAGTTTGATGTAATTACTTATTAGTAGTAGGCGACTGGCTAATATAACTTTGAGTAGCAGACATGGCGTATTATGGAGGATTTCGGTGCCACTATTGCTGGAAGGTGGTTTGGTTTCCTGCTGCCTTTGCCTTGGGATTGGCTGGGAAGGAGGCTGCTGCTACCGTCTTTCTCGCGGTTCAAAATTAAGTATGGTACTAGCGTGTGTATAGCTAAAATCTTGAAAACGAAAAAAAAAGTTTTGGCTTGAGAAACTCTTAAGAAAATGAAGAAAAATGAGAAAAGGGAAAGAAAAGAAAAGATGATATGTGGGATATGTGAATTATTGGCCTTAATTGTGATTGTTGGATGTAAATATGTGAAAGCATGAGAGCAAGGCAGCTTAATGCTTCACCCTAATATTTGTTTGTAAATCATTTGTCGATAATTTTAGAAAGTGTAAATATATTATGTGAATAGAAACCAATGGCTTCCCAATGTTATTGTATATATGTTACGTGTGAATAATTCATGTTGTAAACAATTTATGAATTATATAAAAAAAATTGTAAATATAATGTGAATCTCTCTCTCTCTCACTCTCTAAACAAATCCTTGGAGGATCTAAGATCAGATTCGAATCTATTGGATAATTTCCTTGGAATGTGGATGTGTTTTTGTACACAATGGCTTACATAAATAGATAGAAAAGAACTTTGACACCATATTATAGTGATGGCATACATGCATTTACTTAATCCATTCACTATTTAATGTTCATATATGATCCGATATGATATTCTCTCTTTTAATTGCGTAGCTAACCATTAGATGATTTATGTATTAAGTAAGTGCATGTACGATAGTCAGTCTCAAAAGCTTCATTACTCAAAATGAAACTAATAATATGATGAACTAGCTTTTGGTTTAGTAATACTTTTCTTTTCAATATTAGAAGACTTCCAAGTTCGAATTCTCTGTCCCATTGATAGAACTAAAAGGTAGAAGAATGAAAATACAATGACTTGGTTTGGCTGTTGAATAAGATATTATTTCACATAATTGGGTGCCGCACAGTATTTGGTGACTCCAATATATGATCGTCTAATATAAACTAGTTGGAGTTGGAGGGGGTCTCAAATATAATGAAAAACATTACTTCAGTCAACTTGACTACGTTCAAATATGCATGTGACATGATCGTTGTTAGTAACTCGTACATGTATTAATAATTAAAATGTGAAAATTTTGTTCTAGATTATTCCACAGAATCATATCTAGTTACAACAGTAATAAAATCAGTCACTGTAAACTGATAAACATGAACCTAGAAGAAGATGAAACTCTCCAAAAATAGGTAAAACCCAAAGTTATTACCCAAAAAAAGAAACAAGATGGGGATTCCAGCTTGTATTTTCCAACAAAAATAAATTAGGCAAAACAAGAGAAGTATCCAAAACTAAATATTAATTCATGGGCTCTCACTCTTTTTCCCGGGGACACTACCAGCCTGGCACACTCAGGGAATGCCACGTGGACAGCCTCACTGAGGGCTCTTGCGTTTTTGAGCTTTTCCAACACCTATAACTCAGGCGAAGTATCATCTCCTCCAATGTCTGGTCCTGACCAAGCCATTTGTCAAAGCTGTGTGTAATTAGTTCTCTTAATCTTTGATTAAGTCCTTCAGTAATCATGGGATCATGATTAATCATTTTCTGGCCTTTTGCTTTATTTCACGATTTGGGTTTTTCTCTGATGAATCCTCCAATGTGTTCAGATTTTGTGTTTAATGGGTTTCTTCATGTAATCATTGGTTTTGTTTAGAGAGAGAGAGAGAGAGAGAGAATGTTGCATAGAGCAGCAAGCAATGCATATTCATGGTGGTGGGCCAGCCACATCAGGACAAAGCAGTCTAAATGGCTTGAACAGAACCTCCAAGGTATGTACATATCTGTGTGTGCGCGGGTGTAAATATGTGTAAATATATGAGATGTGTAAATATGTGTAAATATATGAGATTTTGATATTTTCTTCCTCACTTTTTCAATTGATTTGATGCAATATGTTTTCGTATCTTAAACTACTCTTATCTATGAGGAAAAAAAATTGAACTTGAGTATAAGAGGGCGAGAGCTCACTGCCCTAGCCAACTTGCCTAACTCACGTCTACGTCGGTTATATATATTTGACTCCACGGCAATAGAACCTCTTATCCCATTTGTTGAAAACTATGTACATTGGATCACAGATAGCTGTAGGAATAGATCATGATTTTTTTTTAATAAGTTGATTATCTCATAAGCTTAAACGCTGCTATAATTAATAATCTGTGAATTGAATTGCAGATATGGAGGAGAAGGTTCAGAATACATTGAAAATCATTGACGATGATGGGGACTCCTTTGCAAAGAGGGCAGAAATGTATTACCGGAAGAGGCCGGAGCTAGTTTCCTATGTCGAAGAATCCTTTCGCGCCTACCGAGCTTTAGCAGAGCGATATGATCACTTGTCAAGAGATCTGCAGAGCGCCAACCGCACCATTGCCACAGTTTTTCCGGAGCGAGTTCAGTATGCAATGGAGGACGAGGATGATGAGATTGCTTCTCAAACATCAACTTCTTCGGAGGGTCCTAACAAAGTGTCGCCGGATGCATCCAAAAACATCCCAAAAGTCCCCAAGGCCCCCAAAGATTTCAGGAGCAAATCCATGTTACTGTCGAGGAAGGGCACGCTTAAGCGGAATACAAGCTCCGCTAAAGCGGCCCTAGCTGCTACTCTGAGGTCGGGGCTGACCAAAGAGGAGGCGTTGGAAGAAATCGATAAGCTTCAGAAGGATATTTTGGCGCTGCAGACGGAGAAGGAGTTTGTGAAGATCTTGTTCGAACGCGGATATGACAGGTACTGGGAGTTTGAAAACCAGATCACTGATATGCAGAAAAGAGTTTGCAACTTGCAAGATGAGTATGGCATTGGCACTGTTATCGAAGACAACGAAGCTCGAACTTTGATGGCTGCCACGGCTTTGAAGTCATGCAAAGACAGCTTGACTAATTTGCAGGAAAAGAAAGAGAGATCAGAAGAAGACGCGAGAGTTGAGCGCCAACGAGTTAGAGAAGCCTGCACCAAGTTTGAGAGCCTCAGAAATGAATTTCGCTCGAAACACGCAGACTGGTGCGATTCTGATGAGTATGAGTATGAGAACATTGATGTGGAGTCAATGAGTCTAGACCAAGAGAGACATGATGATCAGGACTCATTGCGGTTTAAGGTTCTGGAACAGCTCGATACGAATTCAAACACCTCAATTTCTATGACAGAACTGGCAGAGAAAATTGATGGACTTGTGAACAAGATTGTGAGCCTGGAAACTGCAGTCACTTCTCAGAATGCTCTAGTAAACAGATTAAAATCAGAAACCGATGAGCTTCAGGCGCACGCTCGAAGCTTGGAAGAGGAAAAGGAGACTCTGATGGAAAATGCGGACAAGATGAGCAAACGGCTAAAGGAGTTGGAGGAGGAGCTGAGAAGAATTAGAAATTTAAACAGAAGTGTGGAAGACCAAAACAACAACCTCCAAGCACATTTTACGGAAGCTAGCTGTAATCTTGACCATCTGTCTGGAAAACTGAATAGCGTGAAGCACGAAGAGGAGGATGACAACGCCGGACTGTTCCAGGATGTGAAAGCAGTAGATGCTAAACCCGGAAAGGAGAATATAGAAGATTCAGAGAAGGCGGCTCGTGATGATGATGATTCGGTGGTCTTGGAAGACAAAATGACAGACGGTGAAGTTAAGAAAGAGGATGTTACAATTCTCGAAACTTCTGTCAAGGTGGAAGACGAAGAAGAAAAGCAATCAGACCAACCAATGCAGCAGGAACAGGGAGAGACAGAAGATTTGTCTGAGGATGTTGATCGACAGGAATTGGAACTCGAAAAGGAAGATCAGCCAAACTGGAGGCAGCTGTTCCTGAAAGGGTTAGAGGATAGAGAAAAGGTTCTGCTGGAGGAGTATACTTCAATTCTCCGCGATTACAAGGACGCAAGGAGGAAGCTTGGCGAAGTGGAGAAGAAAAACCGGGATAACATCTTCGATTTAGCAATGGAGATTAGGGAATTGAGGGGTGCTGTTGCCTCCAAGGACAAAGAGATTAAACTTTTGAAGCAAAAACTCGGCTCCCCAGAAACAAATCCGGATGACAGTCCTGCGACAGTATATAAATATCCAACTCAGGAAGCCCCTCTCGAGAGTCCAACTCAAGTGGTTGCATCCCCATACTCAACTGTTGCATCACTAAATTTGGACAAAGAGATGATTTCCAGTTACCTTGGCGAACAAGGAACAGGGAAATATGAGGAATCATCAGAAAACTTAAAGGTCTCGCCGAGGAAGGAGGAAGAAAGAATAATGAGGAGAAGACATACTGTTAGACCCCATTCTATTTCAGCAATCGAAGGAAGGTTCCGTTCAGACATTGATGAGCTGCTGGAGGAGAATTTAGAATTCTGGTTGAGGTTTAGTACCTCGGTTCACCAGATACAAAAATTTCAGACTTCGATACAGGATTTACAGTCTGAGCTGTTGAAACTAAAGAACAAAAAGAAGTATGATGGACAGGCTCTACAATCGGATGCCAGGCCAATATACCGACACCTGAGAGAGATACAAACGGAACTGTCATTGTGGTTGGAACACAATGCAGTACTGAAAGATGACTTGCAGGGTAGATTCCTATCCTTGTGCCACATTCAAGATGAGATATCGAGACTCTCCAGTTTAAGTTCCGAAGGAGAAAAAATGGAGCTTATAAGCAAATATCAGGCGGCAAAGTTTCAAGGCGAGGTTCTCAACATGAAGCAGGAGAATAATAAGGTCGCAGATGAATTGCAGGCAGGTCTTAACCGTGTTAGAGGACTCAAGGTTGAGGTCGAGAAGACGCTAGCAAGACTCGATGGGGAACTTGGGATTTCGGTATCAAAGAGCATTAACAACCCCAAACGCTCAACAAGTAAGGCTCGAATTCCCTTGCGGTCTTTCTTGTTTGGGGTTAAGTTGAGAAGGCAAAAGCCATCAATCTTCTCATGCGCCGGCCCGGCATTACAGAAACAACACAGTGATCTAGCAGCAGCTGCACCGCCACCAGAACAACCAATGTAGATGATCGGTTTTATGATCTACTTTTATGTTTTTAGTTGTCTTCAAACATTATTGCAGACAGGAACCAGAGAGAGCTTAAGGCTGTTGTGCTAGTTTTTTTTTTTTTTTATTATGTTGTATGATACTTATTCAGGATTTCTCTTGTTTGCTTAAACTTTATTGGTAAAACTTCATCTTCCGTCCAAAACTGAAATGTTTACTCGATGTGCGATTTACAGAAACAAAAAAAGCAAGTAATAACTAAATCGATACAATTCGTACGCCTGCATACAAAGCCGGAGACTTTAAAAAAAATTAATGGTAAAATTGGTTTGGCAGTGCGTTTTTCTACATACATGACTGGCCTTGAGCAGCGCCGGATGAGCCAGTCGCCTAGAGTCCCACATCGAAGGGTCCCCAAAATTCTTCTATGTAGCATATTAGTTTTGTGAGTCAATAAATACTTCCGGAGTCTCCTAAGTTTCAAGGTGAGTTTCTAAACATGAATCAAGAGAATAACAAAGGTGAGATGAACTGAAAACTGAAAAATAACGTAATTGAAAACAAAAACAAACGTCATTTTCCAAAAACAAAAAAAATTTGAATCACAAGGTGAGTTTCTAAACCCTAATCTATTTTATTTTAATTTATCTTATGCCATGAACAGTATGATTATTGTTGTATACTATTTGCATGCTCCCTCTCTCTCTCAAAGAAGAACTTAACATGGTAATCTCTACCATTGAAGAAATTAAAACAAAAGTTAAATAATTGGGTTTGGATCAAAATTCAAACTGGATCATCAATTATTGTCTTAATTTGTTTGGAATTGAAATCTTAAAGGAAGAAAGAAGTCACACCTCGTTTTACGTGGAATAAGTTAAAAAACAAATTAAATTAAAATAATAATTTTGATCCATGACCGCACGATTTGGATCAACAACCACGATGATGTGGTCCGCAAGATCCGCATAGAGAAGCTCCGGAGAGGATCTAGATCCTAGAGCGTGGATACATGGGCTGGGTTAATGTGACCCGCACAAATTCTTTAGTTAGAATTTTTTTTTTTCTTATAACCATTAAACAAAATTATCAGTTTCTCATAAATGAATTTTATGGTAATATTTTTACTCACTGAAAAATTCAATTCCCAATTTTCAGGACCACATTGCAATTTCTAAGTTCCCAAAAACAACTATAATTGTAATGAAATCCATTTAGTTTGCACAACACACCGACGAGAAGAAATAAAAATACTTAAAACAAAAACAAGAAAGAAACAAAGTTTAATCATATTTTTAGAAAGAGGTGATCTAATTGGTAATTACAAAAACAGCTTAATAAAATAAAAAAAATTACAAAAATATGGATAACTTATCAAGTTATCATAACTATATGTCCTATGAGTAGCATTCAAACTATGACACTAGCAAGTAGCAGCACTTGCAATCAATCCTAGGCTAGGCTTCCCCTTTCTTGTCAGTTGCTTCGACATCTTGGCGGCTGCCGAAACCAGTCTGAAGTGGCTGTTTGTATCATACTCTCAGCCTCTAACATATATTTTTCCTTGGCCATCTTCCCTGATGATGTCGTGAAGGCTGTTCGGAAAATCCAACGGCCAAACGACTAGAGCACTCCCCAAAGCAGTCAACTCATCACTTCGACAAACTGCCATCTTTGCAAGCTGATCGGCTGCTCTATTCGCTTCGCGCCATGCATGTGTGACACGGCATCTCTCAAACCTTCCCATAAAATCCCATACAAGCCTCAAACAGTCGAAGGCCCCGAGACTGTAAGCTTGTTCCCTATTTATCGTTTTGACGACGCTTAGGGAGTCAGACTCCACCCATATGTTACGAATCCCGAGACGTAATGCCAAATCAAGGCCTCTCCATATGGCCCATAGCTCTACTATAAAAATATTGCTGCTGGGAGCTTTGGATAAGAGGCCACAAATAGGAAGGCCTTTGTGATCCCTGAGTAGGCCACCGCAGCCGGAAATATCTCGCACCGATCCATCGGTGTTGAGTTTGGTCCATCCAAACACCGGCTTTATCCAGCAACACAATCTAAATGACTTTGCAGCGGCGGGGCCTTGTTTCTTGGCTCTTACGTCTTCCTCTTTGGTGCCCCAGGGGCGTGGGTTTAAAAACGTTGTAGGATGTGGAGGGGTAATTAGGGCAGGAAAGCAACTCTCCCTCCGAACAATAATGGTTGGGCTATTAATGGGGAAAAAAGGGTTGTGATGGGAATAAGGAACGAGTGTTGCTGCCATTACGAATGACTGAGTAGGTTAATATAAAAAAAGTGTTTAATTAGCAAATAGTAAGTAATGACTACAGTGAGCAACTCTGAGTATATATAAGGAAGGAGCTGCCCATCCTAATCCCAATATGATCGGGATTATAGGATTAGGGAAGCAACCAAAACGAGTAGGCAACCAAAACGAGAAGGCAACCAAAACGAGAAGGCAAATATTCGTTTTTTGGAAATCCTAATTAATCCATTAGTTCTAATACAACTAGGAAAGTCAAGTATGCAATTGGACCGACTGTCTCTCTCAACTATCTTTACTTTTTACTTTTTACTCTTTACTTAGGGTTTGTTTGTATAAAGAGTCATTTTAATTAATTTTACTCTATTAGTTGGTCATGGTAAGTTTCTATTTTCCGCCATCGGGATAGTATTTTATCTCAACACGGGTTCTTGGCAGCTTGTTTGGAATCATATTTTTACTTTTTACTTCATTCGACCAAAAACAAAAAAAATTACTTTTTACTTCCTCTTATATTAATGTTCACAATTTTTGCAATCTGATCCTCAGGATCTGGACATATTACAAAAATTAATTCGAAACCTAAATGGCATTACATCCAAATCAAATACAGCAATACAGCCCGTTGACTATCTATCAAGTATATCTTTCTGTGGAATGTGCGTATGCATCATCCGGCAATCAACAAAATCCAAGAGAAACTTTCAACTCTAGTTTGATTATACGCGTCTCCAAATCTCAACTTGTATCCGGAAATTTATCCAGTAAATCACAGCGATTTTCTTTCTCAACGAATGCCTCACTACAATGGTTCTCTTTCTCCATCAGTGTCTCACTACAGGTTTAACCTTCTCCTTGCATTGCATCCTCTGCTTCTTTTTTGCCTTCGGCATTTACAGTAACAAGTCGAATAGCTGGCTTTCGTCCCTTTTTCTTTGGACCGGGTTTTGCAGCGTTTGCATTCACCTGTATAGGGTTTAAAATTGTCAGTCAGAGCAAGGAGAAACGTAATGAAATGCAGCCTCCGAGGGATAGACCCCAGAAACCAATACGTACAGTATATTTTGAATGCCATTGGCAACTCGGAGTCAGAGGTACCCTAAACCCCAATACAACTAGGAAAGTAAAATATTTCTACCGTCACTTGTTTTTTCCACGTGTTTGTGTAAAGTGAAAGTAATTTTCGTT
Source organism: Gillenia trifoliata (assembly GCA_018257905.1). NCBI lineage: Eukaryota > Viridiplantae > Streptophyta > Magnoliopsida > Rosales > Rosaceae > Gillenia > Gillenia trifoliata. Next base: position 18,027,297 of record CM031087.1, read on the forward strand.
TTAATCTATTTGTCGGTCGTGGTGAGTTTCTATTTCTAACATTTGGAATAATATTTTGTCCCAGCAAGTCTGCATGGCAGCTTGTTTTGTGGAAACCAAATCTATTCCACATAATTTAGGTAAAAAATTCCGGGTTTTTGGTATAATTGATTTCATACAAGCTCCTGCACATAATTTCACCGGTGGAATTTTATTACTTTGGAACTTGGAACTCTGTCCGTATCAGTGATGGATTCAGAATTCTAATCTTGAAGAATCTTAGTGTAAAACATTAAAATTTTATTTCAACAGAAATTATACACATAGCAAGGCAATTTTTTTAGTGAGGATATTTATCATGGGCCCCAATGTGGATCCGCCCATGCTCCTCATATTATTGTTTTAGTTTTACATAATCATGAACGATTATTATACACTAAAACATAATTCTCTCACAATACTTTAAATGTGTCCTAAAAGAGAATTGCAAGCAAATTTTTGGAAATATCTTATACAATGTATCAATTGAATCGACCTGATCTCATATAATTGGAGACTTTAACCATATTCTTAAACTTAATAAACGTAAGGTGGAGTTAATTCCTTACATTGTTCTACATTTCACTTTGAAAACTTTATAAATCAAACTGGCATATGAGACGGGGAAGTGGGCCGCTTTCTTGGCATCATTGTCTTTCACAAGCCTCTGCATCTAGTCTCACTCGTCTCAACGTTGCAACTTCTTAGAGACTTGCCTTACATGCCCGAACATATGTCGTCCTGCCAAAGTTTCTCTACCTTGTTATGTTTAATTACAAATTCACGCTAATGGATGGAAGGAGGGAAATTAGAACCTTTTAAAATCTTTGAAATACCGCTACAACAAGTCTAAATAAAAAATATTAAAAAGAAACCCATGACTAGTTGGACTAAGAGCAGTTCCAGCCCAGCAGATTGCTTGGGGGGGAGTGGCTGCAATTGCTGGGGAGATTGGACATGTTGGGCTGGAGAAGGAAGGAGCTCGGGGGAAGGGTGCTGCTCGGGCAAGAGCCCAGTGAAAAGTTGACAGCCCGAGCCACCGAGGTGGCTGACGTCAGGCTGGCGTCAGCCAAGTATTTTATATTTTTTTTGCGTCAGGCGCGTGCATTACAGGCGCGAGTGAGGCGCGTCCCGACAAGGTCGGCAGCGGGTGGGGCCCGCCTGTCGGCCACTTCAATTGTTACCGTTGGGGAAGCCACGTGGCTTCCCCTGGACCGTGCGATCTCAACGGCTCTTTAATTTGGGCCGTTGGATCTGCAACGGTAATAAAAAAATAAAAAAAAGGATTTGCAAGTCATCAGGAGTAGGCCTCCGGAGGTACTCTGCAGTGTAAATAGATTCGATTGTCGAGCAAAATCTCATCAGGGACTCAAGAATGGTTGATTTTCCCATCCTCGTTATCTCGTCCACTTGGTCTGCAGCTGCTCCATATGCAAGCATCCGCAAGGAAGCAGTAATTTTTTGCTCAGGCAGGAGACCCATAACACCAAAAGCATCTGCCTTTTGCACAAAGTAAGAATCATGGTTGCAAACAGCGCCCATGATTTTGTTGAACAAATGTCGTTCCATTCTAAAACAATGTCAGAAGTACGTATCAGGGAATGCACTGTTACGGACAAAATAATCGTTCAACAGCTCCTGACCTCGTCGTTGCCTGTTTCTATCAATGTTGATAACACGGTTGGCCCTGGAGGTGTGAGCCACAGCTTGGATGACTCGACGGGAATGTGAAGCTCTTGCCATTCTTGATTCGTCATCTCTCCGTCTACGCTTGTCATCCTCTTCCATCTGATTTTTGGCCCAATCCCCGCCATTGAACGTTGCTTCTGATTGGTTAAACAATTCTTCCTCTTCTTGATCGATTTCCCACATCATCTTTGAAGAAGAAGAAGAAGAAGACATTGTAAAAGAAGGAAGCAGAAACTATGAATAATGATAGGGATTTTGGTGAAGAAGGAAGCAGAAACTATGAATGGTGGTGTGAGATTTCTGAGGATGGATGGTGGATTATATGGAGGATTCAGAAATGATTAGGTTGTTGATAATGCCACGTGGCATGCCGCCATTCGTTAAAAATCTGGTGGAAATCTGTCATCAATGAGTGTAATCGGGTTGTGACACGTGGCACAACGTGATTCGTTAAAAATCTTATCGGAAATCCATCACCAATAATTGTCTTTTCAGATTATGACACGTGACGCAATGAGAATGATTAAAAATTTTATCCGATATAACAAATAAAATTATTTTGAATTATTTTATAAATAAATAAATAAATACAAATATTTTATTGTTATTGGTTTTTCGGATAATGACACGTGGCGCAACGAGAACGATTAAAAATCGTATCCGAAATTACAAATAAAATTATTATGTATTATTTTATAAATATAAAAAATACTAATATTTTATTGTCAATTGCCAGGGCAATTTAATTGTAGGGGTGGAGATGTAAAAAGCAATTGACAGGGGAATACACTGTTCATTAGGGCAATTACTGTTCATTGAGGTGGATTGAATAGTGATTGCCTGGGAGGAGGTGGGCAACACTGGAGTTGCTCTAAGAGCATTCAAATGTTTGTGTGGCCCAAATGTAAGAGCCCACATTTCTTCGAATGCTGCTTAAACCCTAACAAGCCAGTTCGCTCTCTCTGTGATCTCCTCTCACTCTCACTCTCTCTCTCTCCCAAACCCCGTCTCTCATTTCAGACTCTCACCCTCTGCCATGCCATCCATGGCATACATTTCTCTCTCTAAACCATACCGATGGCGTCCTCGACCCTCCAATCCTCAGGCCCTCACCCTCCTCCGCCTCTTCAGCTCAACCGAAGCCGCAGTCGCAACGGAATCCGCCACCGATGCCGCTGCCGCCGCAACCGAAGCCGTAACCGCCACCGAAGCCGCAGCACCAACGGAAGCCGCAGCCCCAATTCAGACCCATGTCCCGAAACCTAAGCAGCACCGGCCTCGCAACCCAGAGAAGACAGAGGACATAATCTGCAGAATGATGGCGAATCGGGCCTGGACAACCCGGTTACAGAAATCGATCCGGAACTTGGTACCCGAATTCGACCACAACCTAGTGTGGAACGTCTTGCACGGCGCTCGGAACTGGGAGCACGCCCTCCAATTCTTCAGGTGGGTCGAGCGGTCCGGGTTGTACAAGCACGACCGCGAGACCCATTTGAAGATTATTGAGATTCTGGGCCGGCATTTGAAGCTCAACCACGCCCGGTGCATCCTACTGGACATGCCGAAGAAGGGAGTGCAGCTCGACGAGGACCTCTTCCTTGCGCTCATTGATGGCTACGGCAAGGCCGGATACGGTAAGGCTGGCATTATTCAAGAGTCTGTTAAGTTGTTTGATAGTATGAAGGAATTGGGTGTGCAAAGAAGTCTCAAGTCCTATGAGGCTCTCTTTAAGGCCATTATGCGCCGTGGCCGGTATATGATGGCCAAGAGGTATTTTAATGCAATGTTGAGTGAGGGAATAGAGCCCAATAGGCATACTTATAATGTTATGATTTGGGGTTTCTTCATGAGCAAGAGGTTAGAGACCGCCAAGCGGTTTTACGAGGATATGAAAAGTAGAGGAATTTTGCCTGATCTTGTTACTTATAACACTATGATTCATGGGTACAATCGGTTTAAGATGATGGATGAGGCAGAGCAGTTGTTTGTGGAGTTGAAGGGGAGGAATATAGAACCTAATGTGATATGCTATACTACCATGATTAAAGGGTATGTTGATGTTGAAAGAGTTGATGATGCTTTGAGGTTGTTTCAAGAGATGAAGTCATTTGGTATTAAGCCGAATGCTGTCACGTTTTCGACTCTGTTGCCGGGGCTTTGTGAGGCAGAGAAAAAGAATGAAGCTGTGAACATGTTGAAGGAGATGGTTCAGAGTTATATTTCTCCGAAGGATAATTCAATCTTTGAGAAATTGCTATCTTTGATGTGCAAGTCTGGGGATTTGGATGCAGCTGCCGATGTCCTCAAGGCAATGATTCGGCTGAGCATTCCCACTGAGCCTGGTCATTATGGTATCCTGATTGAGAACTTTTGCAAGGCCGGGGTGTATGATCGAGCAATTAAGCTGTTGGATAAGCTTATTGAGAAAGAAATTATTTTGAGGCCCCAGAGTTCTATCGAGTTGGAGGCTAGTGCTTATAACCCAATGATTGAGTATTTGTGCAACCATGGGCAGACGGAGAAAGCTGAAGTCTTTTTCCGGCATTTGATGAAAAAGGGTGTTCAAGATTCAGTTGCCTTCAATAATTTGATGTGCGGGCATGCGAAAGAAGGAAATTCTGATTCTGCTTTTGAGATTTTAAGGATCATGGGTAGGAGAGGGGTCACTGGAGAAGCTGATTCTTACAGGTTACTCATTAACAGCTACCTGAGTAAAGGTGAACCGGCTGATGCTAAAACAGCTTTGGACAGTATGATTGAAAGCGGGCATATTCCAGAGTCATCACTATTTAGGTCAGTGATGGAGAGTCTATTTGAAGACGGGAGGGTTCAAACTGCAAGCCGAGTAATGAAGAGTATGGTAGAGAAGGGGGTGAAGGAGAACATGGATTTGGTTGCTAAGATTTTGGAAGCCCTCTTTTTGAGAGGTCATGTTGAGGAAGCGCTGGGGCGAATCGATCTACTTATGCAAAGTGGGTGTACACCTCAGTTTGATAGCCTTTTATCTGTTCTTGCTGAGAAAGGGAAAACAATTGCCGCCCTCAAGCTGTTGGATTTTTGCCTCGAGATAGATTGCAGTGTAAATTTCTCAAGCTATGATAAGGTGTTGGATGCTCTCTTAGAAGCAGGGAAGACTCTTAATGCATACTCGATATTGTGTAAAATAATGGAGAAAGGAGGGGTCTCTGATTGGAGTAGCACCAAGGATTTGATTAAGAGCCTTAACCAAGAGGGTAACACGAAACAAGCGGATATCCTCTCCAGAATGATAAAGGGAGGGGAGAAAACTGGTCAGAGCAAAAAAGGGAAGAAAGAAGCTGTTCTTGCTTCCTGATTTGGGATATTTCCATAAGCAAGCCTTGCAGGAACTAGAAGGAGATGCCCATTGAACTTGTTAAATTTCCTGTTGGCTCCTATGATCGGTGCTGTGCATTCAGGAACAACAGGAGGGACAGTGCTTAGTTGAAGTTGTACTAAGCCGGATTAGATATTTAGCATGTAGAGTAATTAGGGAGCTTCCTCATACTTCCTTAATGTTATGTTCCAGTGATCTGCTATTCCTAAAGCTTTTGGTTAGTCGAGATTTTCCTTTTCATTCACCCGTTTCGTTGTTACTTTGTTGGTTGCAACAATGTTTTGTGCCTTGCAAGTTGAAAGTTTTGGTACCAAATTCAAATAACACAGGTCCTGTTTATAGCTCTGCTGTTGTTCCTATACTCTCAAATTGCTGTGACATTGTACTGGGAAGTTATTATATGCCGCAATCCTTTATTGTTTACTTGTTTCATCTTTTCAGTTGTGAATGCGTAAATATTTAAATTTTGATCGATGTTGTTCTCGCAGTTGAGTGGGGATTTGAATTGATTTCTGGCTACTGCAGATTTGAAACAGATAATTTGGAATTGTTTTAGGGCCTTTAGGTGATTTTCAAAACGGTTCATAGGTTTTGAAATCGTATCAAATCGTGTCAAGTTTTCTATGTTTGTGTCGTTTTTGTGTAATACCCGTTATCGTGTCGTGTCAAATCCATTATCTTAACATGTCGGGTTAATGGGTAAATTGACCTGACCTGTTAAGAAAAATATAAGCATAATTTGTCTTTCAAGTACTACATAGTAGAAACCACACTTCCACCGTTGGGAACCAAACCGTGTGATTATTTGTTGTTTTGGACAATAGGGGTTCATTGCGAGGGTTTGGTTCTGAGCGCGGCAAACAAGTGAAGAAAGGTTCCAACACACTGATTGAGGATAAGCCCAAACTCCATGACGACTCGTGGCCCATGTGTGCAAGTGTGGCTTCCACGTCACCTTAAAAATAGGTACCACACTTGTCGCGTCATCAATTTAAGAAGGATCAAAAAGGCAATAAATTGATATGATTTCTGAACCTCATAGTGCAATGTGATAAAATTAAAACGCCGTAGTCCACTTCAAAAACCATTCCAAACCCGATGTATACCAGTTTATTTATTTAGTAATTATGCCATACTCTTACCACCTAGAACAAACTGCCAAGTTTCCTTGGCTTGTAATCTAAGTTAATTATAGTTTGGATGACCCAGATTCTGGTACAATATTGCTTTACTATGATGTAAGAGGAAATGAATTTTGATATGCCTAACATCGAGAACACCCCAAATGGGACGGAGGAAAACCTACACGAAAACCTTGACATACACCTCTTATATGACAAGTCACGTGACGAGAGAGTCAACGAGCGAGAAAAGGTATAAGTAATGGTATAAGCAAGTTTTTCTCAAGCTACCTGTTTTAGCGAGGAATGCATTTTTACAAGCCTTCCCCTTAAAAAAAACTCAGTGTGGGGGAGAAGAAACTTACATGGAACGGGTTCACCGCCATGTGGCATCCCTCGTCCAATAACACATTGCCATGTGCAAGTTTTTCTCCACATGGCAATATATTATTGGATCGGGAAGCCACGTAGCGGTGAACCAGTTCCATGTCAGTTGCTCTCAATGCGGACACCATCACCATCCAAAATTTACATCATTGGCATAGATTATCCATCCACGGTTCAACTATGATACCATCACCATGGAACTTGACTAGGATTTACATCATTGACCATAGTTTAAATTCCAAAAGAATTAGGTCTACCTTAACGCAACAACCTAAATAGCAGCCTCCTCTTTGCTAACCTGTTTTCCGTTGCACCCATCAGTTACAATGCTCATAAGATCCGTCTGCTTCTCGCTTGTGCTTTGGTTTTCACAACTGCCAACTGCAGATGAATCACTACCTCCTGCGTTAACGAGTGAACACAAACTCTCATTATCTTTTGCACATTGCTTCTGTTCAGTTTGTACACTTTTGAAAGCTTTGTTATCAGTCTCGTCTCTCGCAATGTTCAATGAATCAACAGGCTTCTCAGTAGTAGTTGATAAATTTTTCAACTCAGCTTTCTGTTCAGGTGACTCCACTTTATCTACCTGAACTTTCTCATCCTGTGCATCTGTGGAGAGAACAACCGCATCTTGGGGCTGCTCACAGACCAACTCAGCAATGATGCTTCCTTCTGCAGTGCTAACCACTTGTTTTGATGGAAGTTGGGCATCCGGGCAACAAACACCCTCAATCTGTTTGGATACCAATGTGCCATTAGTTAGACTGTGCAGACACATCTGAGGGAGAGCCTTTAAAGACGCAGGGTGTGTGGCACTAGGTGTAACAGCAGTGGGTAGAGGGGTCGAACGTGGTGTAGTAGCCAAGAAAGTACGCAGATTATGTAAATTAGGTTGAGGCTCTGAGCGGGCAGAAGAACCACCTGTAGGCGTGATACGAACATAATTCTTAGCCTGAGCAGCCTTGAGCAGTGATGCAGAATCCGAAGGAGAAACAATCCGTGCCCCAGCAGCAATGGCAGTGGCTCGTACCATATCATCATTACTGGAATTAGGCTTTGCTAAGGTACTCGAGGAGGTCACTTGAGATTTCGTTGTGGAACTCGATAATCCCATTTGATATGGTTTTATTGGGTTAAGGCCTTGTTGAGACTCTGGTTCTGCTTTAGTAGCAGTACGAGGCACAGGGTTGCTAGTTGCATTTGTTCTGGCAAACTTACAGTTCACTTTTGTTCCTCCTGTTCAAAAGAAAGGAGAATAAGATATAAATTCACATGCATAACTACTAACATCAGTAAAAAAAAATTTTAGAAAAAAGAAATCATAGAAACAAATCCTGGTTAATAAAATCCCAATTATGGGAAGACAGGAGGCTATTCCTCCTTGCATACAAGTCATAGTTTGACACGTGTGCATAACTTTTCTTTGTATGCTTTTAATGAGTGCGTCCGACTGTAATTTGCAGGTAAAGAGGAATAGCTCCTAACAGAAGGAGCCAGACAGTAAATTAAAAGGATAAATATAAGCGGTGAAGATGTATTTGACGAAGACTCCTACAAAGTCCTAGTCTCTCACATTCCGTTTAGTAATAATTATTATTTATCGTGCCCCCGACTTTAATGGGAGTTAATACTGTATTAGGGAGAAAAAAATATGGATTAGAGGTAGGACTTGAGGATCCCTTAAAAATATCATGGGACTTGTTTGGATCTTTCGAAACAACATATGAGTTAATGTACTTATCTGTAAACTGAAAACAGCATAGACGGAGGAGAGAATCACCAGTGCCAATTGTGTTGGCTGTTAAGTTTGGCATATTGAGAGCTAAGGACAATGAATGACGAGCTGCCAACTGTGCTTCTGAAAGTTTACCGCTCGAGTTGCCTTGATGAGCTGCCAAATGTGGTTCTAAAAGTTTACCGCTAGAGTCTTTTTTCCCTCTCTGCCTCCTAAGAACTGACCACCTCTGTTACACCCATCACATTAGTAGGAAAAAAACACTAGTACAAATTCATGCCACCAAAAAGAAGAGTAAAGAGTTGTAACACAGGTCAAGTTTGAAATGAAGTTTCCCCTACCGATGGCAATAAATTATTTCCAAAATGTAAAAACAAATCCTTTGTAGGTTTAATAACCACCATAGTTAAGGATTCACACAATTTACCACAACATTTTCATACTCAGGAAAAGAAAATCCGTTGCCGGGATTTGAACCCGGGAAAACTGGGTAAAACCCAGACATCTGACCGAACTAGATGACAACGAATTGCTGTAGTGCATATATAATCATTTCATTATCTAACAACCCACAAAAATATGTTTACCACAACCAATTAAAATCTTGTGAATCATAGAAGACACATCACAAACTGTTTCTGTTATGTTACAGAAATATTCTTTGAAAAACTTATAACTCATGAGATTAAAGACTTGACTTACCACCTCATAAATCTAGTGCATACATCACATTCATAAAAATTTTATTCAAAAGAATCTCTACATAATGCATGGGTGGCATTCAATAAAAAAATGGGTGGCATTATTGGCACTCCAAAAAAATCATTTTGCACTCCTTCAAAGTGCATTTTCCCCTTGTATTTCTATATGTTTGGAGTGCAGAATGACTTTTTTGGAGTGCCAATAACAGCTCCCTAAAAAAATCTTCTACAGTTTTCCTTCTACTAACACATTGTGACATGCGCAACAGTCAACACATGAATTATAAATTGTGACAAAGAAATGCTATAGTGTCATACTTTTAATGCATGGCCTCAACCTAGGTTTTCCAAACATTCAATAAAAAAAGGTGGCGTTATTGGCACTTCAAAAAAGTCATTGTGCACTCTCTTTTCTTCTACTAACACATTGAGACATGCGCAATGTAGTGTCATACTTTTAATGGTCAAATAAAAGAAGACCAAATAGAAAAGGCAAGCAGATAATTAAATGCTAATAAGTCCAAAGTCCAAGCGTGCCCTCAATATTACCATAAATTTATCTGATTCTGATCTACAAATCCTCCAGAACCATGACCACTGGACTACAAATTCCCACAATACAAACTAGAAAACCTCACTGTAAATTCTTAATTTTCACCTTAGTTACTATCCATAAATAACTACCTTTTTTATTCATGAATAATTAATCTCCAACTCATAAGTAAGAAACAAGAGATCTGAGCCTGCCCATGCTCGAGAGTCTGATTCAATATTATGTACTTATTTTCTTATTATCCTTCACTTACCCTAATATAAGAATTCAGCCATCAAAATTAAATCATTGTTGTAATTGAGTACTAAGAACTAGCACTATCAAAATGTAAAAACTCATGAAGCTTCCCTGCCATCAACCCACCATAATCTTAAGCACACAGCTTATGTTGTCCCACATGATATAGTGCATCTGTATTTTTTATATTGTTTTTGGGGAATTTTTGGTGTCAAATTGGATGGCATCAAATCTCAAGGTACGATAAGAAGAAGAAAGTGAGATAAGTAACAGAAAAGCCAAGAACAAACGTGTAAGTTTCAAGAATCAGTTGCCACAGAAGAAAACAACCTGACGTAGCTGAGCAGCTCTTCTGTTCCCTTTGAAAGATCCTCCTCCTGAGATATTTACCCAATTTCCTTCGCCACATTTCTCCACAGCAGCAATCAGTTCCAAATCCTCAGCCATGGACCAATTTTTTCTTTTCTTTCGATGAGCTGACCCATCATCTTCTTCAGCAGTGTCCACAGCAGATGCTGTTGCTGCAGAGAGAGGCTGTTCCCGAACAGAAACCGGAACTCTAATGTTCTTCCTCGGCACTGAAGATGTTTGTTGTGAATTTTCGTGAGTTATTGATGACTGACCAGAGGCAATTAGAACCTGACCAAAAACAACCCCTCTATAAAGATAATCTTGCTTAAATATATGTAAGGACTAAAACAATTGAGATATTAAAAAAATTCATAAAAACATGCCCACAAGATGTGTAATCTGTGATATACCATCCTAGACTATGGGAAAGACTAAATAATGCTCAAGTTTTGCCTCCTTGGCATGAACCAAAAGTTGGGAGAATACAGATTTAAGTTGAAGCCCATGCAGACTCTAAACAAACTGCATAAATCATATAGAAATGTCGACCATATCAATGTGAAACCCCATATACCCTGTTTACAACATACTCAGCTGCCATTGGAATCCCTGTGAACAAAATTCATCGTTCTGTTTGTCCACTAACTGAAGCCGTGTTAACCAGCTAATGAACAAATGATGCAAAAGCAGTTTCTTGGTTGGACAAACTTTATACGAATAGGAAACCAAGTTTTACAATCTCATGAACGACTTTCGGTACAAAAAGTAAGTTCCATTGTAATTGGCTGGGATACTAGTATTAAATATTTTCTTCATGTCCATTGATTCAAGGTCAATTTGAAATCTTTCATTGATTGACATTAGTCTTAACAATGGGCCATCAATCCTTTTATTTGGTAGTTGCTAGATTTTGTACGACGATGGCCATTATAAGTTGACCTTTGAGTTAATTTCCTTCCCAATTAGAAATCTAAGTCATAATCCTACTACTGTTAGCAACACATAGAAAAGTTATAACTATCTATATAATCCCATCAATATAATTGTTTGGTTTACTAAACGAATTGTCATCTTTTGCTAATTTCTTTTATAATGTTATTGTTTACAAACCCTGAACATCACAAATTTGAATGCTTTTCTTGTACCCTTGCAACTCCTAATCAGGATTTATTTTTCCTTTTTACCCCAATTAAACTCTAAACCCTAAGTTTTTCCTATATCCTCTTTTCTCCCAAATAACCTTTCAAATAAATCAGTACCCTAAAGTTAGCCACTCCATAGTGAATTCCAGTAAACTGTTTTCCTCTTGAAAACTACCACCTATTTGCTCCGTTTATATCACTCTTTACGAATCCATTAACCTAGCCCAACATTCAATCAAACTATAAGCCATTTAACTAACATGTCCCACATCAGAGTAGGTATTTTTGCTTGAAATTTTTGGCCACCACTTTCTTATACTTTGGTAGCTAAATATGCATAAATCAGAAACGGCAGTTATTATCATTTTCTAAAAACCAAATGAACCCAGTATTCATTTTCCTGAACTAACAGTCGACATTGGTAACATGCTTCCTCCAATTCTAACATCTATATATTAAGTTGCTAAGTTCTTGCAAAATTGAAATATTCTAGACCATACTCCAAATGGAAGTGATAAACAAAAATTATCCAAAGAAAGCAGCTAAGCCAATCAGATGTCCATACAAACAGACAAAGTAGCATAAACTCGGAAGTTGGAACTGTAATTAAAGTCGACAAATTATCAGGCATGACACCCTCCAAAATGGTGGTTCAGACCTGAGAAAATATACCCTAAAGCAAAGCTTTGATAAGTATTTTAGTTTAATTGTATACCTTCGCACATGCTGCAGCTTCTGTTGCAACTTCACTATCAGCAGGGAAAGCTTCCAATTCATATTCTATATCACTATCATCGTCCTGCCAGTGAAATTTGACATCACTCAGAATATAGAACAAGGAAAATTTATTGTTGTCCAGCTACATATAATGAGTGGGAACTAACTTTTCACGCAATACATTTCAACATGATTCAAGTAGCTAGCAGGAAAATGCAGGACAGACTTCTTCAGCAAGATATTTTTATCAACTTAAAATTCCACAAAACAATTACGATTTCCATTATACACACAATTCCGCAAACCCCATCATTCACCGAAAATAGTAAACACAACATAATTACATTTATCAACTTAAACAATTATGTAGAAGAACAAAGCAAACAGAAAAAACAATTCACGAAAAAAGTGGGAAACAGACCAGAGGTTGAGCCCCATCGTCGATTTTGTCAAGCAGAGCGTCACGATAAGCTAAATGGCGCCAAATCATCTGATACTCTCTGGCATTGGAAATTCCAGTTGAAGTTTTTGCCACCAACCGATTCCAATCGATTTTCACCTCAGGCGAGTTCGCCACTTCCTGCAGCAATGCCAGCACAGTGGTTGCTGGGTACCTGCGTTTTCACAATACAAAAGGTAAATTCATATTAGATACCAAGTTGGGTATAGGTTTTAAGGAAAAATACTATATTTAAGAAAAAATACCAAGTTTAATTAAATATTTTATGATAAGCCACAAACTTTATTGCAAGTGATCCTATGATTAAATAAAAGATATAAGAGATTACCATATTGTCCTCAAGTTTATTTTTTTCAAAATTTTATAAGGCCTTTAGAGTTTGGGGTTAACTTTGAGGGTTTAGGGTTTTAAAAGGTCGGTCAAGGTTTGGGGTTGATCATTTTGGGTTTAGGGTTTTAGAATGTGCTTGGGAGGAGCTTAGAGCTTAGGGTGTAGGTCTCGGGTTTTGGGCGAAGCCCAAAATCCGGGAACTAGACCCTACGCCCTAAGCGATTAACGTAATTAAAAAAAAATTCTTTTAAAAAAATTCATACTCATGCTTGTTAGTTACAATTCATTGGAAAAGTTAATGGCTATGATTTTGTGATGGTAGAGTTGGACATTATTGTCATTTTACCTATCAAATTAGTTTGACTTTTCAACTAGTACCTAAACTAAAAATATGGTATTTTAATTTAAAGTTATTTTGAATTTGGTATTTAAACTAAAAACTCCCCAAAACAAAACCACCCATTAAACCGGGAAATTTGGAAAAATAACCAAAATGTTAACCTCATATCGAATTATAACCATTTTTTTTAGTTTATGATAATTATAACCAAAAGTTGATATAAAAGTACTGAAATACCCTTAATGATTAAAAACTTGGATAAACTGCTACTTACACAACAAGGTTTGGAGGTGATTTGCAAAAATGAGCCACAAAGTTTCAATTTTTGCATTTTACACTATATAGTTTCCGAACTGCACCAATTTAACGTCTCCGTCAATTTCACGTTCTAATTAGATATTAAGTGGTGACGTGACATAGACTTGGCCCACACATTGACCATCAATTTCTTAAAATGATTAAAAAAGTAAAGTACTAAATATTGAAATTGACGGTCAACAAGTGCTTAAAATGTGGGCCAAGTCTATGCCATATCACCACTTAACATCTAATTAGAAGGTGAAATTGACGGAGATGTTAAATTGGTGCAATTCAAAAATCACGTCGTGTAAAATGCAAAAATTGAAATGGCTCATTTTGCAAATCACCCCCAAACCTTGTGGGTGATTTATAAAATGCAAAAACACTAGACTCTCATTTTAATTTTGCTTTTTGGCTTTATTGAGAAAACCTCATTTTAAGTGTATATTAGTACTTTTATATTAACTTTTGGTTATAATTATCATAAACTTAAAAAAGTGGCTATAATTCTATATTGGGTTCAAATTTTGGTTATTTTTCCAAATTTCCCCATTAAACCCAATTCACTTAAACAATAAAAAATTCCAACATCCAAAAGCCAAAAATGCCATAAGGCGAAGTTGGTTAGAGCAATGTGCTCCCGCCTTATGCACCCAATTTCGGATCCCCTCTCCATAGTTTCGATAAACTTAGTGTAAATTATCCTATCGTTCGCAAAAATAGGAACAAAATTACACAGAAATTGCCGAGTGGAATATATAAACAAGATATATACAAACACACAAATATGAATTAAAAAATTGGAAATTAATGACTAATGACAGAGGGGAAAGAGGGACCTCTGTAAGAGAGTGGCTGTATCTTGTTCGGTGATGGAGCCCTTCTTAAATTCGTTGGCTTTCTCCACCATTGTTTTGCGAGTGGGGACGACGGAGGAAGTCAGTCAGACGGCGTTGAAGAGCGTGAAGAGCGTGAAGAGCACGCGCGCCTACACGGAGGTTGGTGAAGAGAGAGACAGAGAGTAGAAGAAGAAGAAGAAATGGGCGGAAGGAAGGGAGGAGTTGATGACGGCAAACGGCCGTCTACTCTTCACTTTCTCTACCCTCACAGACGCTCTCTGTCAGCAGAAGCTCGTTTTTGGTTTCGACAGAAACTCCTCCTTTTTTTGTCGTATTTTTGTGGGACACGACGAGGTTCCAATTTGAAATCGTTTACAATATTACTAGACCAGACGGTAGTACTGGTTGGTAAAATTTATTATTATTTTAAATCGTTTCTACTAATTCAGAATCAACCAGGCTTGGCTGCTAAATTGAGGTATTCAGCAGAAGTAGCCGTTGAATTGTCAGCAGCCCAGTTATTTTCATTCAGAATTGAGGTGATTGTCAAAATAGGTCATAGTTTATAACTTTTTTCGCATTGCATCTTGAGATTTTGAAATTCTATTAATTTACATATTTTGTCTCTCTAAATGTTTAATCATCCATTAAACCAATCAAATGTGGCTTACACGCTAACCCATATAAGGGCCTCAAGTTCACCATGTCAACAATTTAATGAATTATCATACAATTAATTAGATCAAAGGCACACATTGAACAATTTCAATATCTTAAAACGTAATGTGATAATATTAAAACTTCGTAATCCATTTTATAAATCACCCCAAACGTGAAAAACGTAAAATATGTTAACCCTTCTTTATATTTTACTTTACTTAAAAGCTCAATTAGTTTGATAATGCATCGCTTGTGACTTCTTTACATGACAATTGTCATATTTTTTTTCCTTGGACATAGAATGAATAGCTACATCACTGCCACGATACTAGATGAAGACTCAAAGTACGTACGCTCTGACATGAATTGATACAGTTTCAATACCTTATAATGTAATATGAAAAAAATTAAACCTTTGTCCCCGTTTTAAAAATTACCCCCTAGAGGGTGTCAAATATAGTTCTGACAAATCTACTGAAAGTTTTGAAACAGTACGCGTTGAATAATTGAAGGCCACAAATAGCAATACAGAATCCAAAGTTAAACCACAATGGGGATGGTGCCTACCAAGTAACAAAGAATTAAAAAGCAATTGGGTGCATCCAGTAATTTCTTCTTCTTTTTTTTCATCTTGATGATCTTCGTCGTCGAACAAATTTCTTCTCCTTTTCCCAGAAGGTGTGTCGTTGGGGGATTGATGTCGATCGATCCCGGAAACTCATCGACTTTAATAAACGGCGTCCCAAAAGGTTTTCTTTCTTTTTCATTGCAGCCAAAAAAACGATCATTAGCGGCGAGGAGCTTATTACTCAGTTGGCTAAGTGCATTCACTTTTGCGTCCGAGGTCTCTAGTTCGAATTCTCCATCCCACGATATTGTTTGTATAAAAGAATGATCATCAGTAGAGTGTTGATGATCATCTCCTGAACAGTACTCTTTTCGAGGAAGGTCGTCCGTTGGATCGGACGTGGGAAAGTTACTTATTTCCTCAACCCTAGTATTTGGGGGATTGTTAAATAGTATAGGAAACTCAAAATCTTCATCTTCATCAATATCAACGTCCAACTTGCAGGGACTTATGTCGCGGTTGAAAGCAAAAGACTCAGCAGCGAGATTGTCGTCATCATGATCCAACAATTCGTTTGAAAATCGAACAATATCATCGTTAGTTCTTACATGGTTTTTTGGAGGAAGGGTAGGCCGAGGGCTTGAAGATTGTCGGAAGCTCAACTTCTTCGTCTTCTTAGGAGAAAGTTGAGGTTCCACCTTAAAACCGAATGGAAAGATGGACAGCAGCCCAACATTCTTCATCATCTTCTTTGTCTTCTTCATCATACCGCTCAGGAGATTTCTTTGCTTTTCGGGATTAGGAGTAGTGGCGAAATGATTGGACTTGGGAAGTTTGTGTCTTGGAGAGAACTCAATTTCTTCATCTAAATTACCTTTTAAGGAATTTACTTGACTCAAGAGTAGACAAGCCAACATGTTAAAGCACTTGATGAACAAAACTAATATCTTCTTTCAACAGAATTGATCACTGTGGTGCTTTCGATTCTCTTAAATTCATATATATATATAGCCTGTTTGCCGAGGCGTTAATCTTACCTAATCTTTCTTGATTTTTGTTGCCTATAATGTGTAGGTTTCCCGATTAAATTAGGTTTAGAATACTCCAATTTTGTGTATAAAAGTTTCTTCTTGGCTCCCTATTCCATCCGAATGATGTATTTGCGAAAGTCTTTCTTGTATACTCCGGGGTACAGGATACTCCGAGTTTTTTAATCGTTAGATTTTTATTTTTAAATATAAAAATCAAGATTCAACGGTTAAAAAATTCGAAGTATCTTCTACTCCGGAACACCCAAGAATTTTTTAGGAAACAATACCCAAAGTTTGACCGGATTTGACCGGAGTCAATTCCTTGAGTCAGGCGGAATGAAATACCTGCAGCCAGGCGGAATGCATCCATTTCATCTAAAGCATATTAAAAACTGTTTTCTTTCGAATTTTCTTGATAAAAGTGCTCAACATCATGAATGAAAATAATAAGAAAAGCTCAGGGTCTGGCTGTGGTGCTACGTAGCATCACATGCTACGGCCTTTTGGTTTTATTTATATTAAATTTTTAGAAAAATAATTTAATCTAGATCGTTGATTGCTAGTAGCATGACAGAAATTTCCAAAAGTTCATGCCTTTTTTTTCACTAACATTTATATATAATATTGCACGCACATATACATACATACATTTATATATAATATTATTCCATTGCGTTATTTAACAAACATTGCAATGGAATGAAATTCTTAAAACCATTCCTTTCTATAGTAGACATGGAAATGAATTGAATTCACTCTTACTTTCCAACCAATCAAACGGAGCCTCAGAATCAGGATTTGAATCAACTAGGGGTATTTCATTTACAATATTCTTTGAATTTGAGGTTGAATATTGTATATTTGTTTGTAAAGAATTCTAATAACCAAAAATTATAAAATTTGTAAAGTATTGTGAAATTTTCGAAACTGCAGAGGTTTGTGAAAACATGAAAATTTTCAAGGGGTTTTAGTGTTATTGTAAATAATCATTTTTAACAAATTGAGCTAACAAGAACATTACAAGAGAGTTGTATCTTTGAAAAACAAGCACTATAATATTAATTATAAAATAATTACAATGTTCAAACAATACAACACGAAAAAATAACCTTCGAGATGAAGCTCTATACTAAAGAAAGAAAAAATAAAGAGTAATTTCACCCTTTTGTTTTGGATTTTCCCACATGCTAGCTTAACAGATCGTGTCATGTAAACCCATTAAGAAAAAAACTACCCAAAAAAAAAAAAACGACAACTGACTACACAATTCAACAGGGAGCTCAACTTGAATTCTGTAATGCAATGCAGGAACACACCATCACCGTCCAAAATTGACACGAATTTACAAAACTATCCATCCAACGTTAAGTTCCAAAAGATTCATTAGGTCTAAATTTACATCACAATCTTTACAAGATACTCTAATCCACTTCTCCCCTTAGATCTTAATGTTACCCTCCTCCTTGCTTACTACCTGTTTTCCCTTGCATCCATCTGTTGCCATGGCGAGAAGATCAGTCTGCTTCTCACTTGCGCTTCGGTTTTCACAACTGTCAACTGCAGATGGATCACTGCTTCCAACATTAACGGATGAACACGGAATCTCATTATCTTTTGCACTTTTTCTCTCTTCAGCTTGTACACCTGTGACAGCTTTACTATCAGTCTCGTCACTTTCGATCTTCAGTGAATCAACTGGATTTTCAGCATTAGTTGATAAATTTTTTGACTGAGCTTTCTGGTCGGGTGAATCGCTTTTATCCTTTTGAACTTGGTCATTCGGTCCATCCCTAGAAATAACTGCTCCATCTTGGACCTGCTCTGTCGGAGCACAGCCCAGCTCAGCATCCAGGTTACAGCTAACACCATTGGTCTGTCTGGATAACATTGCGTCATTAGTTGGAGTGTGCTGACTTGCCTGCAGAAGAACTTTTGAAGACCGAGGGCGTGTGGTGCTAGGTGTAGCAGCAGTGGATGAAGGGGTTGAAAGTGGCATAGCAGCCGAGCTGCTACGCATTATATGTACATTAGGAGGAAGCTCTGAGTAAGTAGACATGCCACCAGGTTTAACCGACTGGGTAGAAGAACCAACTGTAGGCATGATATGGACAGCATTCTTTGCCTGAGCAGCCTTGAGAAGTGATGCAGCATCTGAAGGAAAAGCAATGCGTGCCCCAGCAGCAACCGCAGCAGCTCTTACCATACTATCAGTAAGCTTCGGTATAGTTTTTTTGGCGATCACTGGAGCTTTTGTTGTGGAACCCGACAATCCCATTTGATATGTTTTTGCTGGGTTAAGGCCTTGCTGGGACTGCGGTTTTGCTTCAGCTTTCACTGGGTTAAGGCCTTGCTGGGACTGCAGTTTAGCTTCAGCAGGAGTAGAATGCACAGAGTTCCTAGTTGCATTTATTCCAGCAAGCTTGCTAGTTGCATTTGTTCCAGCAAGCTTGCTGTGTGTACTTGTCCCAGCTGTTTACAAGAATACTGTTAGATAAGAAACCAATCAAAACGTCCACAATTGTTTCAGTAATTAAGGTGCCAAAAATCACCCCTTAATGAAAGAGGCGATGCATGATGCATCCACCAAAAAGCCAAGACTTCGAAAAAGGGGGCTGAAGACAATCCCAACAATAGGAAAGTGATCAATAGATAGTGCAGCGGCTAAATTATTAAAACTGCTTGACAGATTATGCACATCCATAATCTAAAAGGAAAAAGATAGTCTTCGTTGGCATTAAGAAAGACGAGCAAGTGTTATATTATTATACGACTTTCAAAAGACCCCTAGTATACCATGCGGAAATTATAAAACGTATCCATTTTTCCCTTGACTTTAACAGGACTTTGCTATTGGGAAACAAAGAAGTTCAGATGGAGGACTCGAGGGTCCCTTGAAAGTCTGCAGGATTTCATGGAAGCAACATAAGAATTATATGTACTTTCCCATAAACTAAAAACAGCATAGATGGGGGAGAGAATCACCGGTGCCAATTGTATTAGCTGTTATGTTAGGCATATTCAGGGCTATGGACAATGAATGACGAGCTGCCAACTGTGCTTCTGAAAGTTTACTACTTGAGCCGCCTCCAACAATCAAGTCTAGATTGTTCTTCCTAATATTTTTCCACCTCTGTAATATACACCCAAAAAATTAGTAGGAAAAACAAAAAGCATTAGTGCACATTTTATTTAAAGAAGAAACAAATTTTTATTGCAATGAAACAATAAATATACAAGAGCGGACAAGAAGTCCGCAAAATCACAAACAAAAACAGGATATATAGCAACTACAAAAACTCCACAAAACATTAGTGCACATTCATGCCACCAATCACAACCAAAAAGGAAATTGGTTGGAACACATGCCATAGCTTGAAATGAACTGCCCACAACCTAAACATAATTCAAAAGATTTAACATAATATATTCATATATGGAAAACGAAAATCCGTTGCCGGGATTTGAACCCGGGAAACCTGGGTAAAACCCAGACATCTAACCGAACTAGATGACAACAGATTGCTTTACTACTATGGTCTCAATTTTGAATGCACTGCAAATTTGAATCAGCGAGAAAACTCATCAGTATTATATACACAGTTGCTAGATGTGCAATTACATCTATATGGCAGCCACAGTACTCCAACACAACTCCCCCTTAGAAGAATCTTTAGAGTCTATGCTTTTGATCAATTCAGCTTAACTTTTGATAATATACATAAATCAATCACTGATAGTAATTTAGGAATTAAAGACTCAATTTATTCAAAAAATCATCAAAATATGTACGTCTTCAACCTGAGTTTTCCTTATACTAGCACATCGACACGAGCTATAAATGAACTAGAGTATAGCAAAGAAGTGGCATAATGTCATACCTTTAAAGGTAGCATAAGGAATGATATGTTTATGTAGAAAACGTAATCAGATTATTAAGTGCGACTGTGCGAGTAAAGGATGATATGTTTATCCAATTCTTATTTCAGCCTCCAACTCCACTACAATATGACAAATAACACTCCCACTTTGACTACACAACGAGTTGGGAAAATAATATAAACAGGTAAAAGCCAACAGTTTTAGGTTAAATGTTAACTTATTTCATTCTTAAATGTCATTTTTGCTTCAGTCTATTTTTAAATGTCATTTCACAGTTAGTTTTAAGTTTTCTATGATTCTTCTTCTACTGCTTACTGGGTGTTCAAGTACTTTTGGAAGTCATTTGGTTCCCAGCAAACCATAATCATAAGCATCATGTTTATGTTGTTCATTTCTCTAAACTTCGGGTGGTTTACTAAAAATTTCTGTAATTTCTACCATCAACCAACCATAATCCAAAGCATCATGCTCATGTTGTCCTGCATGACATGGTGCATTTGTATTTTCTTTTTTCTTGTTGGGAGGAATTCTTTATGTCTCTATGGATGCATCAAATTACAAATGGACATGGGAAAGAATAATGAACCAAAACATGAAAAGAAATAACAATAAAGCCAAAAAAAATAAAAAGCATGAGTCTCAAGAACCAGTTACGGTTACAAAAAAAAAACCTGAGCTAGCTGACTAGGTGTTCTGTCCCCTTTGAAATCTCCTCGTAAGATATTTGCCCAATTTCCTTCACCATATTTCTGCACAGCAGCAATCAGCTCCATATCCTCAGCCTCGGACCACTTCTTTCTTCTCTTTCGAGGAGCCATGCCATTTCCTAATGCATCATCTCCTTCAGCAGTTTCCACTGCAGACGTTGTCACTGCAGGGAGGGGATTTTTCAGAACAGAAACCGGAACTGTAATGTTCTTCCCTTGCATTGAACATGTTGGTTGTGAATTTTGATGAGACCTAGATGACTGGCCATTGGGTAAAATCATGGGCAGCGGACCCTCAACTGTTAAACCATTTTGATGACTTGAGTTACTTGATAAACCAGATGAAATTAGAACCTGGCCAAGAAAATAAAACACTTCAACAAGATAAGCTGGCTGGATCTTTAAATCAGTAAGGTAGAAAACAATCGAGATATTATAAATTCATTGAAGAGGGAAAAAAAGTAGTACAAAAAAATGTGAAGAGATTAAGACAGCACCAACAACCATAAAAACATCAGAGTTCGAGCAAAGAAACAAAAGCCATCAATAAACAGATGCCAGAAACTTGCAAACGAAGAATTAACCCTAAATTCTGAAGCAATAAAAGCCCCTAGAGATGCCCAAAAATGAACCTTCATCTCCACCAAAATTCTACAAAAAATAGCAATCACCAGATTCGCCACACACATCTTCACACTTGTGCCTCTCACAAAATAAAGCCAACACATATAAAGGCACACCAAGAACAGCTAGTAAACCATGATAAGGTACCTAGACAATTGAAAAGACCAAATAATCTTTCATGTTCTCCCTCCATGGCTCCTTGGCATGGACCAGAAGTTGGGACACACCGGATTTGTGTTGAAATCTATGCAGACTCTAAACTAATTACAGCTGATATAAGGCCAGATCCACATAGAAACTGCAAGTGCAACATACTTGCGTGAAACTGGACATACCCAGGTCACAACGTAGTCAACTGCCATTGGACCATTCTGCTTGCCCATTGACAGAGTACACATTCCTTGACCCAATGATGCAAAAGCAGTTGCTTGGTTGGACAAAATTTATCCATATAGCCAGATAGGAAGGAAAGTTTTACAATCTCAAAAAAGCCTTCTCGGTCTAAAAATAGTTCCATAGTAAATGGTTGTAATATCAGTATTATATTTGTTGCAGTGCTGGGCATTTTAAGTGGATTGCTTGACACGAGCCATAAAAACAAGCCTGTTTTGAAGTTCCTAATATTTGTTGCAGTGCTCGGCATTTTAAGTGGACCTTTGATTTAAGTTGTTTGGAACTTAGGAATCTAAGGCATATTCCTACTCCTACTAGGAAAAGGAAAAGGTAAACAAGTGTGAAACCACCTTAACCCAGTATCCATGTTCCGGGACTACCTTTAGATGTTGATAACATGCTTTCTCATATATATATTAAGAGCTCAGGTGAAATATACCTATACAATACTGGAACTAAAACCATATAAGGAGAATTCCCAAAGAACCAGAAGAGCAATTTGAAAGTCCATGCAATCTGAAAAGTGGCTTCATCAGGGAACTATAAGGCTCTATTTGGATGGACAGTTTGAAAGAAAGGATTTGGATTTGAAAACAAGGCTAAATTTGCTATGAAAACTAAAAAGCATTAGAATGTATGTATTTAAAATAGTTACACTCCATTCAAGGATTGACCTGGAAGGTCAGAAGCAATAAACCCTGAAGCAAATCATTGATTAAGTACGCAATTATTTAAAAACCTTCACGCATGCAGCAGCTTCTGCTGAAGCTTCAGCACTAACAGCAGGAAAAGCTTCCACTTCATATTCTAAATCACTATCATCATCCTGCCAGAGAAATTTAACATCACTCAGAATATGAAAAAAGGAAAATGAATTTGTTTCCTGCAAGTTATAATGAGTGGCAAACTGATAATACACTTCATCGTGACTAATATAGCTTGCACGAAAATGCAGCACAAACTAACCTCAGCAAGAAATTTGTTAATTAGCTCATACAATTTGAATACCCTTCTATGAAAATTACACATCTACGCACATTATAAATTTTCAAACTCACGATGGAAATATAAACAATTACCATGAGGGAAACCGGTGACTGAAAAGAGCACTTTAGATTTATTTTTTCTCTTTTCTATTTTATTTGGTCGAATGAGCACTTTATAATTCATTCCAGTAGACTAATGGCAAGATTTCTAAAATATACATGATTCAAATTCAAACAAACAGGCTGAAAAAAATAGTGATGTCACAATAAATGTTCTTAATCAAATTATCATTCCATTTACTTGCAACCACCTCTAGATTGAGTGAGCTAGAGACTACCTCACCTCTCCATTTCATACCATGTCCACAAATAACAGCTCTCGAAAGTAGAATGTACATCTAAGTTAACAGCAATTTGGTTATGGTAACTAAGGAGACAGGGTCAATTTTTTAACTATCTCTCCTTCTCACACACTCAACCATCAGAATACCCATTATACTCACAATCCCACAAACCACATCATTCACCAAAAAATGAAAACCTAATACATTACATTTTTATCGACATACAACATTTGTGCAAAAGAGTAGAACAAACACCATAAATTACAGATGAAGGGAAAATGGTGGGAAACAGACCAAAGGTTGAGCCCCATTGTCTAATTTGTCAAGCAGAGCCTCACGATACGCTAAATGGCGCCAAAGCATCTGATACTCTCTGGCATTGGAAATTCCAGTTGAAGTCTTGGCCACCAACCGATTCCAATCGATCTTCCCCTCTGGCAAGTTCGCCACTTCCTGCAGCAGGGTCAGCACAGTCGTCGGAGCGTACCTGCCCATCAGCAATACAAAAAACAAAAACCCCACACTAATGATTAAACCCAATTCACCAAACAACACAAAAATCCCAACATCCATCCATTAAACCCAATACTCAGAAATTCCCAATAGAACCAACCCACTAAACCCAATACGCAGAAATTCCAAATACAAAAAACCCACATACACAAATATACACACACACACACACACACACATATATACACACACACAAAATATATACAAATTTTGAAATCGATGAGAGAGGGGAAAGAGGTACCTTTGTAAGAGAGCGGCGGTATCTTCTTCGGTGATAGAGCCCTTCTTAGGGTCCTTGGCTTTCTCAACCATTGCTTTGCTTATGGTGAATTTCAATTTGCATAATATGAAATATGAAAAGCCTAATTAGCCAATGGAAACCTCTGAAGGACCAAACCTTATTGGGTTTTGGGCAAAACCCTAAACCCTGGAAAGGGGTTTAGACGCGGAGGAGAAAGAGAGAGAATGAGAAGCAGAGGGACGGCGGAAGAAGCGGCGGAGCGGTGAAGAGCGGAAGAGAGGAAGGACGGAGAGGGAGGAGTTTTTGACGAGGTTTAAGGAGAAACGGCTTCCCTACTGACTCAGTACTGACTTCTATCAGTCTCTATCTACTCTAGTCAGACCTCAAGAGCTGTGCTTTCGACCGAAAATTACTCCCCGTTAAATTTTTAACTTTTTTTTTAAAGAACAAAAACATCTACTATTTGAAATAATTTGTTTTTTTTCTTAATAAAATTAGAGTTAACTATATTTTACAAGCTCTATGCTTGTGGTGATTTTTAAAATTGATCATAAATTTTTTTAATTTTCTCACATTTCACCGTGAGGTTTTGAAATTGTATCAATAAGTACATTTTGTCTCTTTGAACATCCCTTTATTAAATTGATGAGTTTTTTTATAAATGTTTTGCAAATGTCTCATATAAGGATCTCATGCTCAAAATGTTATTAATTTAATATTAGATCAAACAATCAATCCGACCAAAGAATACAAAATGAGAAAATTAAAAACTTTGTGACTCATTTTGAAAATCAACTCAAAACTAAAACGTGTGGAAGGTAGGTAGCTCATAAAATTATGACACATTACAATCCTAAAGGAAATAGGGGAACCAATAGAGAAAGCAAACTTAGCCTATTCTAAGGAAAATGTGTCATGGAACATAACCAATGATATAGGCAAATTTGTGTCGCAAGGATAGTACTGACAGTCTATGAGGAATTGATATTTTAGTATTATGTATATCAAGTCCTTTACGGAAAGGGATTCTCATTTTTCATAAGAAATGTGAACTACTTGTGGGATTCACGTCACATTTTTTTACGACGATTCAAGTCGTCTATTTTTTAAATATTTATCAATAAGTCATCTTTGAAAAAAAAAATCAATTCAATTTCAAAATTATTTACTCGTTTGATTGTCATGATAAAATTTCAATATTTTTTAGGATACTATGTTCGTCAATTTCTTTGCACACAATCATTTCTTATACTTTGCAGGGATGATGTATAAAATAAATTTTGAAAAATAGATGATTTGTATTGATGAAATTCAATAATCATCTATAAATAAATAATAAAACTTGTGATTTTATTTATTTATTATTTATTTTTCTATAAAAAAAAAAAAGTAGGAACTGATGGGGGTAAAATCAAGTTCCAAAAATCAGGGTTTTTTTTTTGGTAATTAAAATGAAGTCTTGGAGCACGAGAAACGACAGTGGTTGGGTGAGAGAAAAAAATGGGGTGGTTTTTTTATTTTTTGGAAATTATATTTGGACTCATGTTTTGTATCTCTACACGGGTCCAACTTCAGTGGTACGTACCATTCAGTGGTACGTACTATTCAGTGGTACGTACCATTCAATGGTACGTACTGTTAAATGGTTAAGATTCATTTGGGGCCCACTGCAAATTAATATGAACCATTCAATAGTCGTACCATTGAATGATACGTACCACTCAAGATTTTTCCTCTCTACACCCAAGTTCCAACTTTAGTTTCCACACCAACATTTCATTTGACGTGTAACTAACATCACCGAACATTAGTTCCTTAACGATCCTCGCTTGTAAAAAACCTCAACCCAACTTTATGAAGTTATCTCTACACCCAATTATCTGATAACTGAAGTTTAACATTCACATCCTTAAGCGTCTGCTCTTGCCTTATTTATACATTTGTTTTGTTTGCAAAGCAACAAGCACTCCATGCCCTCCACCTCCAGCCTGTCCGGGGTTGGGCTCTTTGTGCTCTTTGCTACCGTTTAGGGCTTTTAAGAAATTCAGTTTGACAAAAAAAAACCTAATTCGAACCTTTAATTTGAGACTCTTCTATTCGTTGGTTGTGAGACTCACCCTTTTTGCGTTTTCTTTAACTATTTGATGTGGGCGTATTGATACATTTAATTTTTTTTTATTTTAAATACATTTTGTCCTTAACGGTAATTGTATTATAACATAGAAATATTATTACTAAGTTGGGCGTGGAGAGAAAAAAGAAGGGTTCAAATAAAAAAATTATTTTCAGATAATAATTTCAAATTAAACATATAATAAAGTAGGAAATAATTTATTTTTTGATTCAAAGATCCAAAACATATCATGGTTTTATTGCTGTAAAGTAGAGTCCTAGAAGTGATTGATAGAATCTAGGAGCATTAATATTGTTGTATAGAACTAGACTCACACTTCCCCTGTTGTGATGCATTCACTTCCTTTTTTAGTATTTAAAAGAATATTGGGATCAGTTTCAAATTCCATCTTTTCTTACACCACATCTTTTATTAGAACTATGGTTTAATATGAAATTTTAGATCTGACTTACATGGATGACGGGTTTCATTCTTACTAGTATGATTGATTCATTATAGGTCTTAGCAATAGCTTGTATGTTTTGTAATGTGTTTGTGCTCGCTTCGACGAGTTGTTGTGGCATTGCCGTGTTTAGCGATAGTTTGATGTGGCCTCACTTCTTTCAGCGATGGTTTTGTGTGGCCATTTGGTGCCATATTTGTCATGTCTACTAACTTTGCGACCAATTTGTATTATTTGCTCTTCGTGTTTGTAGTAGTCATGTAGGGGGTTTATTCAATGTGTTGATTGTACTTGGTTGTACAATTTTCTCTCTAGATCAAGGAATTAGTCATTGAAGAATATGTACCTATTATGGCACCCTCTTAATTCTTATCAATGAAATCACTTTATCATTACTTGTAAAAAATAGGTCTTAGCTCGTATCTACAGTAAAACCTCTATAAATGAATAATGTTAGGACTAAGAAAATTTTTTATTTTAGAGAGAGTATTATTATATCGATTTATTAATTTAAAAATAATTTTTTTGTTTTCATTATATTTTTTAACAAAGATACATGTATCTTATAAAAACAACAAATATACACATAAGACTTCGAACTTTTATCACTTAGTATTACGGTCTATTGATATTACTGTAAAGACTAAAACTCAATGAAAAAAAATTGTGATGTTATTTTACACAACGATATTCTATTATAAGGGATAAACTTTTGCCACTCAACAATCTTTTTCATTGACTTTTAGTCTCTGTTGAAGATAACCTTGACGCTATAAGAGAACGAAAAACAATGAAAGGGCTACGTGAGCCTTCCATGGTAAACTACCTTATGTGCTATTTTGGAATTTTGGATCTCTATATATATGTTTTTTTTTTTAAACAACATATTTACACTAAAAGATGGGAGTTTCGGCTAAGCCATATAATGTGTATGCTATAATAAATTGGTATCGAACTCGTTATCTACTAAGTAGGGATATATGTGTCCATACGTTTTAGAAATCGCTAATATTTACCGAAATGTTGGAAATGAAATATGTTAGTGAATAGAGTCCCCACACCAAGTCTTGGGTCCGATATACTTGGTTCGTATTTCCTCTTTGTAACAGTAAAATTACATTACTTGGGCTTCTTAAACAGATTTTTAAGATGTTTGTAAAAAATAAAAGGGGTACAAGAAATTAAACTCTGCCAAACCTAATAGTGTGAACTTGTAATTAAATAGGACGTCGCTAAAGTGATTGATTGCGTGAACTTGTAATTAAATAGAACGACGCTAAAGTGATTGATTGAATGAGAAAGTCAAGTCCAGCCATAGGCCTACAGGGCACATACTGCCTCGCCACGGTAGGTAGCAAATAACAAATGACTTGGAATGTAGGGGAGGAAACTAAACTAAACTTTTTTTTTTTAATACAAACAATATTATTTACATTAAGAGGCGAGGGAGTGAGCTAAACCTCACAATGGGCTAACAATAATAATTTGGTTCGAATTCTCCTTTGATGAGAGTTAAACCTACGACCTCTCACTTACTCTAGGTTCAAGTTTTATCAAATACTAGCAGCAAACTTGAGTTTTATTTTAATTACCATAATTCACTAAAAAATTTCATACAACATCAACCAAAACAAACTACAGCATTCGTGTATGCATTTTGACATCTTTGTAACTAGCTAACATGTAGTTTCCTAAAAATTAAATGGCCCCTTCCATTGAAAGAGAGATAAATAAATAATAATAACAATAAGGGCAGACCGACGTCGATCTAAAACCTTTTGGGGAAACCAGGTTTCAGTTCCCAACACTCTTGTCCAGATCTGCTGCTACAAACTTTGAAGGGCAGAGATCTACCTTCCGAAGCCCGACCGCGACCGCGACCGCGAAGATATATATAATTCCAATGTTCTGAAAGATGACACAAAACAAGGCAAACAAGGGAAGGCAGTATCACCAGACATCTCTAAGGTATCGTCCATCCATCTGAAGTTGTTTCACTGTAGCTTCTGCCTTTGTTGAGTCCACCTTTTCCTGAAATTTTTTTGCCAGCAATAACTTGTAAACACGATCTAACTCGACAGCAAATAAGACACGATATATGGGTAAACAAGCTATCAAACAGCTCTCTGGCACCAACTCAAAGTTTTTTTTTTTTAAATACCAACTTAAAAGAAAAATGGACGACTAGCAGTAAAATTGGTGAAAGCTTTGCTCCTCCTACGTTAAATACACTTTCCGCAGATCATCCAGAACCAAAAAATTGTAAGCAGAAAGAGATTGCGTAGAATCCAATAACCACGCATACATTCTGTAGCTATTTTATATGTTTACAGGATTGATATGTGTGCGCCCACTGCATGTAAAAAAAAAGAGGGAGGGAAAGATTGGCACCTGCTCCTGGACAATGGTATGCAAAGTCCGATGAACGTCTCTAGCCATTCCTTTGGCGTCACCACATACATAAAAGTATCCCCCTTGAGATACTAGGTCCCACGCGTATGCTGCCTGAATATGGAATAAATTGGTGCAACTGTTAGACATCTATCTAATTAAGAGAAACCACTATCTATCGCTTTATTTAAAATATTAAAAATTTAGGCGAGACCACTTTGTGCTTCCCACAAATACTTACTTTATCCATCAGTTTATGTTGAACATACTCCTTTGTTGCTCCCTCGCGCGAGAATGCAACAATTAATTCAGACAACACACCTTCTTCCACAAAGTTATTCAACTCATCTTCATAAATGAAATCCTACAAAAACAAAGATCCAGTATAGATTTATCCATCCACCACAAGCACAAAGTATTCCAAAATATCAACAAATATTTACCATTCTGCGATTTCTACAACCAAAGAAGAGAAGTGCAGGTCCTAATTGAGCACCCTCCTTTTTCAGGGCCATCCTTTCCTGAAAAAAGGGAAATGATACTTTATTTCTCCTTTTTTCCACAAATAAACAATGAAAACTCAGACTAATGCAATTTCCAACCTGTAGAAATCCTCGGAAAGGTGCAAAGCCCGTACCAGGCCCCACCATGATAATTGGGACTGAAGGATCATCAGGCAGCTTGAAATTGGATTGCCTTATAAAAATAGGAGCCCAGCTACTGTTATGGCTTTTCTCTAGAGGAACTGCATTCTGATTTCATTCAAAACAGTTCATTGTTAGATACAACCGAGCCTAAGTTGTGCTGTAAAAGAGTATGGAAGGTTTTGGCATTTCAAAAACCCTAAAAACAAGCATAGTGATAGGGGCAGACAAAGGGCTGCATAGTAACAATTGATATTACCTTCATCCAGAATGAACACACTCCTTTGTGAATTCTGCCAGTTGGCGTTGGACCATAAACTAAAGCACAGGTCACATGAACACGATGGGGAGCAAATCTGTTAGAAGCAACAATACTAGTCAGGTTTCTACATATCTAATTAATTTCTAGAAATACTATGATAACTGGTACAGGGAAATCACCTTGGTGAAGATGATATGGAATAGTAACGAGGCTGTAAGCGAGGGGCTACTGCAGCAAAAAACACACCAAGTGGAGGCTTCACTGATGGGAACTCAGCCATTACCTCAACAAGACTTCTCTGACTTCCAACAATCCATTTTGAGTACTCATCCTGGATTGTGGAAAGCATGTGATATGAGTATAGATGAAATATAAAAAGAATATGGAAACAGAACCAAACAATCTAAGACAGTTTGCATGACTGCCAACAACCTTCCCCTGAGGTGATGATAAAAACTTAAGTCTTTCTGCTTCACTCGGTTCAACGGCATGTGCAGCCAAAGCAAGTAGAGCAGCCTGACAGTATAAATCATTTGAAAGAAATAATCAATACGAATAAAAACAAAAATAAAATCAACGCAAGAAAAAAGTAAGAGAAAGGCGATAGTGGGAAAAACATGATGATCACCTTCCGAGGTGGGTTCAGCAGATCAGCATAACGTGCCAATGCGGTGCGGACGGTGCAAGGACCAGAGAATGGAGGCGGTAATGAGCTTCCAAGAGATGTACCATCATCATTATCAGTATGTATGGAGAATAGCAAATCTAAAGGTTGGCCTAAGAACTTTGCAGCTTCTTCAACTGTTTCATCACAATTGTCTGCATAAACACCCACATGGTCTCCAGTTTCATATCTGAAAAGCAAAGGAAACAGTTCTGATCATCAGGTTGATAATGCCAGCATTAAAAGAGAAAATAACATCATTCAAACCTAATCATATATAATAAAAAAATGGAACTAAAGCAGGAACCCCTTGCTTTTGGGCTCAGGCACTAATTAATTCAGTCCCCCATTTCAAATTAGTTACACAAACAGAAGATTTCTTTCTCTACTGTAATACGCAGAGAGAGACAAATGTAAAATCCGTTATCACAACATACTAACATGAACTATAGTTAAAGAAAAAAACAATATGCATTGGAAAAATCATTTTACAAAGAGTTAAGCACACTAAATGGTTAATGCAAGGTTGGTGGATAATACTCATGAAATTAAATGGTTAATGCAATGATGCACCTACATTTGACGAATATTATTATTTAAATAGAAGCCTTTATTAAACACAAACTCAAACTATATGAGAGATGCACAAAAATTCCATTTATATTGTGAAAAAAATATCAGCCTATCACCACAAACCATTTCTATTGTACATTTGAAAGAGATAAAAGAATCAATATACACCTATCACCAGTCTATAAAAAATTTAAAATAACATAAAAAACAGAGGGTACATTTATGAACTTACGTAATACCAGTTCCAGAGATATCAAACTCCAGATGGATGCAAGAGCGGTCAGACTCAGGTTTGTGAAGCTCTCTTTGAACAGCAACATTAACTCTTTAGGAAAGAAATACAACACAAAAATTAGTGAAAGAAAATAAAACTGGATAGAAAAAGGAACAACAAGAGACTACGCTAATTTTACTAGAATGTAATAATTGCTCGAGAAGTAAGGCATGCACAATCTATGAGTACCTGCAAGGATGGTGAATATCAAAAGAAGCATTCCCATTAGCCATATTCGAGTGATTGTCCTCATAAGAGGTAACAACACTAGAGTCATGAATAACAACTCTATATTCTGGAATTACAGCTGTATATGGAGTAGCCGCAGAATTTGTATCATCTTCATCTCTGAGGAAAAGATCCAACTCAGGCCACAATGATTCCCTCCTAAAGAAGAGCCAAAACATTACAGTTAATGCAGCAGAGAAATGATGCCATACTAATACTTCCTAAAAATACGATGTACTCTTAAAAGGGGCTATCGAGAAAATAATATGACAACAGGACAACATTATACCAAGCAGAAAAATCATCCTCAATGCATTGATCATCATCACCTAAGCCAACAGGAACAAGACGCTTTGCACCTGCATTAACCACAAAGAGGCAAATTTAATGAAACTTAACAAAGTTGGCGATTGAAATAACCTATACAGAAAACAATGAGATGCAAAATACTAAAAAGTAAATCAGAAAACCTCAATCTTAATTCTTAACTTGTTCTTTCACAATATAAGGAGATGTGCAGGCATACCTACTTGGCACACAGCTAATAATATAATACTTGGGGCTCGTTTGGGGTTGCTACAGTAGGAAGCATATGAACTTGTAGAAACTTCAATAAAAAATCTAAGTGCTTCCTAGAAAATCACTTGGGAGGGCTACCTAAGCCTTTCTACAACCTAGATTGGTTGTCACAAAGCACTTTAGCCCGTCCAGAAGCAATCCCAAACAGGCCCTTAATCACAAGCAAATACCATATGCGTACACATAACTGAAGAATACAAAATGAAGAGCGCCAGTCTTTACATAGAATACCTAAGTTTAAAATTTCCACTCCGATCTTAAGCTATGTCATTAATCATATTGAAATGCACACGACAAGGTACACAAGTAATCACTCAATAGCAATGCAAGAGAAAAAGCAAATTTAGTTATACCTTCTTCACTAAGTTGATCATCAACCACTTTCCCTATCTGTGTCAATAAGGATGTAGTTAGAAGATGCAATGCTATTAAGAATTAATGGACAAAGCTATAGTATTGATTTTACCTTATTGAAATGTTCATATTGTCGGTTACCCAAAGCAAAAACACCATATCTTAGATGTTGAAGCCAACCACCCCTATCTTTTCCCTGAAATAAAACCATAAGATCTCAATTTATCAAATGACAATGAAAATGTCATGGTTGTGACTTCAAAATTTTTTTTATCAACTCAATGTGTACAATAAAGCTACCAACCTCCGTAAACCATTTGTAAAATCTTGCTGCATTATCAGTTGGCTCCCCATCTCCATAACTACAAAGTAAGGTAATATATATTGAATGCACTATTAGCAAGACCAGTAACATTCTAGAAGTAACATAGTTGAAGTATATGTAAATGTGTATCTTACGTGGCCAACATAAAAAATACCAAAGTCTCTTTCTTCAGTTTTTCTTCATATTTATCATCATCCTCGGCATAGTCATCCTAATTCAAGCATAAGCAAATATAACTTATCGTATGTTTCATACTATGCAGTTTGTCTTGCAATGATGCAATACAAAAAATCAGTTCCCATCTGACATACCAGGTCGACAACCTTCACAGCAGCTTTCTCATATCTAGCCTTGATCTCCTCAGCCAAAGCCTATGTTCACATCAAAACATAACAGTTAGAAAGTAAAAAACACACCACAGGAACACTATAAACTATTCTATTATCTATGTTGTAAGTTCAGAATCCGTAAATGATTTTGGTTATGTGCCCAGAAAGGCATGACGACGTTGAAAATTACTTCTGTACGCTTGAGAAAACTATATTAACATATTACCTCATTCATGATCCATGGTTTGACTCCTGAATGAAAAGTCCAAAACCACACTCACTTGCTTAGTACAATGAAATATGTACATTTAACACTAAGTCGCTGAAATCAAGAACACCTTGATTGTCAAACAAACGTGCACTACAGTCATGAACATCTGGACCTGTCATTTTCTCCTATGGGTTCAATCTCTATAGGTCAAAAAGTCAACACATTAACAAGTGCACCATTTAATTTCCATTTCTTGCCATGAAAAGCCAAAAGTTCGGATTACCATGGTACTTTTGAACCCATCTACAGAAAGTGGCGATCTTGCCTCTAGAGCAAAAAACTAAAGCTGACTCTTCGTCGTAGGCTCCCAGAAACACGCAAACATATTGAGTTCTAACCAGGTCCTAAACAAAAATCTTAACCCAAGTTGTTACTTTAGCGCAAATCACTACTATGTCCAGTACTCAGCTCTCCGAATTCAACAACATTTCCATAAAAATCCAATCTTACCCATCAAACTCCTACGAAAAACAAACCAACCCAAATTCTCAAATCACAACAAAGCTCACCCCCTTTGATCACAAGCATAAACTATTCACAATTCATTCAACACCGAAAATCTTGGAGTTCAACACAAAGCACACAAATTCAAGCAAAATTGTTTACCTTAGCGAATCCCTCAGCTGTACCAGTCTGAGTTCCATAGAAGATCGTGACCCTAGTCTTCCCCGCTGCAACCTCAAACTCGTCTTCCTCCTCCTTCACCGCAAGCGGTTTGGGCACCACCAGCTGCTTCACCTCCCGGCTCCGATCCGACGATCTCCTCCACAACAACACTAAAACCCCAATTATCAGCGCAATTGAAGTCGTCGCAATCACCACGGCCGTGTCCGTCACCGAACCACCGAACGAAACCCCCAGCGCCGACTCCAACGCGCGTACCAAATCCGAATTCGAACTCATCCTGAAATCTCTCTCAGTCAAAGCTCCGAACCCGAATCCGCTTGCTCTCACTCAGTTCGCCGTGAACTGAATCACTGGTAGTGGTGAAGGGGCTATGGAGTCCTCTCGGGGTTCGATCACTTCTATAGCAGCGCAGCGAGGTTGGTGAACGAGATTGGGAGAGAGATTTGACCAGAAATTATTCAGCCGGTTTTATATTTATTTATTTATTTTTAAAATATTAGAAAATGAAAAAAAGAATAAAAAACGGGGCTTTTTGAAACTTTAATTATCGCTGGAAAATTTCAAGGGCGTTATTTTTTGCGCCTTTTTTTTTTTTTTTACAGCGATCGGACCTTTTGGAGTTGACAAAATTGGAAACCTCTTGAAAACTTTCTATTTTCTTTTGGTATATACCTTCTACTAGTTTCTTTTTTTTGTTGGATACTTTCTACTAGTAAGTTTAGCCTTTTTTTTTTTTTGCTCGAATATCGCTTTTTATTTATACGGTTCTAATTCGCGATTTGACAATAAAATATACTTTATTATGAACAAAGAGTGCTAGCAAAATTCGCACTTGTCTTGTCATTTCAACATTCTTAATTTTACTCATGTCACGTGTTTTATATTAGCCTTCAAAACTAAAAATTTAATTACTTTTTAGTTGACAAACTAAAATTATAATTATATTAACAAATGAATAAAAATAGTGAGATTTTAATATAGTTAAAATTTTAGTTTTAAGTGCTAGTGGAATACACGTGGCATGAGGATAAGTGAGAATGTTAAAATGAAAAAGTAAGTGAGAAGATTGTCAGCATTTCTTCATTATAATATACTTGATAAATTTTACAAGCATAATTTGTTGTGTCTGGTAAGTAAAATAAAGTGTAACTTAAAAATAACGGGAGTTAAATTTTTACTATTAACGTAAAGATAAAAACTATTCAATTAACACATTAAAACTTGTAATCTAAATAGAATACTACAAACTCTTGTTTTAAACGTAAAAATTAAGTACTCTACAACAAAAGTTAGTGGGACTAAATTATAAATGTGACTTTGCTTCTTTTGACACTACTTCTTTGGAAAGTGTCTAAAAGATTTTATGTTTTAGGTGCCTCTAGTTTTTCGGCTTTTATTGTACCCCTCGTTTGCTTTAGGACATTTTTCTGGTCTCGTCAAATTAAAGTATCATTATGGGTGTAATTCCTTCCTTTAAACCAAAATTCTTTATATATTGAAAAGAAAAGGAAGATAAAATTAAAGGTAATGCTTACAATTAATGAATTTTTACTGTCTGAACATCATAATTGGAACAATTTATTTTGTTTATCATCATTTAAAGATCATATATGCAAAAAGTTATTCAATTTGGAGATTTTTTAATCATTCACATGCATAAAACAAATAGACGATTCATCATCAGAATGCTACTTGTTATCAAAACCGTTGATTAGTTTAACACGTATGGATGACTAAACAATCTCTAAATTGAATGATTTTTTGACGATATGATGTTTAGACGATGATAAAGAGAATGAACGGTTCTAATTATGATATTTGGATGGTAAAGATTCGTTAATCGGAAGTAAGGGGATACGTAAGCTCCTATGGAAAGACACAAGCATTATCCTAAAATTAATAGCAAAACCAATTTTGTATATGCAAGTACGATTAAAAATAATTTAAAGAACTTGCACTAGGTTGAGGTTGTATAGGCATAATTGCCACTGATTCATCTTCCCCAAAAACTATCGTTACTAAAAAAAAACTACTTTAAAGAAATGGTTAAAAATACTACTTTTCAATCCAAACTATAAATTTGGCGATGCATACAATGCTAGCCTTATAAAAGTTTAAATTTTATGCCAATACATAAATTGTTTATAAAATTAGAGTTTGCATGCATAATTGTCAAGTTAATGAAACTATAAGCTACGGGCATGCCACGCGTTTGAGAACCAACCACTTGCAATTTTGCATCCGCTTGGGATTTGAGAGGTGTAAAATCGTGAACCGAATTCGATCGGACCAGTCCAGACCGGTTTAGGAAAAGTTTGACCTTTTTTGGTTCGGACCGATTCAGTTTCAAACTGTAAGGGAGGCCCAATGTTCGTTGGTCTGCGTTTAGAGCAAGTCCAGTGTTGCCCACCTCCCCCCAGGCAATCACTATTCAATCCACCTCAATGAACAGTAATTGCCCTAATGAACAGTGTATTCCCCTGTCAATTGCTTTTTTCATCTCCAACCCTACAATTAAATTGCCCTGGCAATTGGCAATAAAATATTAGTATTTTTTATATTTATAAAATAATACATAATAATTTTATTTGTAATTTCGGATAAGATTTTTAATCGTTCTCGTTGCACCACGTGTCATTATCCGAAAAACCAATAACAATAAAATATTTGTATTTTTTTTTTATTTATAAAATAATTCAAAATAATTTTATTTGTTATATCGGATAAAATTTTTAATCGACACATCTACACCATACATCCTACCAACAACACTCTGAACACATCTACACCATACATTCTACCTACAACACTCTGAACACATCTACACCATACATCCTACCTACAACACTCTGAACACATCTACACCATACATCCTACCAACAACACTCTCAACACATCTACACCATACATCCTACCTACAACACTCTCAACACATCTACACCATACATCCTACCTACCAATTCATTTATTCTATTTAAGAAGTAGTTGAACATTCCAACACACACCACCATTCATAGTTTCTGCTTCCCTCTTCACCAAAATCCCTTTCATTATTCATAGTTTTTGCTTCCTTCTTTTACAATGTCTTCTTCTTCTTCTTCAAAGATGATGTGGGAAATCGATCAAGCAGAGGAAGAATTGTTTAACCAATCAGAAGCAACGTTCAATTCCGAGGATTGGGCCGAAAATCTGATGGAAGAGGATGACGAGCGTAGACGGAGAGATGAAGAATCAAGAATGGCAAGAGCTTCACATTCCCGTCGAGTCATCCAAGCTGTGGCTCACACCTCCAGGCCCAACCGTTCTATCAAGATTGAAAGAAACAGGCAACGACGAGGTCAGGAGCTGTTGAACGATTATTTTGTTCGTAACAGTGCATTCCCTGATACGTACTTCCGACGTCGTTTTAGAATGGAACGACATTTGTTCAACAAAATCATGGGCGCTGTTTGCAACCATGATTCTTACTTTGTGCAAAAGGCAGATGCTTTTGGTGTTATGGGTCTCCTGCCTGAGCAAAAAATTACTGCTGCCTTGCGGATGCTTGCATATGGAGCAGCTGCAGACCAAGTGGACGAGCTAACGAGGATGGGAAAATCAACCATTCTTGAGTCCCTGATGAGATTTTGCTCGGCCATCGAATCTATTTACACTGCAGAGTACCTCCGTAGGCCTACTCCTGATGACTTGCAAAGGCTTCTGAAGAACGGTGAGATGCGAGGGTTTCCAGGGATGATTGGAAGCATTGATTGTATGCACTGGACTTGGAAAAACTGTCCAAGTGCATGGCAAGGCGCTTATGGGGACAGAAAAGGAGCAAAAAGTATCATTTTGGAGGCAGTGGCATCTTTTGATACATGGATCTGGCACGCCTTTTTCGGAGTTCCTGGTGCTCAAAATGATCTCAATGTCCTTGCCCAATCCCCAGTGTTCAACGACGTCCTGCATGGAAAGGCACCGAAAGTCACATACTGGGTCAACGGACGTCAGTACGACGGGGCATACTATCTAGCTGACGGCATTTACCCAAGGTGGGGATCGTTCGTCAAAACAGTGCCACGTCCACGATCTGCAAAGGAAAAATACTTTGCAAGATGTCAAGAAGGATGCAGGAAGGATGTGGAGCGTTGTTTTGGTATACTCCAAGCTCGCTGGGCTATTGTTAGGGGTGCTGCAAGAATGTTTGATGTAGAGGCGCTTCGATCCATCATGATGACGTGCATCATTCTTCACAACATGATTGTGGAAGATGAGTACGATTATGATGCCGTTGATGAATATGAGCCAGACCCGATGAACAATTCTAGAACACAAATATATTGTGCTCATGACGGTACCGAAGAACCTGTGCAACACGACCCATTACAAAGAGATGGACGTTACAATGACATGATCATTCAACGATATACTGCACTTCAACGACCATATATGCACAATGCCCGCCAACTTGACTTGATAGAGCACCAGTGGGCGCACATGGGTGTTGAAGATGCTTAAGTTCATTTGGTGTGTTGATGTCATTTTTATTTGGTGTGTTTAAGTATTTTTGTTTGGTGTGTTGATGTAATTTTTATTTGGTGTTTTGAATAAAAATGTGTTCTCAATTATGGAATTGTGGTGTAAGGTAGATGATATTGCCAAGGTTTTTATACAAAAGTTAAAAAAAAAATGTACAAATTTTTTAATAACAATTCTCCACCTTTAAATAAATATATTCTTAATTTAAATTATGGTCTACAACACTCTATTAAATGAATAAGAAATTACAACCCAAATTGATTGGAAAATTATGGGCTCCGGTTATAACAAAGTGATTGGCTACTCTTCACCTAACCAATCTGTGTTGCTAGGACCATCTCCTCTTGCTCTCGCTTCTCTTGCACGCCTCCTGCGCACCACGTCCGCTTTCTCTGATTGCCAAAAATATTTAGAGTTTGGAGACTTCCCTTCTAAAGGCTCCTTCATAATCTCACGATCTTGTTGAGCCATTCTTTCTTGTCTGCCCTGCTCTCTTTCTTGCCGAAGTAGTTCTCTTTCTCTTTGATCAGCTTCAAATTTTTGCATAATCAGTGCAGACCTTGCATCCTCTCTAGCCTTTTCAGCCTCAAATTTAGCCAATTCCCGGGCCAAAGACAATTCACCTTGACGGGCAATGTCTTCCATATACTTTGCATAATCACTCTTGGAAGCATTACCTCTTCTCTTTGAAGCTTTCTTGCCTTGGGGCCTAATTGGAAAACGGGTCGACCCCGAAGCTTGTTCAACGGGAGGCGTTTATGGCACATCTTCTGCATCATCTTCATCTTCACCGGGTGTAGAGTGTAGAGGGGTGCTGTTCATGAAAACTTCTGGACCGACAGGCACAACTCTGAATTTTGGACAATCTTTGACAACATTCCAACATTCATGGCGGGTGAATGCTTTATTTTTACTTTTGGTTTGAGCACCATACCAAGCTTGTGCTTGAAGTTCCTATACAATGTGGGAGATTAATAAATATATTAAAAATAGGTAACAAATAAATAATACAAAGAAATAATTATATTAAAAATAGGTAACAAATAAATACTACAAAGAAATAATTATAATGAAAATAGGTAACAAATAAATAATACAAAGAAATAATTATATTAAAAATAGGTAACAAATAAATAATACAAAGAAATAATTATAATGAAAATAGGTAACAAATAAATAATACAAAGAAATAATTATAATGAAAATAGGTAACAATTAAATAATACAAATAAAAAAATAAATATATTATTACCTG
This sequence comes from Gillenia trifoliata, assembly GCA_018257905.1. Classification (NCBI taxonomy): domain Eukaryota; kingdom Viridiplantae; phylum Streptophyta; class Magnoliopsida; order Rosales; family Rosaceae; genus Gillenia; species Gillenia trifoliata. The sequence goes on from CM031087.1 coordinate 18,067,394, forward strand.
ATCTGCTAAATTTTCTCCACTTCGAAGATTAGCACTAGCTTGTGTCAAGGCGTCTCTCCACGTACTAAACGATTGGCTAAGTAGTTTCCAACGACTGGACAATGAATCTTTGGTTCTTTGGCCACCCATTTTCTCAATATATGCGGAATGAATAAGACTCCACATTTCTCGCAACTGCATCTCATTCCCCGAAATTGAGTCATGAGTGATTTGAACCCAGCTAGCACACAACGCAACATCTGCAAGAAGCGTCCAGTTTGTACCTGCACCAGTTGTCATTTTTCTGGAAAAAAAAATTGGATTGAAACTTTGAGAGAGATAGGAGAAAGCTTGAAAGATGTTGAGAAAATATGGAATTGTGGTGTGAGGTAGATGAAATTGCCAAGCTATTTATAGAAAAGTAAAAAAAAAAGTTTACAAATTTTTTAAAAAATTTTTCCCGATTTTTACATATTTTTTACAATTTTTAAAAATTTTTTATTCCCTTAATTAATCTCTGCCGTTGGATTTAACAAAATTTGAATTTCAACGCTCCAGATTGTGCCACGTGTCACAACGGTAACTTTTCTGAATTTTAAAACATTTTTTTTTTAATTTTTAAAGGAATTAATCTCAACCGTTGATCTGAGATCCAACGGTTGAGATTAAATCCCATTTTTTTTTTATTACCGTTGGAGATCCAACGGCTGAAATTAAATAGCCGTTGAGATCGCACGGTCCAGGGGAAGCCACGTGGCTTCCCCCAACGGTCGAAATCGAAGTGGCCGACAGCGGGCCCCAGCGTCTGCCGCGCTGTCGGAGACGCGCCAAAAGGCGAGCGTGCATTGCACGCGCCACGCGCAAAAAAAATTAAACAGCGTGGCTGACGTCACGCTGACGTCAGCCACCTCGGTGGCTTGGGCTGTCAACTTTCCACGGGCCTGTTGCCCGAGTGCCCACCTTCCCCCCAGCAATTATCCCTCTCCAGCCCATGCAATCCAATCCCCCCATCAATTACTCCCACATTGCCCAAGCAATTCACCCCATTGGACTTGCTCTTACAGTCCGTGCTTTTCAAACGGGTACTTAATAACTAGTTCGTTTAATTGATGTAGAAAGTCAATGAATTTGACCATTCGATGATATTGAATTCATTTTACTTTATGGTGTTTGTTTCGACTTCTGTTTTGAAAATTTTGTTCAAACGAAGATTGTACAAATCTCAAATGTTGAAATAATTAAAATTAAATAACAAAGATATATAGATTAAATATTAACGATATTATTAATTAAAATGTTGCCGACGTTATTGATTAAATATTGACGACATATTAACAAAATCTCGACAAGTGGTCATTTCGATTCTTATTCTGATTATTTCAACCAATTTCACAATTGTTTTTTTGATGGAGGGGGTGCAAATAAGGACCTTAATCCCTTTATTTTCTCTTAATTACTTCCTCAAATTGCATGGACTGTTGGATTCTAATTTTTTTAATGAAGTAATATAGCTGGATGGTGATATAATATAAACCACTAAGGTGGAACATATGTCAAATTATTCACTGCATCCTCAGTTTATTCACATATAAGATAGAATTAGGATACCAAATCTGTCACAGCCCGTTCAAAGTTTTAACTTATTTTATTCCCGGAAGTGGGAAATGACGTTTTTACCCCTGGGTTGACTTTTCGGTTGACTTTTGCGTCGTAACTCGTACGACGCATCCACTTGTATTTTCTTGACGTGCTCGTCGATACGAATTCGTAGACGTGAGCCGTACGTCGTTCGGACTCCGAACGAATATTTTACGGGCGTTGAATTTCGACGTTTTTTCGTAATTCAAACTTGGGCAATTTTGTCTTGTTTGGGCTGGGGCCCATTTGGCAGCAGGCCTGTGGCCAATCCCATATTTCCTGGGATTTGTCTGGTTGGGTTTTGGCTCCTTGTGCCGAGCCCTTCCCTTCTCCTTCTTCCTCTTCTTCTTGCAAACTTCTTGGACAAACCGTGGCCATGTTGGCTTCTTCACTGAGCACCAAAAACGAACCCAAAACCTTGTGCATCATCAGCCTGTAGCTTCGTGGGTGTCCAGAAGCCTGGACAAACCCAGGAACCCAGAAATGGGTGAAATTCCTCAAGCCACCCCGTGGCATTCTTCCTCTTTCTTCTCGGCTTTTTGGAGCTCAAGGGAGCCCAAACTCATCACCAAATGATCTCTGGAGCCCTTGGGAACCCAACCCAAGGCCTGGAAGTCGAGATGGCACCGTGAACGGAGAAGTCAAGTTTTGGCCGAATCTTCCTCCTCATTTTCAGGCCACTTTTGGCCAGTTTTTGGTCCCCAAAATGGTACAATCTTGTTCTCCTCATCTCTAGCTTCATTTTGGTACTTGAATCATCCAATTTGGACTTAAAACGAAGAAGTTATGAAGCTCTGAAGTTTTACCCAGAAACCGGCAAAATTTCCCATATTCCGGCGACGACGACGGCGGCCGGCACGGCGGCCGGCGGCGGCGCCGGCGACCGGAATCCTGGCAGGGATGACCGGCGCTGACGTCATCGGACCGGGTTGGACCGGCCTTGCTGACGTCAACAGACCGGTTCAGACCGGACTTGCTGACGTCAGCATTGACCGAACCGGCTTGAGCCGAGCCGCGTTGACGGCTTGAGCCGAGCCGTGTTGATCGGCTTGAGCCGAGCCGAGTTGACCGGCTCACCGGCTCAGTTGACCAGCTCGCTCGTGAGCAGCGCGTGGAGCTGCGCGTGGAGCCATAGGCTCCGATCTTCAAGCCGCGCGTGAGGGCGCGTGGAAGGTCCAAATTGAATTCTGTTTTCACGAGTCGACTCGTGACGACGTGTACTACCTCGGGGTAGTATGCATTTTAATTTTTGAGGTGTTTTGGACCTCCAATTTGCAAAAGCAAGGGATAGGTTTAATTAACTCGTTAATTAGTGACCTTTATGAGTTTAATCATTGTACCGGTGATATCTCATATAGGTGGGGCCTATCCAGAGGACTACCGGGGCTACCCAGGACGGGGTACTTCGACCCGGCTACCTACAGGTGAGTGAGTGGGTCTTTGTTTGATAAATGTATACATATACGTATGGTTTTTCAACGCTTTCTTTAACTGTTAGCGTAGTTGCATATCATTACGTTTGTTGGAGGTAGAACATTCGTACTATATTGCCATGCATGTTTTCATACTGTTGCTCATCAGTAGATGTATACACCCCAGGTATTAGTACTCAGTCTTGTGGCCAGGACTAGCCTTGACGTTTGGAGTAGTCACTATCAGTACCGTTACGCAGCCTCGGATCCATTGTAGGTACTAGCCTGTTCTAGGTTGCATTAGGCAACTCGAGCTTGTGTGACTGCACTTTGTGCACTAGCGCTTAGCGCTAGACTCGCGTCATTGTAGTACTCAGCGTATTACTTGTATACCTAGCTTGTTCCTTGTGGGATTTAGCCCCTTGGGCATGTGTGTTTACATATGGGTGAGCAAATGTCAGTAAAGTATTAGCGGGGAGTACCCGTATGTTTTCACGACAGTATTTTGAGGTTCATGCCTACGGGCATGACGTATTTTCTCAAACTATACTTGTTTTCAAACGAGGGGTTACTAGACTTTTGAAAACAACGGTTTTATCAAACTTTTCTTTTTGACCCACTCACCGTTTTATGTTTTGCGCCCCTCCAGGTTAGTTGGCTGGGAGCCTTGCGACGTCGATGGCGCGGTGGTATGACAATGTAGGGATTCTTATACGTTTGTATAAATTTGTATCCATTATTCTACTCATACTTATTATTCTATTAATTCTTCCGCCCGCACTTTCCGTGCACTCTGACTACTGTTAAATTCAATATTCTTACTATTCATTCTTAAATTTTTCTAAATGGCTTTCGTCACCTAACGCGTGTCGGCCAGCACTTCCGACACCTGGCTCTTCCGGGATCGGGATGTGTCAAAATCTAAATTGGAACATATACTCCCATCTATCCACTGGTCATCCTGTATTTAATTCTTAGTTGTAAATTTCCTTTGCTATTCTTTCATGAAAAATACTAGCAACTTTTGCATTTGAACTATTTCATTTCTTCACATGACACATGACACGTGTAATTTTTTTATACAAAAAACAATACCTTTAATGCATTTGAAATTATATTCTATTTTTATTATTAATTTTTTGCCAAAAGCATAAAAATCTTGTTTTTTGTTCAAATAAATGACACATGTCATTTGAAAAAGTGAAAATGTCCAAATACAAAGGTTGCTAGCACTTCCCAAGATTACAAGTAATTAAGCCGAATTCTTTTCTCTAAAATATTAGGTTACATGTGAGAAATCCTTATTTCAGATCGAGTGTTTGCTCATGAACTTGCATTTTGTTTCCTCATAAAAGATAGATGTGACCAATAATACATATGACATCATTCTTGTGTTAGCAATTGCAAATTAAAATCTACCCTAGTGTGATTGTGTATGCTCCAAATCGGAAAAAAATTACAAGTCGTGGATTGCCATGGTGCTTAGGGGCTTCTTATTCAACTCATTGCATTCTAGGTCCAAATCCTCCATCTTTGTAGCCAAAGATCAATAGGCACGTCACCGAAGGTAGGAAAGAACAAAAACTACTTGAGATGCTTACCCATCCCTAGTAGTATCCGTTGCTTGAAAAATATCATTTGTTGTCTTATCTAACCACAGCTTCTTTACAATTAACCTGCAAACTATTACGCCCTGCCTTACACTATCGCGATTCAAAACATTGAATAATAAGCTCGACTAAAAGGAGTGGAAGGGTTTGAACTCGAAAAGCCGTGAGTATAAAAAGGCCCTATCTATGGGGAAAATCCACCACAAACAAGCCTGAGTAGATAACAAGAAATAACACAAACTTCGGAATTTAGATTACATATATCAGGAACATGAGATAATGCGAACAAATCCCAACAGTACAGATTCCCTCCAAAAAGATAAATTGTCATATTAATGTATAGCCAATAACTAATAAGTGAAAACTACAAAGACGACCGACCCCAAGAACTCTAACTTCAAGTTGTTCCAACAAATTCCTGCCCTAGCAATCCATGCGTTACAGCAAGCAATGCTACTGAAACATAATTCCCCCGACGGCGAAACACAACATAGATTTCTTGTGGCCCCTTCGGGTGGAGAATGTGTTAAATCAAGTTCGTAACCTTGAAAAATTAGTTTCTGAACAATCAATCAACTGGAGTATCAAGGAAATATTATGATTACTATTTGTAAATCAGTGCATAGCGTCCAGGCCCTACACCAAGGTAATGGACGGGTACACCAACAAGTTCTTCTATCGTTTCAACATACTGACGTGCGGCCTTTGGAAGGTCAGATACCAAATTGAAGAAAAAAACACAATAACGTATCCGAATAGAAGGGAGAGGCAAGGACATGCCTCTAATTGCTCAAGATCATGAAGGTCTGCAAGGAACGATTTAATGGGTGTACCATCTTTCTGTTTGTAGGCAACACCCAACTAAATTTTAGGAAGTTCAGACGAAACGTCTAGTTTGGTGAGATTGAGAGAAGAAAAGCCATTGATCTGACAGCAATACTTCAGTGCTGCTATATCAAGCCATCCACAACGACGAGAGTGACCAGTAGTTGTGCCAAACTCCTGACCAGCAAACCTAAGGAGGTCGCCCCCTTGGCCCAAGATTTCCGCGGGAAATGGACCATAACCAACTCTCGTAGTGTATGCTTCTACCTACAAAAATGAAGTTCAAGTTAGCAACATTGCCTCACCATCTCAATTGGCCTTTGTACTAACTGCAAGATTACATGCCATGACCAGTACTACCATATGGTGTTCTGTCTTTCTTTAATTACATTTCAACCAGACAAATCCTTGACATGAATGGCATTAGTAAAACCAAAAATAATAAGGAAACCTAATTTGAAAATATGGATTTAGTTCGAGATATGTTTATTCACGTAACCCTACCATCCCCAATTGATTGAATCTACAACTACCAGAGTAACCATCTACTTACCACTCCAACCAGATCACCTAAAACTCTGGGAGCAATGCCAAGACCAGTGCAAATCCCAACGGCTGCAGAGCTAGAGGATGTTACAAAGTTCCAAAGTCAATATCCAGCATTGTTGCCTGACCCCCTTGGACCAAATTTTTTTTTCTTCAGAGACCAATATCCTTCCCTTGCAGGATACTCCATTAGATTCAAGGCCATCAATCTCTTTAAAGAGCCCTAGAAGATGCACCACAACTCCATTTCCAATAACACAGAGAGTTTCTTCACTAAGTATACCTGAGGGAACAAGGTGAAGCGCAAACTTCTTTCCCTCTGCATTGTAAATGGTGTGTCCAGCATTAGCTCCAACAAATTAGGTACTAAACTAGACTTGTTACAAACATCTTATTTTTAAAGATGTAACTTTAATTCTTAACAGGCAAACAAAACAAAACCTTAATGTACAAGATGCTGTTTGTAATGCAGCCACTTTTTTAGCCTGCAACTCATGACATTCCAAATATTTCAAATGGGTTGATGTGGGTTACATTTGCTTGGTAGTTTTGTTTATGAAAAACTAATGAAAAGTCCATTTTTTGGGCACATTTAATCATCGGGACAAACAATTTTTAAAATACCATATAAAAATGGGTCAAACTTCAATGGTACGTACCATTTTGTTGAATGGTTTAAGATTCATTTAGAACCCATCGCAAATTAATCTGGACCATTCAATGGCCGTACCATTGAATGGCACTACAAAAAAAAACAGTCATTTCCGACCAAACTTTTTCGAGGGCTTTCAAAAACCGTCGGAAAAGGTACTACTTCCGACGAAAAATCAACGTCCGTCAGAACTGAGTCAACAAGCTGCTTACTATTTTCGACACACAAAATGCCCTCGGAAGAAAATTCATTTTTCGTCGGAAATATCATTTTTTTTGGCGGGAACTGTGGCGCCAAACTTATTTTCAACGAACCTCACGGTCGTCGATAGTAGTTACTCTTTTTCCGACAGTAAGTTCATTCTGTCGAAAATGGTAGGCTATTTCCGAGGGCAAAAAGTGGTTGTCGGTAGTAGTTTTATATTTCCGAGGGCAATTATTCGCTGTCGGACGTATTGTGCATTTACGAGGGGAATTAGAGGCTGTTGAAAATGAGTATTTAATTCCAAGAGCAATCTATAGCTCTCGCAAAAGGGTATCTATTTGTGATGGCTTGTAGCCATCGTTGGAATTACTATGTTTAAGGGAGCAATGCAATCTTTTTTCTTTTTGAGGAGCAATGCAGTTTTTTTTTAAGGAGCAATGCAATATTTTTTTTATTCATTAACTCCAAAACATGTATCTCAAAGTAGCAATAAAATTTAAATAATCGCAATCACATGAGCGCAAATTTCACAATCAAATATAATAAAAAGAAGAAGAGAATAACACAATGACAATACATGTGAACTCAGTTAAATCGCATCCTTACTTCAATCAGTTTCATTATCTTCAACCTCATATTGGTTGGCATCCATGCGTCGGCTATGAGTCTCTTCTTCTTGGTACGGCTCACTCTCATCATTATGCTCTGCGGACATAAGGCATCTAATGTATTTTTCACTCATCTCTTTTCCCTCCTTTTTTGTAGCATCTTAAATTGAGCTTAGTTTTTGATAGTCTCAAAAGGTTCTAGTGTGAGGTCTTAATATGTCGAATGAATGCAGGTAAGGATGTTGTTCATTTTCTTAGTTGAAATGTATTTATGTTCATTTTCTTTTAAGCGCTACTTAATTTTTCTTTACTTTTTTACCTTCTTGTTTGAGTTGTCAATTTATTGAATTATTGGTATTATGTTTAGAATTTGGGTTTTCTATACATGTTTTCAACTTATTAGTTCGAATGATGATATTAACATATGTATAGTCTGATTCTCTCTTTTTGTTTTGGATTGCAGGAAAATGGCTTTTAATTTAACATATATGTAATTGTTTGACAAAGTATGAGGGATAACAACTCAAATACTTCTGCACACTTTAGACAATCTGTTTCTGTGGTAAATTCTTTTCTTGCCTGTTTAATATTTTTTTCGCTTTTGAATATTGTATTTGTTATTTTTATTCTCAAATTGATAAATTCTTATCTTTTCATTATGTTTTTGGACAGGACAATGTTAATAGTTGTTCAGATGCTCACCTCGAAGATGTGTAGTGCAACACCAATTTTATTTTGTTACCATATAACTATTTTTAAATTCAATGTTTGGATGTTTTGTTTATTTTATCTTTTCTATTTATGAATAACTTCATTTTAATGAATTGCAGTAAAATGGTATCATTATTCTTATGTGGCTACCAAATAATTGCGCATGATTAGAAACATATTTCTAATAAATATTACAATTGGAATATATTATTAATATTTTTTTTATAAAATAATAACCTTTTTCGACTGCGTTTTCCTCTCGGTAATATATATTTTTAACCAATACTTTTGCATCGGAAATATTTTTATTCACTTATTTCCGAGAAAATATTATATATTGCCCACAAAAACGTGTTGTCGGTAATACTAATTACGACGATGCAGCGCCCTCGTAAATACTGTTTCGTTGTTGCAAAAACATTTTCCGACAACATTTTTTGGTCGAAAATATGTCATCGCAAAAGCAAAAAATTTTGATCGAACAATATTTCCGACAAACTCCTAAATATTTGCGACCATAGTTATGGGTCGGAACAAAATTGAGATGGTCGTTTTGAAAATCAAATTCCGACAAACAAATAAGCAATACTGACGGCCCTTACTCATCGGAAATAGTACTATTTCCGACAGTTGGTCGAAAAAAAAGTATTTACGACAACACAATTACCGACGACTAGCGACGGCATGATGCTGTCGAAAAAGCTTATTTCCAACGGGAAATGGGTGTTTGCGACCAAATTCGGCCCTTGCTAATAGCATTCTGTTTTGTAGTGTGGTACGTACCACCCAAGATTTTTCCTATAAAAAAAGGAAAACTAAACAAACCGTCCTCAAACTAAACCCTATATATATATGTTCAACTCTGCCACTCATAAACCCTCAAAACCTAAACAAAAAGGGTAAACTACCGTTTGACCCCCTGAACTATCACCCTAGTTGAAATTGACCCCCTGAACTATTTTTTTGGTAAATTAACCCCTTAAACTTTCCTAAATTAGTAGATTTACCCCTACTGCTAGATTCCATCCAATTTGTTGTTAATTCGTTAAAATGTAAGCTAGATCTACCAATTAAAATATGACACGTGTTAGTATTTGACAGTGGATGAAATTTCGTTGAATCTGACGGTGAGGGGTTAATTGGCTGATTTCAAATAGTTCAAGGGTCAATTTACCAAAAAAATAATTCAGTGGGTCAATTTCAACTAGACTAATAGTTCAGGGTAAAACGGCAGTTTACCCTAACAAAAACCTAACTAACGATGCTCTTCTCACACCTCCATCAAAATACGAAATCCTACTTCTCAAGAAAAAGAAAAAAGAAAATACGAAACCTTAACCCTAGTTCCCCAAGAACATCATGTCTGAAGGAGAAGCTTACCGGAGCAACAATATCGATTGGAACCCATCTCCGCTTGTTGCCCTAACCACCAGCTTCGACGGCTCCCAAGTGGCAGAAGCTCGCAAAGACGGCTCCCTTGAGATCTGGCTCGTCCCTTCCGACTCCATCGGCTGGCACTGTCATCAGGTACGATAGCAATTTCATTTCATTCTAGCTTCTATATATATGATATGATGTTTTTGAGTTAGTTAATAATATTCAAATAGATAGTGTTTACACCTAAATTTGTCAAAATTCCGCTTATTTGGGTCTAAGGCTAAATTATGGCATTGTATGAGATTATTAGGCTAAAATTGTGCCAAAATATCTGCATGATATTTTAGTTGCTAGGTCATGCTTTGGTGGCATTTAAAAACATGTATTTTGCTTTCAAGCGTTGGTAGCAGCAATTTGGGATCTTTCCTTATTCAAGTAAAGCTTTGGACAGTAGCTTTATTGCCAATCCCTTATTTAATCGTATAATTTTAGATATTTGCCTTTGCAAATAAATAGCTAGCGGTGGCTTTTGTTTCAATTCCCACTTTTGATAAACATCATTTTGCAAAGAGGATATTTTGGCATGCGGAACATTCAAGTGGTAATGTGCATCAAGTTGATACCATTTCATATTGCAAGTGGAGCCTTGGGGATGGAATGCATCAAGTGGCTTTGCTTTCACAATTGCCTATATAAGAGCTGCAAGGGCAGAGAGCTAGGGACACTCAAACAACCAAAAATCAGAACATACATGTTCTAAGGAAAGCCAACCTTTCAAACAAACAAAGGGAAAAACCTCTCTCTTGAAAGCCAAGAATTGACATTCATCAGTTTTATACAACCCAGCAACAAACTTTCATAAACTTTCATAAGTCTACACAAGACTTTAGCAACCATTCACAAAGCTTCAACAACTTGTGTTAAAGCTTTTAGATCAGGAAACTCCCGATCTTAGAATTTGTTCTACCACTTCTCTCTGTGGTATCGATTTAAGCCTGAGAAAGAATCTCTTTTAGGCTACTCTCTTTTTCTCAAAGAGACAAACTTGTAGAGAAGCCAATTCGATGGCTTTGTCGCCAATCCGATGAGCATAAAAGCCAATCCGATGACTTTATATGCAATCTGACCATACTTTGGTTGATGTTTACAGCTTTATTTACTTACTGTATTTACTTAATTATTTGTAAACTTTCAATTCAGTTTATATATGTTTAATTTGGTGCAAGATGTGTTTTCTTTATTTACTGCTTATTGTGTTTACTAGTGAAACATTTCAATTGACTATAACCAGTTTATATTCAATCCATATTCCAACCATCTTGGTTTTATTATATATATCTACATAACAATTAAAGTCCTTAACAGACAAGACAAATAAAGGGCCTAAGTTGAGCCTCTCACAATTAAAGGCACAATCTTTTGGTTATGGGTTAAATAGCGCAATCTCAATCACACACACCGTCTGCTAGCGGTACCTAGTAGTCGCACGCTCGCAATCTCCCAATTCGTGTTCATATAAATTTATAGGCCTACAACTAAGCGCCATGTGAATTTATTTGTAGAACAGATAGTTTGAAATATCAATGTTTGCTTTGTTTTGTGCTTAGACGTTTCATGGTGATCCTGAATCAAGAGTTTCATCGCTTATTTGGTGTCATGCTAGCTCGAATGCCTTGCCTTGTGGACGGCAGTTCTCATCGAGCCTCGATGGATCGGTTTCGCGGTGGGATCTTTCCGACTATGAGCAGAAGGTATGCTATTCAGTTTGCTACGAAGCTATAAGCTCCCATTTGATAACTATTCAGTTTTCACTTTTTTCAAAGAAAATGAAAACTTAAAACCACAATCAAGTCAAGTTCTGAAAACTCATAAAAGTAAATTTCAGTATTTGGTTTTCAATTATCATTTTTTTGAAAACCAAAAGAAAACAAAAACTGAATAACAAAATGGTCCTAAAAATAAACATTTAAACATAATGGTACTTTATGCAACGATTCATTAAACTTTGGTAAATATTTTATCTTTTAGTTGGTGTGAAGTTTGCAATGAATTATTAGACAATGTGTCATAATTTTGTTTGGCATTTGCAGACTGTGTTGGATTCTATTGGGGTCTCAATCTGGCAAATGGCTGTTGCACCACTTGATGATGATACAACCTCTAAGTACCACCACCCTATTAGAAATAGGCTTCTAAAAGCTAAGAATTGTACTGAGGGTAATGAGCAGTCACTCGTGCGTGTGGCATTAGCTTGTGACGATGGTTGTGTGCGAATATACAGTATTACTGACACAGATGATAAGTTTGTTTACGCTAAATCGTTGCCTAGGGCCAGTGGACGTCTTTTGAATGTGACATGGAGTCCTGATGCTAATGTTATATACTCAGGGACCAGGGACTAGGGACTAGTGATAAGATGATAAGATGCTGGGATGCTAAATTTGGCCATGAAATCTACAGGATTACTGTTGGAGATGGAGGTTCACCTAGTGCTGGATCACCTGAACTCTGCGTGTGGTCGTTACTTTCGCTGAAGGGTGGGACTGGGAACCTTGTAAGTGCAGACAGTATTGGCAATGTTAAGTTTTGAGACAGCCAGCATGGAACTCTATTGCAGGCACATTCGCTCCACAAAGGTGATGTGAATGCTCTGGCAGCAACTCCAAGCCATAATAGGGTGTTTTTCTGCTGGATCCGATGGTCAGGTACATATATATACATCTTGGAGACAAAAATCTTTGCTAGTTACTTGTAGGTTTTTTTTCTGCTAATTATGTATGTTATTCACTAAATAAATATAATATATATTTTTATTGAATGAAAATAAATATAGAGAAGGGTGTACAGATCTTTCTCCATATCTATTTCTGTTACTAGTACATAGTACCTAGCTACTACCTAATTATGCACAGTTTGGTTTTGTACGGATTGATGTGGGGAACGGTATGGGTGTCTAATATAGGAAATACAAATGTGGTATTTATCTTCGGACTGTGAGGAAATGATAAATCAATTCATTTGTTGTGATTTGTTTAAACCCTGCATATCTTTTGTTGCAAATAATACAATTATTAGACTGTTTAATGCCGTAATTGGATTATTGTTCGTTCATCTCTTAATGTATTGAAGTGAAATTCTGTTGTGTTAATTATGAGCTTGAGTAGTAACAAGAACGCAGTTTCTTATTCTCTAATTGAATGAAAATGGATGAAAATTTGAGACTGAAAATCTCACGTATGTTGAGTTTGCTAATTTTACCAAGGAATATGCAAGTGACACCAACGTTTTATAATATCAATGGCCCATTATTTTCTTTTGGCAGGTTATGCTTTATAAGCTCTCTAGTGAGGCGACAGCGGGATCATCTAGTGATGTCGTCGAGTCTTCTTCTGATGTTATGAAGAAGAAATGGACCTATATGTTTGTAGTGTAAAAGCTCATACGCATGATGTTAGGGCTTTGACAGTGGCTGTACCAATCAGCAGAACAGATCCCTTGCCAGATGAGGAAGGTACGGAAAGACCCCTTAGAGAACTACGTAGTAAGAAGCCTGAATATTTCTTTAGTTGTCATAAATGGGCAGATGTCGGTGCTCCCATGCTCATCTCTGCTGGTGATGACACAAAGCTATTCGCCTATCCTGCCAATGAGTTCTCACAGTTTAAACCTCATGATATATGCCCTGCGCCTCAGCGAGTACCAATTCTACTCGCGCTCAAGAGAACATCGTATCAACCATTTATTCTTGTTCAAGCTTCTAGATGGTTGGATATCCTGCTAGTTCGTGCAAAAAGAGGCACTTTTTTTATGATGGATTCTGTCTCTAAATGGGGCCAAGCTTCAACACATCTCGTGGCTCGAGTCAAGTGTAGTCCATCTCAGAAGATCATTTCTTGCGCATTCACTAGTACCACGGCAGCCTGGCTTTTTGCTTATTCCGACCGCGTGAAACCTAGGCTATTTGATTTGATAAAGAATAATGAACAAGAAGTTGGCAAAAGTACATTTAAAGTTGAAAGAAGAAAGCTTCCGCCAAAACTACCGTTTGCCCATTCCATGGTTTTCAGTTTTGATTCTTCTCGCTTGATGATAACAGGGGATGATAGAAGCATATACGTTGTAGATGTGAGAAGAGCAGAACTAGTACACAAGTTCACCCCTTGCCGCACGTTGCAGGCTTAGATTTGCCACCTAGTGAGCCTCCGGATCCCATAACAAAAATGTTCACCAGTTCTGATGGGAAGTGGTTGGCTGCCATAAACTGTTTCGGAGATGTTTATGTATTTAATCTGGAGATACAAAGGTAAAACACTCAACACTGGTTCATTTATAGATTAAATGGTGCCTCTGTGACAGCTGGTGGTTTTTCTCCACAAAACAACAATGTGCTTGTAATCACAACCTCTTCAAATCATGTGTATGCATTGGATGTTGAGAGAAAATTGGGGAACTGGTCCTGGCAGGATGATACGTATTGTCTGCTGACGAGCTTCCGAGAATTCCCAGGCGAAGTTATCGGTCTCTCTTTCCCACCCTCCTCAAGTTCATCTGCTGTTATTGTTTACAGAGCCAGCGCAATGTGTGGGATTGACCTTGTGACGCCCGATGATCAAGACGGTGAAAGTGACAGGCCAAACTGTCAGAGATCAAAACGTAAATTGACAGAATTCATAACAGATAATCAAAGGTTGAGTAAACGAATTGCAATGAAGGGTTTTGTTCCCAAGTTCAGCATTATTTTTCGGACATCTTTCGAAAAGTAATCTATTGATGATCGACAAACCGTGGGTGGATGTGGTTAAATCTTTGGACTCTGTACCTGTACACAAACATGTTTTGGGGACTTAATGTCACGGAGTGACGAAGAACTGGAAAAACAGATCAGGTTTGCGAATTCTTGCGTGAATAGTGGGTTTTCGGCATGAATTCTTAGTCAGCCTCTTCTATTCTTTTCCTTGGTGCAGCTGTTTTGCCAAGACATAATTGTGATTAAGGCGTTTTAATTTCGTTTAGTATTAAGTTTACTAGTAACTTATAACTAAAAATGATATCGTAATTTATTTTCTTCTCTCTTTCAACTTATCTGCATAACATACGTAGAAGTTACAATTTATCAATTGAAAGCAAAGCAATTTTCTTTATTCTTTTGCTGGTTTAACCAAGCATTAATTTTCAAGCAATACTCCAATTCCTTTGGAGCTCACTTTTGAGCTGTGCAAGTTGATTTTCAGGCAGGACGACACTCAGTAATCGACCGACGTTATTAGTACTTGCAGGAAGCACCAAAACCAGCCCTTCATCACCAACCCCGGTAATACCATAATTTGCATAAACTGGTTTTTGTCCCTTCAATTCAAGCCCATAAATCTCTGCCTCTTCCAAGTTCACGAATGTAAGTTTTGCTCCGTATGCTATGAAGTCCGAATTAAGCCCGCCCGCCTCCCTCCCCGTCATTGCCTCAATTGCACCATTCTCTTCTGCCCTTTTGTTCACAATCAGCTCTACCAAATCTGACACTTCAGCTTCTGCAACCAAGAAATCTGCTTCAACTGTGCTCCACACCATGTCATTGCTCGGAATTTCGAATTCCCTTCTGTGCACATTTTTCGTACAAATTGTCACCCTTCTTATCTGCTCTGAGCCTTCCTTAATCTTGGACAAGGATTTCCATATAATGGCAGAGAGAACTTCAAAAGCTGAGGACACTTTGGCTGATTGGTTGCTTGGAGGACAAGAAATGTTTGAGAGCAAATGATCAAGTTTCTCAGCAGAAACATGAAAAACGTGTTTTCTCATCTTGTAGTTGTTGGGTGTCACCCAGTAATCACCTACTGGACCAACCCTTTTCAGAGAAAATTGTGTTTTGGGAACTGAAGAAAGTGATGGGAATTCAGGTTTTCCGGGAGGTGGCACGTGGAGGGGCTTTCGTGGCACGTCACCTGCGATGATCTTCCCCCACATGTTCATGAAGGCTGAGGCAGAAAATGCATCTCCAAGGACGTTGGCCCAGCTGAGTCCCACTGCCATTCCTCCACATTTGAACCAAGTGAACTGCTTGCAAATTACCACACGACAAAAGAACCATGTAAATTATATGCAAGAGGATTAATTTGTTGCTAATTAGTCTCAAGTCGGGACCCCGTTTCCCTACACATGTTATCTAATTAATTAATATGGTTGAAAATAATAAAAACTTTTCTAATCAGGTCTCTATCAAAAGTTCCACGTAGCGATTGTGATTTATGTCTTTTTCTTGTACTTACTTATCACGTCACGTACACAATTAAATAATTGTATAAAACTCTATCAAAAGTTCCACGTAGCGATTGTGATTTATGTCTTTTTCTCGTACTTACTTATCACATGTGCATTGCACAATTAAATAATTGTATAAAAAGGACACGTATTACTCTCATGTCATTGTCGTTACTAATTATGTATGTTATTTGTATGATTATGTGATTGTACGAAAATGAAAACAATGTTACGGAATCTCTATCCGCCTAGACAGCATATTCTCAAACCCGCGGCACTATTGTCATGACTTCAATCAATCACAACGAAGTGTTATGATTTTTTTTTTCATTGTTTCTGTCTCCTGTTAGTTTCTACCAATTACAAGTGGAAGGAATGACACTGTAATTGTGCTTGAATGAATGAGAGATTTTCTCCGCCAACTCAGTTATGATTGAGTTGTCACCAAGATCTAGAAATTTACAAATACAAGTTTTTTTTTTTGTATTGGATTTATATAATTTTATAGTTGAATTAACAAATAGCATGTACATACTGAAATACCAGGAATAAAAGATGCATACAAAATTATACATAATAAAACTAAAAAATAAACATGATCTATTTGAAGTAGTGAGCTAAAATAAGGAAAAAAAAACTAGAGTCAAAGCAAACTTTCAACTTCCCAATATTCGCAAACTTGTGAAGAAATTTTCTTTTTTAGATGGTTTGATGGGTCCAACTTCAGTGGTACGTACCATTAAATGGTACGTACTGTTAAATGGCTAAGATTCATTTGGGGCCCACTGCAAATTAATCTGAACCATTCAATAGTCGTACCATTGAATGGTACGTACCACTCAAGATTTTTCCTGGTTTGATTTATATAAAACAAGTACATATATGGTATTACCTGTAAAAAGACCAAAGGAGAGTAACCAAGATCAGGACCAAGGGATTGATTATAAGCAAGACCATCAAAGAGAGAAGAGTCCTCCATGGCCCTGGCAAACCATTCATCAACCGTTTCTTCAGAAAGCGCTTCTACAATTCTCACACCGCCGTCGTTACACTTGATGAACGGCCTGCCAGTTTCTGATCTCCGGATCCTCCCGGATGCAGTGAAGTGGAGCTCCAGGAGCTGGAACAAAGGTTTCTTCAAGTCATAAATTGTAAGCCCCTCAACTGCCTCACTCTTGAAGAAGTAGAGCCCTTTGATGTAGTGAAGCTTCAAGGCCAAGTCCATGTTGGTGAGCTCATGGACCTTGTTTTCATCACCTGTCATTGTAGCTGGCACAACTGATGACAGCCTCAAGCTGGTTGATGACACCATTTTGGAAGAACAAAGTGGACTAGATCTAATGAAACTTCTTGAGAAGGAACTAGCTAGATAGGGTGAATATATATATATCTACATATTGATACCAGCTTTTAATGTCAACTAAATTTTTGGACCATCTTCCATATGTTCAGAGTGACGGTGACTGCACATATCTTATTTTTTGTGAATAACGTGTTCATACTGTATAAATTCTATAATCGGAATTGTTCAATTTCTTATCTTTATTTGAAGATCAACCCTACCAAAAAAACTTATTCGAATCGGTGATCGTTTAGTTATCTAAGTGTATTAAATAAATGAATGCTTCATCCTGAATATGTTACTTGGTACTCTCATAGTCAATTTGTTCCACACATTTGGATGCATAAAAAATCTGCAAGTCAAACGATTTTTCGTAGGGTTGGCCTTCATATGAAGATTAAAAAATTAAACAGTTTCGATTATAAAATTTATACGATGAAAATACATTATTCACAAGAGGGTGAGATATATGCATTACTCCATGAGAATCCAAGTATTATCCTACATTAATCTACTTACGAAAATAATTTTTACACAATATTTTTTTTTCTCGTATTCTTGTTTATTTTTGTCACTTGATGATTAACGTTTGATTATTGAATCTAAATGTTAGAAATACACAGAGTTGGCAGAGAACGAGAAATGGTGCGAAAATCAATTTCGTTCTTCTAGACCCTATGGTCTAAGGAAATTGTGGTCACCCACTATTTAATTCAATTGTAAGTGGTCATTTAACTTTTGTTATACTTTTCCTCCACAGTTAATAAGTTAGAAACAGTGAATGATTATAATTTTCTTAGACCATGAAATCTAGGAGAACGGAACTCAGTGAGGAAATCAACTTCCTCTAGTCATATTAGGCTTATTTGTTTACATTTTATATGCTTCCTGCGTTATGACAAAATTTTCCATTTTCCTCCTTTTAACTTGCAACTGTGTAACTTTGATTTCCCCTCGCGTCTTATATTACCCCAATATATCAAGTTGGTCAAAAAAATCATTAGCTTAGCTGATGCGCTTATACAGGCTTCAATTTACCATCACCGTCCTAAAATTGTAATCTTTAATTTTTGTTAAGTCACCAGACCACATAAGTTCCCAATCCTCTTGTACGGTTTTATCATTCAACTCCAAAAAACAAACCAAAACCGAAAAGAAAAACAAAGAACTTGCCGCCTAATAAATGTAGCTGGAGGTTGGGACTTTTTCTCTCTCCTGCTCCCGGAATTAAGATTTTTTTTGTTGTTGTGTTTTTTTAGCAAAATGATAGCAATTTTATTAAAAGGATCAAAACGACATGCAATTTTTTAAGAGGCGTTTTGGATGAAACTTGTCTCATATGGGATATGGGATATGGGATATGTACACTACATTAATAACATGCCCTTTAATATGCATTGTCTGTCCATTTTTACTTTTTTGTTATCTGTTTCTTCCTCTATCTATCTCCCACATGCATGCTCACCTAACAAAGAAGTAAGAACTATTGCCTCCTGAACGATGCAGCCGGGTAAGTGGTGGATAGAGTCTTTCTCTTCGACCTACTCTTATTCGCGTGCAAAGTGTATCATCTCTCCTTAATGTAACTTTGAGTATAGTAATGTCATTTGTAATTAAATTTAAAAATGATGCAGCATGGAAACCATCTGTGAGTTTGCTGTTTCTTCCTCCTATCACCCATGCTCGCCTGTATATGCATGTGCGGTCACTGCGGTGTCGGTGAACTTTTTAGGGTGAAAAAGCGTGCACCACCTTGAACAAAATGGTGTCACCAATTTTTGAGAGCCAACATAACTATGAATGCTCAACTACTTACGTGAAAATTGTTATTTCATATTTAATTATTGTTTTAATTATTTGGTTGTTACAACCAACTTTTTTTTTTGTTGAAGATAAACGATATTATATTATTGATGATAAAAATCCAGTACAAAGAAACTGGAATTTTGGAACAGGTCATTGTTGAAGGATTAGGCGAGATGAACTACACACATAAAGGCTTGATCACTAGTCTACCAAAGTAGCCTTACGTACCCTCCTTCCACTTGCACAGATGGTGATAATCAAGACCCCGAAGTTTGGTCATCAAACTACCGAAGTAGTCTACTTCCTTCCCGCTCAGAGCAATTAGAAAAAACCAACATCCCGATAGAGTCCCCCCTCCCCCTAACCTATAACCCGGTTGGGACTAATAGTTACAATCTTCCAACACAGTATCTAAAATTACATAAGGAGGGTCTTCGAACCAAACTCGCGTATCATTTTAATTCCGATTAAATATACTATTCATGATAGTATGTTTTTGAGGTTTCCATTCCAACTTATTTGTGACCATTATACGAGTAATGAGATTAACGATGGTGATGTTAAATTGTTGTCAGCATAAGGGAGATGGTCTCCTGCAAAATATCTCAATTAATTCTTTATTGTTTTGAGTATATGTATAGTGCAAGCGTGACTTCGAATTCATATCAAAATTATAGAAATTGTTTTAAGTATATGTATTTATTCAAGTGTCCGAGCATTTCCAATAAGTTCCCAAATAAACACTTCCAAATTTTCTCACCACACCACCACCCACCTTGAGATGTTCTCCAAACCCTCGGCTTCCCCTAGACCGTAGTTCATAATTCGAGCACAATGGCCACGCGACATTCGCCGCCCCCGACCACCATTCCATCCCGGCACCTCAGTTTCTACTCCTAATGCAAAGCCTGTATCTCCTGGCACCCAACAAGGTCCCTCATGGCCAATTTTCGCCCTGATATTTTTTCAAAGAGTTTATCACTATTTAAAAATATATGTGATGAAATTTCCCATTTACCTCTGAACTTGACAGAGAACTAATAGAATTTGTAAAAGGACTCAAAAACGACACATGACTAAAGTTGCGGATTATATAAAAGTTGAATTGAGGGGCTAAACCATACAATACTTTAATAACTATTAGGAGAACCACATTTTCCAATTGCAATACGGTTTTTTTTTTTCTCCCACTTAAACAAGCACTCATTTAATCTATGCGGTTAATGTTGTGGAGTATAAATTGGTCAAGTTGGCTTTGTACTTTGAGCATAGTGTCTTTTGGTTTGAGGGTCATTAGATTTTATTTGAAGATTGTAAGGCTATCTTCAATGCATCGAAAAATTTAGAGTCAAAAGTTAGTACACATTCATATTTAACTTTGAGTATAACTATAGAGTTATGTTTAGCTCTAATATTGATTTAATTTCTCTCTAATGCATAAGAGTTAAAGTTAATTAAAGGTAAAATTTAACTTTGTATGCATTGGAGATGTTATAACTTACACCATCATATTTGGAGATACATATTATAACTTATAACTTTTTATCTTTTAGATTGAAGATAGCCTAATCATCAATAAAATGCTATTGTTTTGTTACAGCCCGTACCGGAGAATAATATTATTTTATTCCCGGAGGTGCAAAATGACAATTTTGCCCTTGGTTGACCTTTCGGTTGACTTTTGCATCGTAACTCGTACGACGCATTCACTTGTATTTTCTCGACGTGCTCGTCGATACGAACTCGTAGGCGCAAGCGGAATGTCATTCGGAGTTCGAATGAGCATTTTACGGACGTTAACCTAGTTGCGTTTCGTATTTGGGCCTTGGGCCCAGTAATTTCTGTGGGCCCAGCCCACTGAGTCTCTGTCACTCTTGTTCCCTCACTCTGTGTACTCTGTATCTCTCCCTCACACTCGATCCCACTCTGTCTCTGCAAACCAAATTAAAACTCAAAACTACTTTGGACACCCAACTCCTCCTCTCACCCTCACCGAGCTCCCTCAGACCAAATCAGTGGCTTTGCCACCTTTTTCCAGCAACCAGATCACCCAGCTTGGGCCCCTGCCATTTTTGAAAACCCAGAACCTGTAAATTAATCTAGCCACCCACGTTGGCAGCCATCGAACCTATGGCCACTTTCGAGCTCCAGGAACTCCAGATCATCACCATCGTCATCCCCGTTCTCTCTGGACTACTCTGAAAACCAGTAACCACGAGTCGAGAAGGAAGCTCGAAGCTGCCATTTTTCCCGGCGAGCTTCGATTGGGCGATCACAACCATTCTGATCTCGATTCAACTCGAGACCTTCACCAATGGGCTTCTGAGAGCCCTGGGAATCGAACCCAGGTCCTGCATGCAACATTCCAGGCGAGATCGGTGAAACCCGATCTTTGGCCGTGAAGCTCGAGGTCAACTCCGGCCATCTCAGGCCATTTTCAGGCCCAATTCTTAGGTAATTCGAACTCCCCTTCACTCCAGCTTCAATTTCATATAAAATTCGTGAATTTTGGCGAAGAATTCGAACTCTGCAATTTTTCCCAGTTTCCGGCGACGGCGACGGCGGCCGGCACGGCGGCCGGCGGCGGCGCCGGTGACCGGAAAATTGTTGAAGATGACCGGCGCTGACGTCAGCGAACCGGTCAGACCGGTCTTGCTGATGTCAGCAAACCGGTTCAACCCGGTCGGACCGGGAATATTCCAAGGAATATTCCGTCCGTTAACCCTAACGGCGTTAACGGAATATTCTAACGCCGTTAGAATATTCCGTTAACTTTAACGGAACAGTAACGGCGTCAGTCACCGCGCGTGACAGGCGCGTGAGGCGCGTGACCGGCGCGTGGCCGCGCGTGGTGGACTTCCACCGGCGCGTGGCGGCGCGTGAGGGCGCGTGTGACCTCACAGCCGCGCGTGGCGGCGCGTGAGGCCAAATGGCAGCGTGTGGCGGCGCGTGCGACGGCGCACGGCGGCCCACGGCGGCGGTTTTGGGGTTTCCGACCCCGAAACTCCGTTTTCGGGTATCCGAACGCCGTTTTTCTTGTAATTTCGTGTACTTTACTAATTTGTGGGTTTCTAAAATAGGTTTTGGCGACCCGTGGCGTTCGGAGGACGTGCATTTTGACTCCCGGCTTCGGTATTTGTGAGTGGGCCCCTTCCTCACTTAAATTAAATGTTTTTATATGTTTTAGTTATTAAAATGGTTTTGCCTATGCCTAAAATTGACTATTATTACACTTGTTGGCAAACTTAATTTATGTCTACACTTTTAATGACTGTAGTATAGTATTTGTTCCGTATTTCGGTAGACCTTGTACTTCGTAGTATTTACTTGGTTTATCGGCTAGACTTAATGTTTGTTAGACCGACTCGGTAATGTTTTAGGCCATGGAAATTAGTGGGCCTCGACCCATATTTCCATTTGGTATTATGCCATTAAATTGGTGATTTCTGTATTACTTTGTTTGCGTATTATAATTATCGTACCAACCCTATTTTCGAGGGTTTAGGGAATTAATTATATTAATTCCCTATTTATGCGTTTGGATCTTATATTTGTTTGACGGGCCTTGGGGCCGTATTTGGGTGAACTTTGGAAACGATAATTTACTATCATATTTTGGGTTCACCTAATCTACCATTAAGTTGGTATTTCTATACCTTGGTACCCGTATGGTGTATTCTTGGTATTTTACGTATTGTGGTTAATTACTTGGTATTTCGGGTACGGTACCCGAGTATACTTTATATATTTTGGTTATTTAAAGGTTATCCCAAATAGGGAAATGACCTCACGTTGTTTTATTTTGAGATACTCCGTGGCATGTTTTGCACGCTCAACTAGGAAGGCTCACCCGGTGTTAGTTGTACTCGTCCGAGGCCAGGACCAGCCTTCACGTGATTGTTCACACGCACCGATACGCTCACTATGGATCCATAGAAAGGTGCCAGCCTGTTCGAGGTCGCATGGGCGCCCGAACTCGTTGTGATGCGATTAGCGCCAGCTTCACGTGATCGTAGTACATGAGCGTAACTTTATTTATACACCCAGCCTGTTCATGACAGAATATATCTGTATGAACTCGTGTGTTGCCATTCCTAAACGAGCGTCTATCTCATAGTTGGATTGTGAATTATCTCTGATTTTCACTGATGCCACGGAGACATTTATTTGAGTTGCAGTTTTCCCGTATAATTTATTTTATGAACCTTTTATAAAGTAAATTATGCCGAACGGTGGCTTTCTGCCCGTCTCGGACGGTAAGTATATTTCCGTACTTACCTTGTTTTCTACCTACTAGTATATTATGTTTTCAAGAAAGGTTTTACGAAACTTATTACCTGTTTTACGGCGAGGGGTTAGTATTTTCAAAAAGGAAAGGTTTTCACAGAAATAATTAGTTTTGGCCCACTCACCCTTTTGTTTTGCGCCCCTCCAGGTTTAGTGGCTGGAGCTGTCGACGTCGAGACCCAGCGGTGTGAAGATCTTCAAATTAATCTTGAGATTTGTAAATTCTCAGTATTTCGTATTCGTGCAATATCTGTATTTATTCATTAATTCCTTCAATTTATTCCTTATTTTATTCAAATTGGCTTTCGTCACCCTACGTGGTGTCGGCCAGCACACCCGACTTTTGGGTGTCCACGTGTACATCTGGGTCGGGATGTGTCATGTTTCGCCTAAAAGAACAAAATAATTCATTTGAGTAGTTTTTTTTTTTTTTGATAAAATTCATTTGAGCAGTTTAGATTACAACCAAACATGTTATTGTTGAAGGATTCTTCAAGTAATTCTTAATCAAATTTTTGCAACATAATCACAAATTCCTGATATAGTTCTCAGCATTGTTATAAGAATGCCAATGTGGCAGTAGACGAATTTTTTCCTTTTGAGTTGGGTGGCGATTTTCAAACACCACATTTTATCTCCCACACACCCTTTTAGTTTTTTAATATATATTTGTTTTTCTTCATGACTCATCTCTAAGATAAAAGACAAAGGAATGGAAGAGCAAATACATATTAAAAAATTAAAAGAGTGTGTGAGAAGTAAAATGGTGTGTGAAAATCATCACCCTTAAGTTATAAATAAATCCTATTTTTTTATTTTGTAATTTTCCTAATATATTTATATATTGAATTAATTTTTATATTTTACAGAGAATTTTCTCTGTTTTCAATTTCTTTTTAAGAAAAATTCGTTTGTGGTCCATCATCACCCTTTTGTTCTAACTTTCAAGTAGGGGTGGGCACGGTTTGGTTCGGTGCGATTTTGAGGTGAAATCGAAACCAAAATCAAAATTTATTTCGATTTCGGTTCGGTCCGGTTTGACAGTGAAACCAAAATGGAACCAAACCATTCGGTTTTGGTTTGTTTTGGTTTCAAACGGGTTTTGGTTTCAGTTTCAAACCCAATTGAAACAAAGTTCAACATTTTGTTTAGATGCATCAAAGTCATATAAATATGAGGTGCAACATCGCCTGCACAAATAAAATTGCAAGCTTCTCATATCAATTAATAATTATTGGCACTTGCATCACTTCTATTCTATTTTGATTCACAAAATTATACACAAAAACATATTTGACTCTGCATATTTCGCAACTGGGGCCTTCCGAAAAGAAACAAAGTTCAAGTTGGGTTTAGGTATGGGCAAGTTACGATGTGGTTGAGTCTATACTAAATGTATGGACTCCATCAAATAACCAATTACACCCCAACACCTAATATGTTAATTAAATAAAATATATTTCTTTATATTTTGCGGTTTAGCAGTTCGGTTTGGTTTCGGTTTGATTCCAGAGATTAGGAACAGTAACCAAACTATTACTTTAGCTTGCTTAAACGGTTTTGGTTTCAAAACCGCAAAAACCAAACCATTCGGTGCGGTTTGATTTGATTCGTGTTTTGGTTTCGATTTTCGGTTCCAAGTGCCCACCCCTACTTCCAAGTTTTGAATTACTTGTCAATGTTGTTGTAGTAAATAATATTTGATGAAGAGAGAAAAGAGAGAGACGACAGAGAGATGGAGAAAAGGGGCTCATTTGTTTGAGATTGTTATTTTTCCTTTGCTTTGTGCTTTTATTTATATTCATCATGATGAGCTTTATTTGCCTTCCAATTAATATAAATCATACAAAGAAATGATCTTCTAGATCCTATAGAATTCCTACTTCTAATTTACACAATCACATTCCTAATACAATATTAACTGCAACAAATGTTGAATGGAGTCTCATGTTGAATTATTTCCCTTTTATACCAAATCGTTATAAATTCATTTTCATTTCCAACCATCTGGTCGCCATTTATTCTTAAAACTAAGTACAAATAAATTAGTCCCACGAGGCAACATCTTTTACTTCATGAACATGGCAATTGGGACTTTCAATTGATGTGCACATGGAGAGAGTGTACCCCTTTTATATTTTGATGAATTTGAGAGCGAATTATGATAAAGTGTATGAACAATTTTTTGAGTGCGAATAACACAACCTATTTCTTTTGTTAAAAAGAGCATTTTTTTAAGTGTAAATACCAAATATTAATATGACTATCATTTAATTTAATAGTCAAATGTGTTTTCTTTTGTTAAAAAGAGCATTTTTTTAGTGTAATCATTTAATTTAATAGTCAAATGTGTTGTTAGGAGAAAAAAATAGCAAAACAGGCTAAACAAAATCGTTAAATTATTATAATGATTAAGATGTAGCGAAATATAGGTAAATGCAAAAAACTTAAATGTAGAGACTCAAGATCCTAAACGATGTGCCATTTCGAAAGCACGACAAACTTTTCGCTCAGCCAAGACGTATACTCATCTTCCTGCCCTCTTGCTCCTTATTGAAGGGACTGACTTGAAGGGACTGACAATCACAAAGGCATCATTAATAAAAATGGACCCACCTCCATGATAATATCTCCATGCAAAATTCACACACCACGAATTAATTTGTTTCGCGTACTATAAGACTCTGGCCTCATTTGGTACATCATATAGTACAGCGGATAGTACTAATAATCTGGTCTCGAGTGTTTGGTGCTCTTCGTACTAATTATACCTCCAAAAACCTCCGTATAATTAGTCGGGTCCGTCCCTCTCGCTCTCTTGGTCTCACTTGAAGGAAAATATTTGAATAACAAGTTCATTTGAGCAACACTTAGGCATGCTATTAACAAATTAAAGGCTCTTAGCTAGCATGTTAGTACTCAAAAACAAAACTTTGCTCATGACTTTTGAAGCCTAGATGTTGTGAACCAAGACACAACTCAAAATCACATTAGTAAGTTGTAGCATCCTTTACATTTGTAGAATTTTCTTTGCATGAGCAAAAGCTAAATACCCAAAAAGGCCTTCAATCTTATCTTGGATGAACACCTTTGCTTGGAGGAGTTGTGGTTGCACCTTGAATCAAATTGAAGGTTACCTACGTACTTCGTCTCCTACGAATATCAAACATTTCGTAGTTCTTGCATTTGATGGGGATTTGAGTGAGTTTGTATGAAGAACAAATTGTGTTCTTCACACACACTCTAGGGCCGACCAACACAGTATAAATAGTTGATATTAGTCTGATACTGCATCAAACACCCGACTAATTTAGTCAGTACTGTCCGATGACAGATTATCTTATCCGACTGAAATAGTCAATCCAGTTCGAACTACCAAATGAGGCCTATGTTATGGAAGAAAAAGTGTTTTGGTGCTGATGGGCTTCAAAGCCTTGATCTCGACTTCGACTTGGGCTTGGACTTGGGCTAGGAGTGCTTAATGGGTCTAACACCAAAATCATGCTAATTATATTGAGCTAAAACTTTCGAGTACAATAATATGCGACATACATTGTTGAATTTGATAGCTGAATTGTGCGATGAAAGAATTCAAGAAAATTAAGCAGTAATTCAAGCCACTTAAAAGACAATGTATATTATATTGAGTTCCATGGTCGTAACTTGGTCTTTAGAAATTGACTTTTCAAGAAGGTAATTGTTGAGATGGATGTGTGACATTGTTGAGAGGATAACCATTTTGCATATGTCCTCCGTGTATTTTTTTTTGTTTGGGCCGGGCTCCATCTCGTATACCCATTTTGATCCATAGGGTATCCTAGCTT
This sequence comes from Gillenia trifoliata, assembly GCA_018257905.1. NCBI lineage: Eukaryota > Viridiplantae > Streptophyta > Magnoliopsida > Rosales > Rosaceae > Gillenia > Gillenia trifoliata. The sequence continues at coordinate 18,094,470 of CM031087.1, forward strand.
GACTTTAGTTATTTTCGTCTCGACCAATTTGATCATTATAAGTCATTTTAAGGTTTCTTAACTTTCCAATGTTGGATACCATTCCACATTCTCACATTTTGTCGCATTTCTAATCTTGATCATATTTTCCTAATTTGACGTTAATCTATTTTAATACGGTAATTTATGTGTGTACAACATTAACACTAAAATTATATGAGATAACCAAAATGATTTTTTTTAATACGAATACAAATAATGCTAGGAGAAGGTGGAACTAAACCTAGGATCTCACCAACTGAACTACAAGTCTTTTGCAAAATAATCAAAGTGATTAGGGCATGTTTACTTACTTAAAATGGAGGAAATGATGAATAGAAAAAAAAAAGTGATGAATACAAAAGATAATGAATTGGAATGAGATCAATTACTCTTCTAAATCAATATAAAATCATAGTTGTTGGGTATTGGCTAATGGATTGTAACGAGGGAGCCACGTATTTCATATGTATTAGTAAATGTACAAGAAGTCAAGAATCAAAGTAATTTAACTACCTGTATATTAGCAAAATAAACATATGGGAAGTAAAAAACTAGCGTATTTGCACTCATTCTAAGTAATGATGTCTGGATAGGTCAAATTTGTAACACAGAAACGACATTAGACAAAAATTACAGGGACAAACAAGTATTTAACAAGCTAAATTTCAAGGATAACAAATATTATTTGACCTTTTAATTTAGTACAAACAATACATGAAAAGGAGAAAATTTTGGGTAATGATACTAGGTCATCTTCAGAAGAGAGAAACTATCATATAACGTATTTGATTGCCCCAAAAAAAAAAAAAAAATCATATCACGTATTTGTATACCATTTGCTGAGTATGTGTTGGATGAGATAGAGAGAAATTGTATATAACATGAGACAAGAAAATATTTTTTTCATCCATAAAGTACTTCTCATAAAAACATGACTCTTTGTATTTCAATCCCATCAAACAAAAAAAAATTTCAAGTGACAGTCACACTGTCACGTGATAGTACTTATAATCTTGTTATAATACTTGAATTTATTTACTAATACTATGCAGTCCATACCCTTTTTTTTTTGGTCGAGTATACCCTAAGTTCATATATATAAGATATGAACTATATTTGTCCACCCAATATTACTCATAGTCCGTAGACCGTCATACTAAAAAATTTCTCCTAATCTTCACTAATCTTATCCAACAAAGACAAACCCTAACAAAAATTTGCTTGTGTAGAAAATGAGGTTTAGCAATATAATAAAATAAATAAGAGACTTTCTTGAATACTCCGAAATATTTAAAATTTTTTTTAGCAAATAAGTCACACACAGAGACCCAATGGATTATAAAGTACAAATAAAAAAACTGAAACCGAAAACTTCGAAAGCATCATGAAAGAGAGAATTGCATGACGCATGCAGGCGCGTGGGCTATCACACAACAGAAAAGCAATAAATAAATAAATAAAAAAGCCCAATTGGCCAGTTGCCCTCTCTCACCTCATTTATACCAAATCTTTTATTATTTCTTTTCTTTTTCTTTACTCGGATGCCACTTTCTCTCTCTCTCTCTCCGTTTCATGAGTTTTTTTTCTTGTGAATCCTCGTCTCTCTCCTTCACTCACTCTCTCTCTCTCTCTCTCTCTCGAAACAAGTTCCCTGCATAAAAAGAGTCTTTGGCTTTTGCCTCCTCTGTGGAATACAATGAGCAACCCAGAAGGAGAGAGGGCTTCAAACATGCAGTCTGTATTCCCAGGTCAGTTTCCCACTTCATATTTTTCCCATTATTTTCTGTTTTTCCTGATAAAAATTTGGTGTGTTTTACTCGTTGCAATTGATTTGTTAGTTTTATTTACTTTATGATTATTGTATTGCACAATGTATGTCATCACAAAAGTATTTTTTGCATCTGAGTTTTGCCTTTCCCCCCTGTTTTAGAACACATAAATATTGCTGTTAACCCCAATGTATGTTGCCCAATGCCTAATTTTTTGGATAATTATGCATTTTTCACAATGCAGGTATTATGTATATGATGATGGTTCAGGTTTTAATTTTTCTGGGGTTTTGGGGTTTTTTTTTTTTTTTAAAGTAATCAGACATGGGTGGCTGTTTGTTCTTGCTAGAAAGAATTTAGGAAGACACTGTTTGGTTTGATTAATGACAGTAACCAGCATTGCCTGTTGTACAACTTTGTTTGCCCTTGGAGAATTGTAACTCATTGATATTGTGGTAAATTTTTTTGTCATATGTTTTTTTTTCGATAAGTTTTGTAAACTCGGAATCTTAATGGGGTTTTGGGAATGAAGTTTATGTTTCTATGGGAGTGGCGGCTGAAATAGTTGTCTGTTTGCCAGTTTCAAATGACTATTTTCTGTCAATGTATCTGAGATATGCGGCACTACTTCTCGTGAAAAAAAACAGTTGTGATTTGGGAGCTACTTGTTTGCTATGAATGAACAACATGTCTCGTGGGGTGTTTGTAGCTCATGTTGTACAAAATATTCTACCCACGCGAAGGTCAGAGTTCGAGCCTCTCCCTTTGCTTTCCTTTGTGCCAAAAGGAATCAGAATCCATATGGGAGCAGTATGTTGGCAAACTCTGCCAAATCCAAGGGCCTATATCAGGTTCAAGCCTGTTGGTGTTCCGTAAGTATTAAAAATTACTTAGCAAACGAAAGTAACAACGAATGATTGAACAAATTTAGAGAAAACCAAAGAGGATACGTTAATGAGTTATCTGGAAGTAGGCTCAATTGTGGCCTTATTATTTCCTAGGTACTTTGTCAGAGCATGAATGTTCTTTACCGGTTTGATTGTTGTTGATTTATATCAACCCCCGGGATAAACTATGAACCTGAATTGTAGATTGTCCTTTGTATATACTAGTTTCCAGTGGTTATGTTTAACTTAACATAAGACATCTGAAATTCAGTTTTGACATTTGTTTTTTTATTTCCTCAGGTTTCGTACTTGACCCTGAAAAATGCAGCAGCCTAGGCTTGGGAGAAAAGAGAGAACTAGTTCGTGAGATTGCCCAATGGTCAAAAGATGCCCCAGAGATTCTAAGTTCCTTTACTCGTAGGGAGCTTCTTGAAATTATCTGTGCCGAGATGGGTAAAGAGAGGAAGTACAGAGGATATTCAAAACATCTAATGATACAGCAGCTTCTGAAGGTAATTGAATTGAATTCTAAGAGCAATACTAATAGCAATCCTGAAGTTGCTCCCTCCAAAAATCAAACTGGAAAGAAAAGGAAAAGGGAAGCTTCCTTTCAACCTCTTTCTGACCCAGGTCATGTTTCTCCGGTGACGACTAAAGAAGGAAATCCTAAAATCCAAGTCTGTCAGAATGTAGCATGCAGAGCTACCTTCGGGTCAGAGGAGTCTTTTTGCAAAAGATGTTCTTGCTGTATCTGTCGTCTTTTCGATGATAACAAGGACCCTAGTCTGTGGTTGACCTGTGGCTCTGATACTGCTGATGAGAATGGTCCATGTGGAATGTCATGCCATCTGGAATGTGCTCTAAAGCATGAAAAATCTGGCTTTATGAAGAATGGTTGCCGTCCAGAATTGGATGGAAGCTTCTATTGCGTTGCTTGCGCAAAGGTTAATGATTTAATGAGGTAATAAATATTTTTTAAGCACCTGTGAACATTTAATTCTCAATTACTCACTTTTTAACTGCATAGGCAATGTATGGTATTATGATGCTAGTCGTGTATGCCTTGGTCAGTACAGAGTCCCAACCTAGAAAAACCAATTGCTTATTTATCAACTTTAAAGACATCTACAGGTGTTGCGTTTGTGTGCCTGTGCACGCCTGCACACACAAAGGTATGTGGACAGCGACTGCTACATGATTTGCTTCTACGATTATAAGCAGCAGTCATTGAACACATATAGAATCTACCAAGATACCTCTTAAGTATATTATCGACTGACATGTTTTGACCCTGAGATAAGAATAAGATAAGCGAACCATGACTACTAGATGTCAAGCTCAGAATCAGAATATATACCGAGATGTCTAAAATGCATACCTACGACAGTTTCTGAGAGTGAATCTCCCTTAGGTTGTTTTTGGTTTGCAAAATATCTGGGAAAAGATAGGAAGTCTAAGGGAAAGTGTATATCTGGCATTTTTGTGACCTGTATATTTAGAAACAACCTTTTTTTATTATGTCACCTGTATATGTTTTCATTGGTAATATTACTTGTTACAAACTATTCCGAGAAAATTTAAATCAATCCAAAACAAAACTGAAAACTAGAAGTAAAAGAGTTAAACGAACAATTTTTTCCAAGGAAATATTTTCATTGATACAAACGTGGCCAATGGTTGGTTGGGATGAGGTTGAGAATTCAGGTTACTTGACCTAATCTGGAATATTTCACTTTTTTTCAATTGCCAAATAAAACTGTTGGCTAATTAGATGGTTGATTTTGTTTACAGAACCTGGAGAAAACAATTGATGATTGCAAAGGAGGCTAGAAGAGTGGATGTACTGTGTCTACGAATTTCTCTATCTTACAAAATTCTTTTAGGAACGGAGAAATACCAAAACCTGCAGAACACTGTAGAAACTGCCATGAAAAAACTGAACAATGAAATAGGGCCACTGGATCAGGTCTGTGCAAAGATGGCTCGTGGAATTGTTAACAGGCTCTCTTGTGGCGCTGAAGTTCAGAAGTTGTGCAATTCTGCAGTGGAGTCATTTGATTCAATGTTTTCTGATCCTTGCCCTGTCCCTGCAGAAAAGGAAGAGCACGCGAGTAAGTTATTTTTTCTTTGTTTTCAATAATTTGAAGTCCGCATTCACATATGCAGCATCTAGATTGAACGCAGCGCCTAAAATTTCATTTTATATGGGTTACGTCTGACCCTCTGACTACAGTAGGAAATGAATCATCACCCTAGTTAGTTAAGTTATAGCCAATTAATGTATACTTATTTGTTCACTGATGTTGCTCAATAACTCCATTGTATCAGCTTGCCGCATCCAGTTTGAAGACTCATCCCCGACTTCTGTTGTCATCGTGCTAGAGTATGAGGATCAACTTTTTAACAACTTCTTGGGGTGCAGGCTGTGGTATCGTAACTCTAATGCGAAGGATTACCCAGACCAACCCTCTTTCATTGTTTTGAGGCCGGAGAAGAAATTTACCATCACCAATCTCCATCCCTCATCTGAATATTTCTGCAAGGTTTCTCTGTTTAGCAACTCAGGAATATTGGGTGTTTGGGAAGCTAAATGGGTCACGCCAGCATCGTATGACAGCTCTGTTGTGTCAAAGAAAAAGCGAAGGGAAGAGAATGTGGTAGTTGTTCAAAACCATTCCCAAGCTGAATCAACCAATTCTAGTGACATCAAATTAGCATCTGGAGACCATCCCGCAAATCTTCACTTATTAGATGGCGTTGACAAGAACCAGAGCAAAAGTCTCTACTCACTGCCTCCTTTAACTGAAACTGTTTCTTTGATCAAAGATGCAGTTTCTCCATTGACACCTTGTAAATCTAACGGAATGCGCAAAGTACCAGTTTTCAGATGCGCAAAGCAAGCAGAGGAAAGTGATTACGACTACTCTGTGAGAGCAATCAAATGGTTAGAGCGTGACGGCCACGTAGATGAAGATTTTAGAGTAAAATTTCTGACTTGGTTCAGTCTGAAAGCAAATGTGCAAGAACGAAGGGTGGTCAGAGTATTCGTGGACACCTTCATTGATGATCCGTCAAGCTTGGCCGGGCAGCTCATTCATAGCTTCGCGGATAAGATTTGCTGCCGGCAAAAGGAAGGCGAATTTCTCAGCATGGGTCTTCCACAAGGTTGTGCCATTAAATTTTGAACAAGGGGATCGGCTTTTGCGAAAAAAGTTTAGTAGTAGATAGGACATGGTTTAGAAATGTAGGTCTGTTTTTCCCTTCTGTTTTTATCTTTTGGTTGACGAAACGTAGGATTTTCAGGGAGACAGGAAACATAGACATCTGCTTGATCAAAGAAAAGGATTAACCTCTTTGGTTTTAAATGTCCTCCCTTCGCCTTCGGGTGAGGGTGTTTGCATCCTACAACGTCTTACTCCGAGGAGCTAATATCATATAATCCTCAATTTTTTTTTTTCTTAAAAAAAAAAGTTGCAACTTCGCGAATCAAGACACCTTTTAACTCCGGGGTTCTTTGTAACCATTTCAAGCCGATCAACATAAAGAAAAATGATACAAAACGTCTTGATATGTGGTCTCCCTAGCATTACTCTTTTTGATATTTAGGCTTTAGCACTGTTTTCTTAATTTGTAACGGAATTTGCGTTGCTAATGAGTAAGATGTGCTGTGACAGTCAGTAGTCTCAGACATAAACAACTGATTTATCAGTCTTATGTAATTCCATTTATTACTGGAGGATATACAAAATAGCCCAGTACTCTTAATTATGGGCTAAGTGATCGACCAGGTATCGTACCTGATCGATCAAAGTTCTACTAGATCAAGTAGGTTTTTGGTTTGGAACCCAAGCGACATCCTCGACTTTAAGAAAATGGCAGATGGGAACGGTTCCCCTCTCAACGTTGAGCTCTTTGAAGGCATAATGATTTGGGTACCATTGAGATGTGTCCTGATGGCAGGCCGCTACTGCTTTTGCTTTCAACCCGTCAGCTCCTTGCAGAGGCACCATATAAGTCGTTGTTTTTTCAATTGCATGGCAGTAGAAGACGGCATAGGCGTAGCTCATCTTATGACACACCATGATGTTGCTGGCTGCCAGCCTCTTCGCTCCAGCTGGGGTTATTGTGTACTTCTGCATCGGGGCAGCACCTTTTTCCACCTCCGTCGCGATTGCAAGAACATTTCTTGATCCCAACGTGGAGGTGGCAAAGTCAATCATCGACTCTAACGAGGTGGCACATTGTTTTGCTTCATCACTCGCGCCTTGACTTTCACAGTTTTGAATGGTTCTCTTAATCATATCGGCTTCATCAGACTCCGGTTTCACTGACAGTTTGTCCAGAATTTCGGGCAATTTGCTCGAACTGAAGGGGATCGAGTCTGCGGTTTTGCGCGACAGGAAAGGTGTGGTACTAGAATTTCCACTTCCTGCTAAGCGGTAATTCATTGCCTTGCCAGGATGAAGGTCCTTCTCCAAGAAGAAAATTGTTCGGTTTGGGTCGACTTCAACTAGTGTTAGGTTTTCAGCTTCAGCGGGATCATCTGCAATATCGGCATATTTCACACAAAACGGAGCGTTCTCTGCAGCATCATTCTGGTAACGAAACGGAGCGTTCTCATCATCTGCATCTTTCGAATAAGCCCAATTCTCCTCCTTGTGAACATGGTTGTGAAGAATAACTCCCCCTTTGCCAACACTAATGAAGTCTGCAGATTTAATTAGCAACAACATAAATGATGAATCGAAAATAAGTAAGATTATGAGTCTATGACCATCAGTAAATTAATGGTGGAAGAGGCCGCTCCATGTAAGTTGTTCTCCTCTCCATGAGAGCGTGTATGAGTTGTATATATATAATACACTATTTACCCGGCTTGACGAGTTGGCTGAGAGTTTTCGGCATTGGTGTGTTTGGGAGGACGGAGTTCCAGTAAAGTTGAGGTGGTGGTAAAGGTAAGGCGGCAGCAGCAGCATGACTTCCGACCAGTATGAGCTGCATGCAACATTTGAGCTCTCATTAGCACGAGATATAAAGAAAGTGATGAACTCTAGTAAATATGAGATCAAACTAAAATCAAGAGCTCCGCTCTAGTGGTCACTCGCTATAAGATTTGATATCAAAAGTTGAGATTCAAACTTTAAAAGCAAAGATATTTATTATTGACCCTTATATCAAATCTAAGGATGCATGAGAGCGACCATGCATTTCTCGGTCACCAGGTAACCAAGAGAACAGTTCTGCTAAAATCGTATCAAAAATTAAAAACTACATAGCTCACTTACAGTGAGAAAAACAAAGATTCTGGAGAGGAGGAACCCCATCGTAAACATAAAATTGAGAGCGGGACTCGTGATTTTGCAAACAGAAGTGAAAACTTGTATTGGATGATGATGAAAGTTACAAGAAGAACACTCAGAGAGATCGATGGGAGAGCAGTAGCAGATGGGTTCTGTATTTGAAGGGTAGGGTAATAAATGAAGGAGTGAAATTGTCGGGATTAGGTGTAAACATGCAGCCTCTTCCATTGCCTCGTGTAAAGTTTATCCAGTAAGATGAACCCAGCAACAGCAACGTAGATAGCATGCATGCAGATGCAGTTGCAGTGGCCTCAAGCTTTTCTTCTTTTTGAGATAAGATCGTTGTATTTTTGTGGGGGGAAATGGAGCGTTGAATTCGGTGCTGTAATTTAACTTGTATTTTTGCCTTTTCTTTTTTAAAGTTTCATTTATGTGGGGAAAATGGAGAGTGAACAATCCTTGCATTCACTCGTTGGGATCAGCTCATTCTCTTATTTGCAAATAACTTATTTTTATCATAGAAATTCATAATCGGTATCGTTTAATTTCTTAATCTTCATTTGAAAGTGGAGGTCTTTAATTGTTTAGAGATCTAATATCCACGAGTTTTAAATTCTAGTTGCTTTTTTGGTTAACAAGGCTATACCAAAAGATACAACAAAATTCTTCTCACGACGATAAACATGACAAAGTTCACAAATTCAATCCATGTGTAACAACTCGCGACAAGCTTGCACTTATTCACCACGACGATGATTATTGCTTAGCCCTTGCAAAATCAAGTGGACAACGAGAGCATAATTAAATCCACCAAAAGTCACACAATCCCCTTGTTCCAAGGAAGATGCAGATCAAGAATATGCCCCACAATTCTGCAAGCCACTCCCAAGATTAGCACAAAACTCATTTTGCCAAGAAATTTCTAACCCAAAATTCTAGTGTTTTTTTTTTTTTGAAGTTAGGATTAGAGGTTAAGTTGCATATTATATCATTCAAATTTTATTTTTCTTTCCTTATTTCAAATTGAAAGGCAAAAGGGTATAGTGGTTTGATAATTACCCTCCTTTTTTTGGTAAACAAATGGGGCTAAACGCCCAACAAAGAGATACAAAAGCAAAACATCACTAGATCTAGAAATTCCAAAGAGATACAAAAGCAAAACATCACTAGATCTAGAAATTCCAACAGTGTTCGACACCAAGTGATGTCGACAAGAGGCAGGAGCAAGTAAAAGTTTTGAATTTTCTAAATGAATAAATAAGGAATTTCTTAAAGCTTTACTTTATAGCAGATTTTTCTCCTCACAGTCAGTACAACCGGATTTCTGAGAAGGTCACAGAAATTATTTCCACGTTAGGAATGTCCTTCATGAGCATTACAAAGACATGCAAGAAGAATTTTTTTTGTAAATGACTCATTCCAAGTCACACGAGGGCGACTAGGGATTTTCAGTATCATTCATGAAATGAATTGCAATACTTGCACAGAAAGTTTCCCGCAAATGGAACTTCTGTAATTGCAACCTTAACTTGGTAATCCCAAGATTCCATGTTAAACAAATTCCAGAAACCAGCATCCAGTTGATAATATAGCCACTTTAGTTTTCGAAAATAATTACAAGCCAACTCATCAAACTTCAAGCGCTTTTAGAAGTCCATCGATCCAGTTGGTGCCTATCTAGCACCAGTTTGTCTTGCCCGCAAGTGCATTAGTATTGCGAAGTTCTTCCTGGAAATCAGAAACAGTTGTTGTATACTTGGTGGACTGTTGACAGCTTTACTGAATGAAGCAGCCGAGTGCTCTGTCAAGCTTGGCAGCCAAATGCAGTTGTTTGAACCTTCTCAACACTTGCTTCTGTGCTCTGCTTTGCCATCTTTTTGACGGGTACATTGTATCGTGAGAGGCTCTCACTGGAACTCAAGAGCAAAGATTATGTACTTGGTGTATCATTGACAGCTTCATTTAATGAGGCGGCCAAGAACTCTGCCAAGCTTGGCTGCGGCGTGGACTTGTTTAAAGCTTCTGAAATGCTTGCATTATTTGTGCTACTAGATCTACCAATTGAGGGTTTTGAAGAGCCATGGGTGTTCAAACATTTCAAGGGAGTATCTACTCCCTTCCAGATTACAGGTTCCAGAAACTTCCATGGGTCTTCAACCATGGAATCATTGTAAAACCGCTCTGGCCCCGATTGTCTGTCCATTGCACGACCATGAGAACCACGCCACCCACCTCTTCCTGAACTTGAACTAGGACTAGGGCTGCCTCCATGTATTGCCTGAGGTCTTGGACTATGGCTGAACCAGTGCCCCCTGCCTTGCCCAATATTGGAACCAGGGCTTCCTGGTGGCCTAAATCCAGGGCTTCCAGGTGGTCCAAATCCAGGGCTTCCTGGTGGTCTAAATCCCGGGCTTCCTTGTGGTCTAAATCTAGGGCTTCCTTGTGGTCCATATCCAGGGCTTACCGGTGGTCTAAATCCAGGGCTTCCTGGTGGTCTAAATCCAGCTCCATTCCAGACTTCAGGACGATTCCCATGATGCATAGGAAAAGGTCTTTCCATTCCTACAGGGCTTCTTTGAGGACTAAAATTTTGATAGGAACCTTGTACTTGGTACATGCTCTGATCTGGTGAATAATTTCTTTGAACCTGATGAGCAGGAGAAGCAGTCATTTGAGGGTTCCTCGGTCCTCCTAAATCATGATTAAAAGAACCAAAATTAAGACGAAAGAACAACATTAAAATAATAAAATAAAAGGCAGATAACAAAGACGAACTTCTAGTGTTCAATACTTTGGCATAAAGTATCCGAGCATGCATCAACTATTACAAGATTACATTTATTTTGGAAAAATATACGACTCTGCAATAAAACGAAATTAAACCAAAAACGACCAATTTTTTTTCCATCACACGTCAATGAGAAAGTACTGGTCTAGTGACACAAGGAAGGATAGTGTTACCGATAGTTTCCAACTCCATACCATAAGCTTGCAAAAGGTATGCAAGAACAAAGTTTGTGCCTTAGAAACAATTTATTTTTAATTTTTAAACTGCAATCTTATTCACGAAAATTATAGAATACAAGTTATGCAATACATCACGACACAACTAGAGTGTATGAAATTCGAAAAAAAAGTCAAATGAGAAATCTATCTACGATTATACGACAACGACAACGTCAAAGAAAACTTTGTTAAGATAATTACACAACCTGAAAGAGGTGACGGCAGCCTTGCCCTCGGAAAGCCACCAGTATTTGAATGTTTGGAATGATTTGGTGCAATCTGGTCGCCGACTTTAATCCTTTTACTGTCCGAAGAGAAGGCTGCCATGGGGTCTGAGTAAAAGTCAAACCTACAAGGGGCGGAGGGCTCCTCCGGGGCAGGTATAGCTGCAGTATCTTCGGCCAACGGATTGGAAAGGTGACCAGGGACAGCAGAAGTAGTAACAATATGTGAAGCTTCGACCTCTTCGGCTTCAACGCGCATTGCTCTCAGTCGTTCCTTTCTCTTCTCGGATTCGTCCATTGAACCTGAATACACAGATTGCGCAAAACCTATTTGAATAAAGTAACATTCATCAATCTAAACACTAAACACTATTTTTTTTGACAAATTAATATGAATTGAAGCTAATTTCGAAACCTTAAGTCAGAAAATCTTCAAAGCAAACGCCTTTTGGACCTCAAACTACTTAAAATAAGCCCTAATTTCACATAAAATTGAAAACCCCAAAACCCTAATAATTTTTTTTTAATTAAATTAAATTACCATTGCAATTGTAAATGTGCCAAATTCTCCAAACACTGAGTAAAAGTAAGGATTTCTATGAACTGGGTTTCGAATGGGGGAGCGAACTGCTCAAAAAAATTAGATAAAAAAAAAAGAAAAAGAAAAAGAAAAATTATTATGGAAATAAAACCAGGAAGAGTTTGAAATTTGGAAAAAAACTTAGAGAAGGTTAAAAGTATGAGTCTGAAATTAAACCCTAGCAGAGCAGAGAGCGGGAGAAGAGGGAGGAGAGGGAGGAGAGGGAGAAGAGTACCTGAATCGGAGGTTGTGTGTTTTGTCTTCTGCTGCTGGGAATACCTGATTTTGTCTGCTTTGGAGGGAGAGACGAGGTGATGCAAAACCAGCGAGAGTGATTCTATTTTAATGACTAAAAAGTCCTAGCCTAATTAACTAATTACTTATTTTAACTTAAAATAATTTTGTTTTAGATAATTCATATTAAATACCAATTAAAATATATGTTTTAAGCAGGGCTGAGCAAACAAATCGAAAAATCAACCAAACCAAACCAAACAATTTGGGTTAGTTTGGTTTTTTTTGTGTCTTTTTGTCTAGTCAATTTATAAAAACCGAACCAATTCAAAAGAAATGGTTTAATAAATAGTTTTGATTTTTACAAACCACAAATTAACCGTATCAAACCAATTATAATAAAATATATAAATTAAATAACTAATATGCATAATATATATAAAAATATATATATTTAACTAAATATATTGTGTCATCCTAGCACATAAAATTTGTTGGCCCTAGCATCACAAAACTCATCTCTATCAAACTCTCTCACCCTCTCATTTTAAGACGAAAATTATTCTTTTCGAGCCATCTCCTTTATGTTTCACCATCTCACCACCACCAGTGTTTATATTTTTTAACTTAGATTGGTCTTTGAAACTTTTATAAATGTCTTACTATTGCTTTTGTATTGCTCTATTCATGGTACTTTGAAAGTTTGAGTTATGAGATTGTAGTTTGATGATGAATTTTTTTAATAAATTGACAGTTTTTTTTATTATTTCGACATAACTCAAAATTTTTCATTTGGTAATAGGTGCATTGTTACATCCCGTCCCTAATTTTATTGTATTCTATTCCCCAACGGTGTGAAATGACGAAAATGCCCCTAGTGGCTTATTGAGTCCTACGTGGACAATTATTTTCTATTCATTTATTTCTGTACTTTCGACGTATTTTTCGTATTATACACTTCGATACGAACCCGTAGACACGAACGGAACCTGATTCGGACTTGTAACGGACAAGTGGAAAGGCGTTGTCCGTTTCGGGAAGAAGAGGAAGTTGAGTCCCCGTTTCATCGGACCTTACCAGATCATCGAGCGCATAGGAGCTGTTGCCTACCGACTCGACTTACCATCCGAGCTTGCCAGAGTTCACAATGTCTTCCATGTATCTATGCTGCGTAGATATGTGTTTGATCCTTCCCATGTCATCCAGACTCAGCCTTTGGAGGTCAACGACGACTTGACGTACGACGAGAAACCAGTCATGATTCTCGACTGGAAGGAGAAAGTCCTAAGGAGCAAAACGGTTAATCTTGTCAAAGTCTTACGGAGGAACCATTCTGTGGAGGAAGATACGTGGGAGACGGAGGATAGCATGCGCGAGCAGTACCTTTTCTTTAGCAGTTGATTTGTATCTTGAAAATTTCGGGGATGAAATTTCTATTAGGGGGGAAGACTGTTACATCCCGTCCCTAATTTTATTGTATTCTATTCCCCGACGGTGTGAAATGACGAAAATGCCCCTAATGGCTTATTGAGTCCTACGTGTACAATTATTTTCTATTCATTTATTTCTGTACTTTCGACGTATTTTTCGTATTGTACACTTCGATACGAACCCGTAGACACGAACGGGACCTGATTCGGACTTGTAACATACAAGTTGTAATCAGGGGCAAAATGGTAATTTGCCACAAGCAGTATTTTGAAACCGTGGATTACCCATGGTTTTGCAAGGCTAGTGGCCTGCATCTTTCAGACTGAATCACCACAGCCTTTTCTTGCATGCATGTTGGCATGCATTGGACAATATCTGAATTTTTGTAAACCAAGGTTGACATGCAGTGGGCAATTTTGGTTTAGAGAAACCAAGTCTGACTGACTTTGGCTTTTAAATTCGTGCACTTGGTGTGCACATTTCACACCTCACTTACCTGCCATCTCTCCCCGACTTGCACCTGCCCTCTTGCACTGCAATTTTGCATGCAAATTCATCACTCAACCCAGAACCCAGAAATTCTAAAACCACCCAAACTCTCTGCCTTCGATCTCCATCCAGCCTCGACTGTGTTCTTCAAACCAGCCACGTACTGGTAAACCCTTTCCTGCAACACAAACCAGCAGGCAAATGAACCTAGAAAATTACTCTGGGCACCCAACTCCAGAAATCTCACCCTTCTCGGCCTCCCCTTGAGCAACTCAACCTTGTAATCTGTTGTCCTTAACCCCGAGCAGCTCAACCATCTTCGAACCTGGATGAACCCAGGCTTACAGAAACTCAGGGAGTGATCTGCACACCCAAGATCCTTGCTGTGCAACTATAGCTTTCCTTCGACTCGTTTGACCTCAGAAATGTCATCACCATCGTCATCGGCGAGCGACGATCTCCAGTTTTCCGGCACCGGCGAGCGGCGGACGGCGGCGGCGATCGGCGGTTTTCCGGCGACTCGTTTAACTCGTTTGACGAAGTTACAGAATTTCCAGTTTTCCGGCGACGATCTCCAGTTTTCGGCACCGGCGAGCGGCGGACGGCGGCGGCGATTGACGGCCGGAGTTGCAGCGGTCTGACGTCAGCGAACCGGCCCGTGACGTCAGCAAGCCCCGGTCCAACCCGGTCCGAACCGGGGAATATTTTCCGTTGACTTTTAACGCCGTCAGGGAATATTCTCTAACGGTAACAGAATATTCCGTAACGCCGTTAGAGAATATTCCGTTAACTAAACAGAATATTCTGTTAAAGTTAACGGCACGCCGTTAACTTTAACGGCGAGTGCACAGTCGGCGCGTGGGCGCGTGAGCGCGCGTGTTGGCGCGTGTGTGGGCACGTGACAGCGCGTGACGGCGCGTGCTGCCTTGTGGTGGCGCGTGGCGGCGCGTGGAGCCTTGCGGCGGCACGTGAACCCATTTTCCGACTAATTCAAGTCCCGAATCGAGCAAACAAAGGCGATTTCAAGTCTTTTTCAGTACTTTTCATTGGAATAGGCTTGTTTAGTGATTAGTTTAGTAAACTCTCATATAGGTGAGACCTATCTGGAGGAGCAACGAGCTCAGGCACGCTACGGGGGCTATGATCCGACCACGTACCAGTGAGTGGGCCTACTTATTAACCTTTATTATATTATTATATGATGTTTTAAATGTGTTTTATGAACTATGTGTGTGGCATGCCTATTTTACGAAATTACTATATTTTGTGATAACACTTAGTTATTGAGTAGTGGATTATGATTTGGTTTATGAAGAAACTATTGGCATGCATACACATGATTTTAACTGTATTACTTATTACGCATAATGCACGGTGTTAGCACTGTTCGGGCCAGGACCAGCTTCACGTGTATGTTCACACGCACCGACACGCTCACTTTGGATCCATCGTAGGAGCCAGCCTGTTCTAGGTCGCCTTGGCGACTCGAACTTGTTGTGATGCACATTTTGTGCCAGCTTCACGTGCATGTAGTGCTAGAGCGTATTATTTTAAACACCCAGCCTGTCATGTAGCTACTTTCTGCATGACTTGTGTGCATATTCTATGCGATAAGTAATGATTGATTTTCACTGTGATAAATGCTTTATACCCGTATCCTTGTGGGCGTTGGCCCGTTTACTTGTGTTAGAGACTTATTTTAGTATTAAATATTTTGTTAAATCTGCGGGTTTTACAGTGAGGGGTTATACCAAGGTTTCGGAAACGTTTTACTTAAAAATTGTTATTGGCCCACTCACCCTTGTTTTTCGCCCTTCCAGGACTTAGACTTTAGTTGGCGACGATTCGGTGGTGGTAGCTGCTGGTAGCTTTATTTATCTCTTCAGTGTATGTTAATTTCCTTTTTGTTGTGTGCTATATCCATCCTTCGGATGAGAATAATTTTCTTACTGCACCTAGCTCTGACACTATGTAATAATGGGTTCTACCCACATTACACTTTCGTATTTTCGTTAAGCTCTGATTTCTTTTATCTATCATTTCCTAATTCCTTATTTAATCTTCTTATGACTTCGTCACTCCTACGGAGTGGTCGGTCAGCACGCCTCGATATCCGGTGTCCACCTGGATATCCGGGTCGGGGTGTGTCATGCATGTTAAACCTCAAACCGAACCAAACTACACTGCAACATTGGTGAACCAA
This sequence comes from Gillenia trifoliata, assembly GCA_018257905.1. Classification (NCBI taxonomy): domain Eukaryota; kingdom Viridiplantae; phylum Streptophyta; class Magnoliopsida; order Rosales; family Rosaceae; genus Gillenia; species Gillenia trifoliata. The sequence continues at coordinate 18,110,614 of CM031087.1, forward strand.
TTACATATTTTTTAAGCCTTTATAGTTCAATTATGGTTTGAAATTTAGTCAAACTGTAGTGTGCTATTTGGGTCGTGGTTTGGTCCTAAAACTGAACCAACTCAAACCGCGCCTAGCCCTAATTTTAAGAGGAAAAAAAATACTAGTTTAAGGAAAAGTAAAGTTATGTGTTATTTTCAGACAAATCGGATCACAAATAAGTTTCCCAATTTCCATTCTACAAATTTCGGATTAGATCAAAAAATTTAAATTTGAATTTTTCGAAATCGGAGTAATTTCTAAAATTTCATAACATAATTCAAAAATTCATATATTTTACAAAATTTTTTGTGTTCTCTTAATTTTTCAAAAAACAGTATAAGAAGCTAAAAACAAAAATGAAAATTTATAAATTAATATCTAAAACTTAAAACAAAATGAAATTTGACCAATAAAAATGGTAGAACTTTAGCAACTTTTAAATATTATGCAATGTAATTTCAAAGTTGGTAGGAGATCGAATTGTGGTTGGACAACAACTAACAATTTGTAATATCCTGTAAAAAAGTTTGTTATAAAATAATTTCCGGGGGATATTTTGGACAAGTGCGTGTTTATTTTGTACACGTGATCGTGTGAGTTTACTGTTTTGGTGGGTGCACAATACCCCCAAAACACAATTTTTCTTTTTCTTGCTTCCCCTTCCTTCTTCCCCGTCAATTTTCCTTTTTTTTTTCTTTTTTTCTTTTCCCTTTTGTCTTTTTCTTTCTCTCTCTCTCACCGTTTGTGCACAGTGCACAGTGCACAGTGCACATTGAAGAAAACCCGTCGAATGGAGGCGAACTAAAATCACCACCTTCTTCGCCTCGACGCCATGGACTCAACGGTGCAAACCGTTCGTCCAAACTCCCGACCGATTGACGAGAAAAGCACCCAGAAGAACCGGACCTTCCTGGCGATTTTCACGCCAATCTAGACCGATGTGAGGTTTCTAACTACCACCATTGTCTTCCTCTCGTTGATTAGATGAATTTTCATAGGTCATTTGTCTGATTTGGTTGAGTTTTGACGTAGATCGACAAAGATACAGTAAACCGTGACTTTCAGGGCAATTACAGGCCATTTCCCTAGCTTGTACGACCAAACCAAAGGTACACTGTGATTCTACTCTTCTCTAGCTTCATTTTGATATAAGGAACATAAAGTTTGGCCAAGAAATGAAAAAGATATGGAGGTTTGAAAATTTTTCAGAAACCGGCAAAAATTTCGGCGGCGGCTGAAAAAAGTTGCAGCGGCGACCGGCGCTGACGTCAGCAACCGGTCCAGACCGGCCGGGTGACGTCAGCAACCTGTCCAGATCGGCGATGACGTCAGCAACCGATCCAGATTGGCGTGGCGTCAGCGTTGACCGACGCGTTGACCAACGCGTGAGGGCTCATAGGGCACTGTTTTTCAATTCCGTCTTCGCGAGGCGACTCGTGACGACGCGTACTACCTAGGGGCGGTATGTTTTGACACACCCCACCCTCGATACCCACGTGGATACCAAGTTCGGGTGTGCTGGCCGACACTCGTAAGTGACGAAGCCATTGTATGCATGACAACACTTGGTTTATGCAACTTAAACCAGTCAATTAGTTTGGGGAAAATAATATCGATATGCACAAGGTTCAGAGCGTACTAAATTGAAGCAACGAAAACAGAATAATAAGTCAAGTTCCTAGAATTTTTATTCATAACATGGATGAATATTATTAAAGAAACTGAAATAAAAACAAATCCCTACATGGTCAGGAAGAGAATCAGAGCTGCCAATCGTATGCCTCGACTTCACCAGATGCTCTATCACTAGGTCCTGAAGGGGGCGCAAAAACAAAAGGTGTGAGTGGACGAAAAATAAAAGTTTTCTAAAGCCTTTTCTCTTTTCAACGTAGTAACCCCCTGTTTGGAAATCAGTATACTTGAAAAATTATACTACCATAGTATAAGTCAAAACATAATTTATATGTATAACTAGAAACATATTTCAACATAAAATCTGTCAATAACTGTTCATATTTCCATAAATCATTTCGCCATATATATCAATAATATAATAAAGAAAACCAACACAGGGTATATGTGCAATCACCCATGTACATGTTGAGGAACATCATCTCAATCCCCGTACAAGCACTTTACGTTATCAATCAATTTGTACTCCTAGTACCACACACATGTAAGCACTTGCGCAATAGCGCGTCACACCCGAGTCCTTACGTAGTGGGGCCTTTTCTCCAAAAATAAACATAAACGTAAGACAAGCTTGCACTAAGGTATTTACCGGACAATACCCCTGGAGTACAGTGCGTGTGACCCAAACATGTGAGACTTGTCCTACGGCCGTGAGACGGTACTAGAACGTAGTGAAAGCATACCAAGTGTGTTTGAAAACATACATATATACATCATGTGTAAAAGTGAAGAATATCATATACTTCATAATTTCCCAAATATTTCAACCTTGCATAAAAAATTATATTCATTTAGAACCATATATAAAATACCAATGTATTTATGCATAAGCGAAATCATAGTATAAACCATTTCATAATATATATCCATAAATATTCATGCCTCAAAAATCACTTAAAAATCATAATTATATCAAGCCATAATTATTTCATAGCACAAAAATCATTTAATAAAACAAAAGTCCACTCACAAGTATGCGGAGTATAATCCCCCTCGGTGTTGCCGTCCTCGGAGCGCCTAGTCGTATGATTACCTATTTAATATTAGGGAACAATGTTAAAAACATCCCCTAAATAAAATAATTATAACCTTTAATAAAAAGAACCCAAAATAATATTATTTTGGTGAAAACAGGCTCGAACAACGATTTCCGGGGCCCGAAAACCTTCTCGCCGCCATGCGCCGCCGCACGAGCCACCACAAGCCTGGAAACGGCCGGACGCACCGCTGCGCCCCTGATGATGTCATCCCACGCGCATGCTGACGTCAGCCACGCGCCTGCTGACGTCAGCGCCGTTAAAGTTAACAGCGTCAGTCAAACTTAACGGAATATACCTTTTCTGACGGAGTATTTTGACGCCATCAGGAATATTCCGTTATCGTGATGGAATATTTCGTCACCTTGAACCTCTCGCCTGTCGCCGCCCGCCGTCTGGTTCACCAGAATCTGGAAAATTTTCCCGATTTAATTCCAAAACTTTAAAATTCATATTTCCTTCATTCCTTGGCCAAATTCAACGGGCCATATATCAAAATGAAGGTATTGAAGAGTAGAATATTTTCATACCAAATTGGGGCCGGAAAAATGGCTGGAGATGGTCTGAAATTGGCCGGAAAGCTTCGGACAAACCTAATTCCGTCTCCTTCAAAACTGCACCAAAATTCACGTTCCTTATATCGATTTGAATCTACTCAACGTAATAAAACCAATGGAAATGGTTTCGAGGCTTACCTAAGCCGGGATTGTACGAAAGCTTGAATGGCAGTTTGCCGTTTCCGTTCCGATATCGGTTTGGCCGATTGGGTTCGTGTTTGGGGATTCTGAAATCACAGTCTCGTCAAGAATGACGAGACGATCGTAATGGTACTGGTTTTGTGTGGCGGTTCGATGGTTTTGAGATTCAACAAAAACCTAGGGTTTCGATGTGGTTTTGTGAGGTTTTGGCCGAGAGAGAGAGAGAGAGAGATCGTGAAGGGTGAGGGAGAAGAATTGCTGCACATCAGCCAACCCAAATCCCAAAAACCCTAATTACCATACGGGTGTGAAAATTACTAAAACGCCCCTACACTTTAAAGTTTCGTAAAACATTCATTTTAACTCCAAATTGAGTTCTGTTTGCGTCCACGTGTCCGTATCGACGAGTACTACTAGAATGTGCAAAGAAAATAATTTTCACATGTCGTCTCAAAAAAGTCAACAAAAGTCAACATTGACCACTATGGGTATTTTGGTAATTTTACATAAAATTTTGGGATGGGTTGTAACACGTTTGGTATTTTTCGAGGTGTTTTGAACCTCCGTGTTGAGCAAACAAGGGATAGGTTTAATTAATTAGTTAATTAGTAACCTTTATGAGTTTAATCATTACTACAGTGATATCTCATATAGGTGATACTTATCTAGAGGACTACCGAGGCTACCCAGGACAGGGGGCTATGACCCGGCTACCTACAGGTGAGTGAGTGGGTCTTTGTTTTGATAAATGTACTATTATGTATGGTTTTCAATGCTTTCTTTAAATTGTTAGTATAACTCATATCACATACGATTGTTGGAGATAGAACATTCATATTATATTGCCATACATGTTTTATACTGTTGCTCATCAGTAGATGTATAACACCCAGGTATTAGTACTCAGTCTTGTGGCCAGGACTAGCCTTGACGTTTGGAGATGTTACTACCAGTACCGTTACGCAGCTTTGGATCCATTGTAGGTACTAGCCTGTTCTAGGTTGCACTGGGCAACTCGAATTTGTGTGACGCACTTTGTGCAAAGCGCATTAGCGTTAGACTCGCGTCATTGTAGTACTCGACGTATTACTTATATACCTAGCCTGTTCCTCGTAGCTTCGCTACTTGGGTTTGTGTGTTTACATATGGGTAAGCATGTCAGTCATCATTATCGGGGAGTACCCGTATATTATTGTTTTAGTATTTTGAGGAGCATGCCGAGGAGTATGACATTTTTTCAAAAACTATACTTGTTTTCCAGCGAGGGGTTAGTATACTCTTGAAAACAAAGGTTTTATCAAACTTTGCTTTTTGACCCACTCACCGTTTTATGTTTTGCGCCCCTCCAGGACCTAGTGACGGTTTCACTTATCTGTGACACGAGGGCTTTCTTCGGCGGTGGTTGGCGATTCTGACAGCTTCTCTAGTTTATGTAGGATTCGCTCCTACTTTTAGTTAACTCTTACTTCTCCATCCTCACGAGGATGTGAATGTTTATATACTCTTGCACTATTTATTATGCTCTGACTGTTATGCATCTGTAATAATGGGTTTTAACCCTCACCACATTTCTACTTCCGCATCCAACTCTTTATTTTTTTACTTTTCCACCGATTCATGCATAATTGGCTTTCGTCACTTAACACGTGTCGGCCAGCACTTTTCGACACTTGGCGTGTCAAGATTCGGGATGTGTCACAATTCATGTGACATCCCACATCGACCAATGGAGAGGGAGTGATGTGCCTTATATGTACATGCCCACTTCCATTTATCACGAGGCCTTTTGGGAGCTCACTGACTTCAGATTCCATCGGAACTCCGAAGTTAAGCGAGTTTGGACCAGAGCAATCCCATGATGGGTGACCCACTGAGAAGTTGCTCGTGAGTTCCCAGAAACAAAACCGTGAGGGCGTGACCCAAAGCGAACAATATCGTGCTACGGCGGAGCCGGTCCGGGATGTGACATAATGGTATCAGAGCCACTCTGTCGTTCGGTACGGATGTGCTGGCGAGGACGCCAAGTTCCCCTTCAGTGGGGTGGATTGTGACATCCCATATCGACCAACAGAGAGGGGGTGATGTGCTTTATATGTACATGCCCACCTCCAATTAGCATGAGGCCTTTTGGGAGCTCACTGGCTTCGGATTCCATCGGAATTCCGAAGTTAAGCGAGTTTGAGTTAGAGCAATCCCAAGATGGGTGACCCACTGGAAAGTTGCTCGTGAATTCCCAGAAACAAAATTGTGAGGGCGTACCCCAAAGCAGACAATATCGTGCTACAGTGGAGATGATCCAGGATGTGACATAATGGTATTAGAGCCACTCTGCTGTTCGGTACAGATGTGCTGGCGAGGACGCCAGGTTCCCCTTTAGTGGGGTGGATTGTGACATCCCACATCGACCAATGGAGAGGGGGTGATATGCCTTACATGTACATGCCCACCTCCAATTAACACGAGGCCTTTCAGGAGCTCACTGACTTCGGATTTCATTAGAACTCCGAAGTTAAGCGAGTTTGGGCTAGAGCAATCCCATGATAGGTGACCCACTGTGAAGTTGCTCGTGAGTTCCCAGAAACAAAACCGTGAGAGAGTGGCCCGAAGCGGACAATATCGTGCTATTGCGGAGTCGGTCCGGGATGTGAAAATTCACATATTGAACTATAAAAAAAAATCCTATGCTTTCAATTTTATTACACAAAAAAAATCTGATTTCTTTAGGTTTTTTTTTCTTTCTCATTTTTGAATTTATTTTAGTGATGTGGGATGAAGTTCCTAATATACCTTTAAATTTAACGAAAAAACAGACAACGTTAGTGAAAATGACCAATAGTACAATACAGTGTTAAGTTCGGGGGCTAAAAAAAATATAAGAGTTCAGAAACTAAAATTAAACTAAAAGTAAAGTTCATGGATCATTACTACAATTAAACCAATAAAATAAAATATTATTATTGAGACTTCAAAAATATCACTCTATATGCAAATTCTCCATGTTCAAGACGCATCTAAAGATGAAGACGTGACACCGGTTATTCCCCTCCACTTTATGGAAGCCCATTAAGAAATGTACACTCAAAAAAGAGGTCATTGGCTTATAATTACTCAAAAAATTTGGATGAAAATTGAACATATGTGCCATATTGTCCAAAGTATTATAGTCTAGGTGGTTAAGACCAACTCCAATGGTGGCCTATGGCCAATAACAGATTTTGGCCTATGGCTTTTGGCCTTTGGCCAGAAACTGTCTTTTCTCTCCAATGGTGTGGCCTAAATTTTAGGCAAAAAAGTTGTTAAATATTGTTTTAGCCTAATTTTTTTTTCCGTTAACTTTAAAAAATATATATATTTGTTTAGATTAACTTAGCTTAATTTTCTGAACATTTTGACCTACAAATATTTAAATTCCAATAAAGTACGAAAAAATGCAATTTACATAGGTTGATCATACAACATTTAAAACCAAACAATAATTAAAAACTCCCTAAACAAGTAATACTTCAAAGGATAATTAAAAACCAAAATAATTTTTTGGAAGTGGGTAGAAGAAGAATGAAAATTTGGAAGTGGGTAGAAGAAGATTGCTAATTTAGAAGTGGGTAGAAAATGATTTAGAAGTGGGTAGAAGAAAAAAATGAAATTTGGATGAGGAAAGGGAAGGAAATTGATTTTGTGTGGATGTATAACCAAATGAATGGGTATTTATAGAGTTTTATGGTGAAATTTCTGCACAAATATTTTTTATTAATTATTTTAGCCGTTGGGTTTTAATTTGGGCCGTTGGATGATTTTTTTTACAGTTAGATTTGATATTATTTGATCACAGTCGTTGGATTACAAGTAAAAGTAAAAAAGAAAAAGAAAAATGGTTTGAAATCTGACCGTTGGATGATCCAACGGTCAACAAATCTGAACCGTTGATCTCCAACGGTAACCTGCAAGTGGCCGACAAGGCTGGCGCCAGCCGTGACGTCAGCGTTCCCTCTCTCCTGCGCCAAGTGCGTGCGCGCATCTCCTCCGCCCTGCGTGGCTTCCACGCGTGGCTCGCCCACTCTCAGTGTGGGGCCCACGTGTTTTGGCCGGGCCAATTCTTTGGCCAATTTGTAACTTTTTTTTTGTGGGGTTACCTTGGGCCTATTTGTTGCCAATTGTTGGAGCACCAAAGGCAAAGAATTGGCCCGGCCAAAACACGTGAACCTGCTAATAGCAGGGGGTTGGCTACCATACTTGCAAGTATGGAATACTATCATCAATCTCACCTTTAAAAGCATCAAACGGCTGAAAAAATTTGGCACAATTAAAAAGGAAAAACCGGTGAACCTGCTAATAGCAGGGGGTTCAACACTGACGGAAATCTAGTTGCAACGACGACGAACGGGAGCTTCAATTTAGTGCCGAACTGCGCTCTGGGAGCAGGAGCTTGATTCGCTTGGATTCGTCGGTTTTCGGCTTAAATTCGCGAGAAATCCAGTCGAGCACGACGAGCAGGTCCTCTCCCTCCGCGGTCACTAAGGTTTGTATGGAAGCGCTCTGTTCGGCGAGAGAGAGAGAGAGAACAATGTTACAGTTCCCGGGGTTCATAAAACAGTACCCGTGGTCAACAAGGACCATTCCGACGCCGTTTCTCCTGCCAACCCAATGGCCCCAACCCCACAGCGAAGAGCTCCTCCTTGCCATGGAGGAGTCCGATTTCGAAGAGAAGGTACTTTCCGAAACTTCAATCTTTCCCAATTCATTCATTTGCATGTCTAATTTTATTTTATGCATATGTACGAATTGCCCCTGATCTCGAGCTAATTGGGATTTTAATCCAAAGAACAAAGAGGGAAATGAGCCAATGGCTACCCCATTTTGAAATTTCGAAGCCTAATAAGATCTAATTTAGAAAAAGGGACCATAATTTAGTGAAATTGTAACTAAAGTAACAATTTTTGTTGTGATCGCCGTTTGAATTGTCTTAATGTGAAGTATTTGGATTTTGGAGGATCGAGTTATTTCCTCTCTTTTCTTTTGTACTAGTTTTTGTGGGAAATTCTCAATAGGGTAAGATATGCTTGTAAAGCTTTGAAAGTTTTTGTTTGATTACTTGGATGCACCTTGTCAAAAGTTCCTTTTTTTGGTACTCCAAAATTCGAAATGTTTCGGCTTATAAGCTGTTTGAGCTCTGTTTGGTTTAAGAGCTTGGTTAAGTTATGAAAAATTAAGAAAGTTGGATTATTTTGAGACCTGGTAGCCTTAATGCGTGTGCACTCGATTCAAATTCTCACTGCTATGTGGGTCTCGTTCGGAGTACATGATTCTCCATTTTGATTTCCAACATTTTATGTTGGTGATGGTGAATCATGTCACTCCTTTGGGGAAGGACAAAAGACACCATCCCAACGTAGCATTAGAATCCAGAAGCTGGAAGAATGGACACTACTCGATGATATTTTCACTAATTCAGAAACATATTCAAAGTTGTAGGCCCTTAAATTTCGGGTTTTCCAGTAATAGGAAGTGGATTTTGATTAACACATGCATGATTTACATGTATGTCTGGCCTTAGGAATTCACAGAAAATTTAGGTTCATATTCGGTGTAATTTTTCATAATGATGTGCTACTTTGAATTATGGTTAGTTAGAGCCTCAAAGATTGGGGCGCGAAAAGTGTAACTAACCAAAAGGGTGGAAGTATGCTTTCGACATTTTTTGAGTTCATCCAAGTTCAGATTTGGTTGTCGGAGAGTGAGCATTTGTACATGGTTTTCTGTGTTAATATGAAGAATTACTTGATGGGTTACTCCATGCTAGTCGCAAGTTAAAAGTATCCTGTTTGTAAAGGTTGGTTTTTTGGATTGAAGTTTTATTTGGAGTGGATCGTTATCTTTGTGTTTGTGAACGTTGAGGGCCATTTGATAACTATTTCGGTTTTAGTTTTTGGTTTTCGGTTTACTGGGTAGAGATAGAGGGAAAGTATATGCGGGAAGAGAGGGACGAATTAGAGTGGACAGAGGGCGGTGGGAGGGCGGACGGAGAAATGGTTATCAAACAGTTCCTAAACAATCCATACTGGATTTCCATGTGTTTATATTGAACGACTGAAAGTAATTGATAAATCTTTAAATTTTCTTAAACTTGCCTGTAGTTGTTTGTGTATAGATTATACATTGTGGAATATAAGTTGCTATGCATAGAGTCTTAGGTTTGACACTTAATCCATATTGAGTGCTTCCGAATTCTGATTTGTTGAGATCGTTGATTTGGTTCAGTTCTATAATGCTCCAATCAATGAGTTTCAAGGAAAGCTTGTATTGAAGCCGTTAGCTACTGAACGGATTCGTACCATGCTTCTTAACCAATTGTTTATTTTGTCACTGTGCTAATGATATATTCCTGCTGTTGTTTGATTTCCAAGAAATTTCATATCTTCCAGTTTCTTGTGTTGATGGCTTTTCAAGTTTGTTTTCATTCATTATGAAACATGGACATTGTTCTTTCCACAACAGGAAAGATAGTCTTTGCTGCTCCTTCTTGACCACTTGTTGTGCAACAAATACAAGCGTGTCATAATATTGTAGGAATACCACAAGTAAGAACCCTGTTTACTTATAAGTAGTGCTTTGTTCAAAATTTGGTGGTTTCTGAACAACTTTATTCAGTTAGAAATTATAAGAAGATTCTGTTCAAACTGATTGCAGGAATGGACAATTGATATGACAGGTCAGACAAGCCCTACTAAAAGAGCTTTCTTGTGGAAAACTAAACGAGTTTTCTTTGTTACTCCACAAGTGCTGGAGAAGGACATTCAGTCTGGTAATTAATTCTCAAACTATACACTAGGATTATCTAATGAAAAGCATTAGAATTGGATATTTTCATTTGTTCTATTGTAAAAACTGCATTACTGTCTCCAACGTGAAATATGACACTAGAGTAGAGGAATGGTTATATGAATTTAGAATAAGCTTCAGCATATTTAAAAACACCCTCTTAAGAAGATGTAACTCCTAAAAAAGTTCATAAGGTTTTAGCTCTAAGAAGCCCTTCACGCTCTCTGCATAAACTTACCTAAAGTTTGACCTTCTGTAAGTTTGAAGCTAGTGCTGCTCATAAAGGAGCTGCAATTTTTTAATTAATTTTACTGGCATTTCTTTCTTTGTCATATGTAGCTGAAGGGTAGATTGATTTTGTATACTTAGAATGAATTTTTTATGTGGCTTTGTTTAGATGGTGGACTTCTCATCAGTTGTCACTGGTGGAACTTATTTTGTTCTCTGATACTTTGATAAAGTCTCTGTTTCATATTAAAAAATAAAGAGGAAACATTAAACTTTGTAGAGCTTGATGCCACTGTATTTTATTTTCTTGTGAATGACTACTAATCTGTGCTTGTAAAGATAGTTTCTGAATTAAAGAGCTGCCTATCCCCTTTTATGCGTATAGAGTGACTGTTTGAATACTGAATGCTATATTCTCACGCAGGTTCCATCTAACATTGGTTATTATAGCAACGATCGCCTCATTTGGTTACTTACCGCTCGGATGATGGATTGTCTCCAGAAGTTTTAGTCCAATTGATTATTTTAACATCTTCTGGTGTTGGATTTGTATGTAAATGTTGGAGTGTAAACGTTGAATTTGTTAGGCATTGTTGCTCTACATTACCTGCTATTAAATGTTATATGTACCCTCATTCATTTTTCACTTTCAGACATTCAAAAACGGATAAATGTGGAGTAAAAGAAAATGTAAGCAAACAATAATCTCCTTTCGTTGGAGGTGCCCAATTTAATTTTGGATGTTTTTCAAGCCATTTCGATGTTGAAAACATGTTTAGAATGTTGAATATGATGTTTTCGAATAAGTTTGGGGGAAGTAATCAACCTGCATTGTCATTTGAGGGGTTTAGAAACTTAAAAAGTGAAAAGAAATTCATGAAAACTGCTACATAATTTTTCCAGATTTTTGGTCATAAAATCCATCTTTTGTGACGATCTTCAAAGAAAGTTTAGTCGCTAAAGGTTGTTCATATTTTTAGCGACTGTTCTGGGTATGAAATTACGTCACGAAAAGTCTGTTTGGTTCCCATTAGAGGGTATTAATGTGAATTAATTTTTTCTAATAATTAAAAAATACCAAACCACATTACAAAATTTATAATAATTAATTTACACGTGTAAAAAATGCAAAAATAATATGAAAACGCTCGTGAACTCATCATCTATGCTTTGACGATGGTTACATCATCCTTTGAATTTTGAAAACCCTACAAACCCTCATGAATAGTGTTTTTTTTGTAGTTCAAATGATTGAAAATTCGTAGTAATTGATTTGTAAGCGTGAAAAAAGTGTAAAAGGTATGCAAACGCTCGTGATCACATCATCTACGCTTTTATGATGGTTACGTCATTGTTTAGATTTTTAAAACCCTTCAATCTCTCTTGAATAGTGTACTTAAAAGAGTTTAAAAAATTTGAAAATTCATAATAATTAAAGTACAAGACTTAAAAATGTAAAAAAAATATACAAACGCTCGCATTGAGAAGATCTACAACTTTTGTGAAGGGGTCAACTTCAAAATTCGACACCATAATCCATGAACCTTAACTTTATATTTTAACCATCTATTGTAGTTTACGTTTACGCTCCATTATTCTCACCTAATTCTTCTTTTTTTTTTTCAGACAAACTCTTCTCTCCTTCTTCCCGACAAACTCACCCTCTATTTTCTTCCTCTGCAAACCCCAAACCCCAAACCCGTTCCAATCTTCATCCCTACCAAACCCCAAATCTCTTCCAATCTTCAACGGGAAACCCAAATTCCTCGATACCCTCTTCAATTCGATGTCCCCCTGGTCGCAGTCGCTTCAAAAGCAGGCAATCCAGCCCCGTCGCCCTTCTCCATCCTAACTCGTCGTCCCCCTGTTCCTGTTCCCTTCCCAGCGATTTGATCACCGGCACCCAAATCGTCAGTTCATCTTCTGCGCCCGCTACGACCGGCTTGGATCCAGTTCAAATTTGACGAATAGATCGTCAGATCATCAGTTCGTCTTCTACTCCTCTCAGCCGCTCACAGTAGCAGCATCAGTCGCCCACTCACTCCAGGTACACCTCTTAAACCCCTTTTTTGTTAGATTTCCTATTTTCTTCCATAGATTTTTAATTCTGATTTTTCCACAACTGAAAATATCAATGTTGGGTAAACAATCATCTTTATAAATATAGAGTAGGATTAAGTTGGGTGTTCTATATAAATACTAATTCTGATTCTTGGGTATTTTGATTGTATGATGATTTTAATCAGAATTAATATTTAATTCTGACTGTAAATATTTGCAAATTGAAAATATTAATTCAAAATGAATTTATAAAGGCGTGGGTGAACTGCTGGAGAAGCAATTTGGATTTCGGTGAACTCTGTAGTGGTGGTGGTTTTTTGGAGCGATTTCTAGGGTTTGATAGGTGGAAGCAGGGGAAAGGCGAGACGAAGAAAAATGGAACACGAATGATGAAGTTGGAAGAAGGGTAGAACAGTGTGATCCCACGTGTATAAATATAGAGTAGGATTCAGTTGAGTCTCTCTCTAGGATTAAAATCATCAGACAGCTCAAAAATATTTATAAAACTCTTCCCAGCCGTGTTCAACTCTAAATTTCTGATTTTTTTATTCGGCCACTCTTATCATCTCTATCAATGCCCATAGTTTGGATCAAACGAAATTGGTGAAAAATTAGTATGAAAAAACTAAAACCCCTCGTAACTGTTTTTTTTTCACACTAATTTTTCACCAATTTCGTTTGATCCAAAGTATGGGCGTTGATTTTCTTTTATTTCATCGTAACTGTTCATAAGCCGCCGGCTAAGTTTTTCGACTTTGCTTGTCTCGGCTCTTCTCACAAACCCTCGGCTTGAGTTAAGTTTAGGGTCGTCTTCATTTTTGCTTCGTTTGTATTCCTTCTGAAGGAAAAAACTCCCATTTATATTAAACTCTCTCCAATTCTCTCTCTCGCACAAAAACACACGAAGGAGCTCCAATTCTCTCCCTCCATTTTGGCAAGCTCGCAGCCAAAGCCCTAGAACGACGAAGCCAGTCGAGTTCGACTTTGTAGGCGAATTTTTGGACGATCCAGGTGGCGATCGACCTCGGGGTTGTCACCAATCGACTCCCTGTCAACTGAGGTAACTTCTGCAACCCTTGATTCAGCTTTCTTCCTTTCCACTTCGAATCCAAACAAAAACCTATTGAGTTAAATCAATTTCACCACCGATTTTCTGTGTAGCTTTTGGATTAATTTAGGGTTTTGCTTTTCATTTTCAGATCATCGTTGTCTTGAAGTGAGGAGGCACCTTGCCGTCTTCGCCGTCTCCAAATCTGTCACGGAGAAGAAGGTCCAGGCTTCTTCCAATCTGGTAATTCTTTGGCCCTGAAATTTGATTGCTTGATTGGGTTTTCTGGGTTTGTTTTGATTTACTTAAAATACACACACCCACACTCTCCAAGTTCACATACCTATCAAGAACTGCTTATACATCCCAGATTAAACCTTACCCTCAATTAAACCCCAACTTAAAACCGGATTAAGCCTTTAATTACTGAAGACGACTTGAAATTGTTGATGGTATTCCAGCAAAAAGGTGCACAGGGGTTTTAGTGAAAGGGTAAGGTTTTAGTTTTTTCACGCTGATTTCTAAAATAAAAGTACTGGGGTTTACAGGGGTTGTATTAGAGTGTAATTTGGGGTTTACAGAGTGTAGTTAAGCTAATCGCACACCCTATGATTAGATCACTGGTAAATCCCTAATTAGAGCCTCCACAATTTAAAACCCTATTTGTAAATCCCTAATTGAGGGTAAGGTCTAATTGAGGCTAAGACTTTGAATACCTTGAAAGCCTTCATTTGTGGACATAGCTGTCACAGCTGCTTGACAGCAGAATCAAACCCAACACTTTGTTCCTAATAGAAATTACAAAAACAAGGAATTAGGAGCAGCTGTACAAGTTTATCAACAAAAAATTATAAACTAAAATGTAGAAGCCAGAAATTATAAATTAAATTTAAAAAAAAAAAGATTCCAGTTTTCATCCAAACCCATCAAAAGTAAAAACGAAAACTGGGTTCCAGGATGGGAGAGAAGAGCAACAGCTCATGAGACATTTGTTCTAAAATTTCAAAAGATTAATATATGAAAAAGTGATATAAGTCTCGAATTAAACCCTAGCAGAGCAAGAAAAGGGAGAGGGAGGAAGAGAAGCGAGAGAGAGAGAGTACCTGAATTTTGTATTCTTTTTGCCGGAATAACTTTTGTTTGATGGGCAAAGAGAAAAAGATGCACTAACCAGTGTTTACTTTGGAAGTTGTTGGGAGCAGTGGGCTTTGGGACTTCACAACATTTGGTCCGAATGTAATTACCTGTCTGCAACTCCACTTATCATTTTCACCTTACATTTCTGATCAGATTTTCAACCATTATCGTCACGCCACGTGTCATTATCTATTAATAATATTTTTTTTTAAATTCTCGATCATTCACGTAGTGCCACGTGGTCTTATCTAATCTTTTGGTTTTCCATTAGCGGGTCATGAGTAACACGCTCCAAACTCACATATGCAACATCTTCCCTGATCGACCAATTTAATTGCCTTCTCACTCTTTTTTTTTTTTTTTATAACAAAAGGATTTAGAAAGTGAAAAACAAATATAAGAGATTGTAAGAAAAATAAATATTGAGTTATAGTGTGGGGAATGAAGAAGATTGTTGGGTATTTATAGAATAAAAAAATTTATTTTTTTCCTTTTTATTTCATTTTTATATGTTAAAGGGTAATTGAAAAACCCTTGCCCTTGTCCTCCAAGCGAGTCTAACAGGACCCACTCAACATGTGGTAATGTATTGTCCTCTGGAATGTATATCCAGTGCTGTGAATTTTTTATTGTGCTCCGGAGCATAAGATATTTCAATTTTTTTAACTATTAAAGTCTTTGTTAAAGATAAAGTAAATTAGATTTATTAGTGAATTTGAGATTATAGGATACTACGCAACACCATAAAATTTCTCTCAATGTTGAATATTTTCCATTAATTTTTTTTTTTTAGTTTTACATCCAATTTCCCTTTTTTATTTGTAGGTATTTTGAGCTATAATTTTTTTTTTCCAACGATAGATAATCACACTAAACTTATTCAAACTACCACTTGCATATTTTGGGCTACACTTTAGTTTCACAACTAGTGATTGGTGCCCGCGCGTTGCTGCGGGTCTTGAGATGTTATTTGATTGCATTTATGTGTTTTAAATTTCGTAGATTACATTATATTATGTAATATGTACATACAATTGAGTAAATCATATTGTATTGCAGTAGATTAGATTAGACGACAATTTCCAATAAAAGTATGTTATGCAATGACCATAAATAAAAGTCAATGACACGTGGCGTGACGATAATGGTTGAAAATCTGATCAGAAATGTAAGGTGAAAATGATAAGTGGAGTTGCAGACAGGTAATTACATTCAGACCAAATGTTGTGAAGTCCTAAAGCCCACTGGTCCCAACAACTTTCAAACAGTAAACACTGGTTAGTTCTCCTGCAGAGCATCTTTTTCTCTTTGCCCATCAAACAAAAGTTATTCCGGCAAAAAGAATACAAAATTCAAGTACTCTCTCTCGCTTCTCTTCCTCCCTCTCCCTTTTCTTGCTCTGCTAGGGTTTAATTCGAGACTCATATCACTTTTTCATATATTAATCTTTTGAAATTTTAGAACAAATGTCTCATGAGCTACTGCTCTTCTCTCCCATCCTGGAACCCAGTTTTCGTTTTTATTTTTGATGGGTTTGTATGAAAACTGGAATTTTTTTTTTTTTAAATTTAATTTATAATTTCTGGCTTCTACATTTTAGTTTATAATTTTTTGTTGATAAACTTGTACAACTGCTCCTAATTCCTTGTTTTTGTAATTTCTATTAGGAACAAAGTGTTGGGTTTGATTCTGCTGTCAAACAGCTGTGACAGCTATGTCCACAAACGAAGGCTTTCAAGGTATTCAAAGTCCCCAATTTTTACTGTTAAGTTTAAGAGCTCGTTTGAAATTGCTTTTTAAATGATTGAGAGCGCTTGCTTTTGGCATGAAGCACTTAAAGTGCTTTTGGAATCCAAAAACATTTTCAATCATTTTAAAAACAATTCCAAACGAGCCCTAATGTAGTTCCCTGGGAATTATATATATTATATTGTTCATTTCTCTTTCTGCTTGGATAATAAGCTATTTGGTAATTACCCATTTGTTGCTGAGGTCTTTGTTTCATTTTGTTATTTCAATGCCATTGGAACATTGGATGATCTTGTTAAAAAGGGTTGTGCCCAGATAATTTCATCCTTTAATTCCCGGGTTTTATCGCATCTATAGCATGTGGAAATTGTGTGAGAGAGAGGTTAAGATCGTAACTTGATATATTTATCAAAAGTAGCTGAATTCATAAGTTTAATTCTTATTCGATTTAAAGCTGTTATTATTTTTATTTTTTTTTAGACTTTACTGGTGAATGTGGTGGAACTGATGTGTACTCAGGGTTACTTAGTTAACAAAAGGAACATTGAGAGTTCTTGATGAATCAATCACTGAGTGTACATTTGTATGGTAAAACTTATCCTTGCAAATAGTTATACAGGAACAGTCAACGAAATATCATTCTTCTAAAAGGAATTTTGTCCCAGAAAACAGGTTCTCCTAATAAACTTTGTCATTTGGTGGAACTTTAAATTATCATATATTGTTTACCTATGAATGCGTTATTTTTTATTTTTAGGCGTGAAGTGAGTAACAAAACCCATTCTCAAACCATAATCGCCTTTTTTTTTCTGTGTTTTCATTTCCCACTGTTCTTTTAGAGTCTTTCTGTCTGTCTTTTTCTATAAGCCCAGGGATGTATTACTTATTGGCTTTAGAGTTTCTTTCCCTAAGTGAGGAGGTATTGCTGGTATTCACTTGTTCCATTCTCTCTTTGTTTGAGCATGCATTTCTTTGTTTGTAGCCATTAATAAATAGATGGAAGGTTCAATGACGGTTTTCAGCCTTTTATTGCTCTCACATAAAAGAATAAGGAGTTGCGATTATTGTGTGTCAAAATGATAATTCCTGCTAGATGGTTTTGAAAAAGTGAAGTATGTCCAAAGCAAATTCTACTTTATATTTATGGGGCCTGGTTGGAAAAGTAATTGTACATCAACTGGCGAGGGAATTAAGTGTCTTTCCCCTCGAAAGAAGACTCTTACTTACGTAGTTTCATGTTGCATATATGTATATTTCTCATGGATTTATGATAAATGACAGAATCGGTGTTTACAGATTACTTTTTCTTTACTTTTATTCAATAAGCATTGATTTTTCTATCTTCTTTCGTATACTTCCTGTCCGCTACAAGGTGTTTCAAATTGCTATGTGTTCAAGAGCCAGTTACAAGAATATGCACAAAAAGTGGGAATGCCTACACCAGTATATGAGACTACAAAAGAGGGTCCTTCCCATGCGCCTTCCTTCAAGTCGACAGTAATAGTAAATGAAGTCAGATACGATTCTTTGCCTGGGTTTTCCAATCGTAAGGTAGCAGAGCAGTCAGCTGCTGAAGTGGCTCTGGTGGAGTTAGCTAAATCTGCTGATGTTGATCATTCAATCTCTCAACCTATTGTAAGTTGTTTATCCTTGACTGAATTATAAGTACAAGCTAAATATGTTATTAGTTCTGAGTTGTCTGACCCTTTTATTGTCCTTCAAATCCCACCATTTTGTTCTCTTTCTCCCTACCCTTCATGATAAACTTTGTAGGCCCATGCAGGTCCACTACCAATATCACCGATATTGTCCCAACTTAACCACCTATTGCTAGGTGTTGGATTTTACCACAAAAGGCCTCAGTGATATTAGGGGTGGAATATCTCATATGTAAGTTGTATTTTATTTTATCATATGCCCGATGTGGACTCTATTCTCCAACACTCCACATGGTTACACAGATGTCAGTATGTACATCTCTAGTTGAGTAAATTGTAAACCTCGTGCAGTGGTTACTTTCATTATGAAACTGCTTTGAGCATGTTTTATATAACAAGAAGGAATAGATGGTTCCTGGCTGAAGATTCATGTGAGCCAAAACTTATTTCATTGCCCACCCCCTTGCTTGTGTGTAAAACAACCCCTTACGAAAAGAGACTATATCACCTAGAACAGTCAGATTGGATGCGTTTTTTACTGCATTAGTAGTCTAGTTGCTGACCTGTAGTTGTGTTTGAAAGAAGCTTACACCTGAACGTTATGGTGCCTAGTCATCGATAGAGGACAAGGCATAACAGTCCGCTACCTAAAACAGTGTGTAGTAGCCTTCTTTTTGTTCTCATAAGCTGAAAAATTTTCTTCCTTCGCAACAAATCGTCGCTGAACCTGACTTTTTTTGCCCTGAAACACATATGTAATTACAGATGTCCATATGTATGTTTCTATTTGATCTGATATGATTCCTCTGGTTGATTTATAATGTCCAATACCTTTTTAATATTTGAATTATTTTATTTTTATCTCCAGAAAAACGCATTGGCAATGCATATATGCATCCCATTTTAATCACGGCTGACCTTGAATTTGCTGTTTGTTCTAGCATGAAACTGGCTTGTGCAAAAATCTGCTTCAAGAGTATGCACAAAAGATGAATTACGCTATTCCTCTGTATGAGTGCCAAAAGGAAGGAACCCCTGATAGAGCACCACTATTTTCATGTACTGTAGAGATTGGGGGAATTCGTTATGTTGGAGCTGCGGCAAAAACGAAAAAAGAAGCTGAGATAAAAGTAGCTAGAACTGCTCTTTTAGCTATCCAGTCAAGCAATTCTGAGTCATCTAAGGAATCAGTTGGCAACACTCAGTTAACTGTGGTTCCATGTAAAAAAAGGCAGGCAGCGTCAAATCCTAATTCCGAAGAGACTGTTGATGTTCCTAAACCAAAGAAGGCTCGACCTCAGAAGAGGAAGTTTAAGAAGAAACCCACAGGAGACAATGCTGGCCAGACTCAAGTTCAAAATGGAGGCAACTTCGAAGTAAACATGGGTGGTAGCGAAATATCAGGATGTGAAGCTAATGCACGTGTTCAACCAACAGCTGCAGAAGCTACACCAAACGCTCGTGAATGGACGTCTCATTCTCACTCTGAATTGGAACCTGGGTTGATTCCCCACGTTAATGATGTTAGTGCTACAAATGGGCAGTCATCAGCTTTGTATTTCAATCATGGTGGCAGTCAAACTCATGATGTGGTAGCAGTTCCACTGTCATATCATGATGCGGGAGCAGTTCCATTGCCATATCATGATGCTGGAGCAGTTCCATTGCCTATCATGATGCTGGAGCAGTTCCATTGCCATATCATGATGCTGGCAGTTCCATTGCTATCATGATGCTGAGCAGTTCCATTGCCATATCATGATGCTGGAGCAAGTCTCATTGCCATATCATGATGCTGGAGCAGTTCCATTGCCATATCATGATGCTGGAGCAGTTCCATTGCTATCATGATGCTGGAGCAGTTCCATTGCCATATCATGATGCTGGAGCAGTTCCATTGCCATATCATGATGCTGGAGCAGTTCCATTGCCATATCATGATGCTGGAACAGTTCCATTGCCCATATGGAAATACGACGCCCTTGGCCACGGAAGCGAATATGGTGCCTGGAGCAGGAGCAGGGCAGGCGGTTTCACATGCAAGCAACTCCGGCGTCCCTTATTTTGAGGCTTCAACAGTCACGGCTGGTGTGAACCAATCAGAAAATGAATCTTAACAGGTGCAACATATGTGCTTGGAGCATTTCCTTTTATCAAAGAAAAGAAATATATTATGGTAGGAGAGTAGGACTTGTTACTATATGAGAGAAATAGGCAGTGCAGTTGTTTGCGGTAAGTTTTTTAAGTTAGAAATTAAGAATTTGAGGTTTTACTAGCCTTTATAAGATTAATTTATGAACTGATTAATTTACTGCCGCTGTGTTAGACGCAATTGATTTGGAATAGTGATTTATGGACATGGTTAATTATTAATCTTTTCTTTCTTTTGGGATCATGGACATGACACGATCTAATTGTGAAAAAAATGTTCTCTCAAACAAAAATTCCTAGTGCTCTAGAGTATTTCGTACTCTGGATTTTTTAACCGTTGAATTTTGATTTTTATATTTTAAAACAAAAATTTAACGGTTAAAATATCCGAAATACGAAATACTCCGGGTATGCAAGAAAGTCCCGCCTCTCAAATAGCTAGTGCATGTATGTAGTGATTAGGAATATACGTAAAATAGATGTTGGAGGCTTATTGACAATTATTAAGGCAAGACTTAAAAAATTATAATTTATTATAATATGAAAGTTATTACTATTTATAACTGGCCTAATTTTGGAATGACATTTTTTATAATAATAATTTTTTAAATACATACAATACAATGATATATTTATATTCAGAAGTCGCGGAATATATTTACTGTAAAGATGTTTTACTATTATACTACTAATTAGAGATCTAAACTAAACCAATTCGAATCATGATAAATTAATTTGATGTGTAGTTTGAAGAATAAATCAAATCAAACTAAACCCTTTTCAAATTGAAACCAAATCATACCGCATTAAAATTTAAATCGAATCAAATCAGACTGGGTTGAAATTTTGGCTTGGCCACCAACTGGTCCTTCTTTTTTTTTTTTTTTTTAAAGAAAAGATTGCATTGAAATTTATGTCAGATCAAATTGAACCGTGCTCAGATTAAAACATGACCAAAATTTAGTCTCGTGTTTATTATAAATGATTTTTGAAGTTTGGCTAGCTTGTCATTTTGGGTTTCTCACGTCCTAGACAATTTAGATCAATTTGAAACGTGAGAGACCAAAACGATCAGTTAGCAAAATTAGGGACTGTGTAAAAGGATAATACTTGTGTTCCCCTATGGAGGAACCTACTTGTCCTCCCACTTATGAATAACGAATATTTACCTTCCGAACATCATAATCGGAACTGTTCATTCTTTTTATCTTCATTTAAATATCATATATGCAAAAAATTTACTCAATTTGGAAATTTTTTAATCATTCATATACATAAAACAAATGGACGGTTTGTCATGAGGATATTACTTGTTATTAAAATCGTTAATTGGTTAAGTTCATATGGATGACTAAATGATCTCCAAATTGAATGATTTTTTGCAAATATAATCTTTAGATTATGATAAACAGAATGAACAGTTCTAATTATGATGTTCAGATGATAAACATTCGTTAATCGTAAGTGGGAGTGACAAGTAGGGTTCCCCCACCGGGGAACACAAACATTATCCATGTTAAAAACCCTTATTTTGACTAGGAGTGTAAGTTCGAATAGTTTTTGATTCTGTCATTAAAGTTTCTGATATGACCCGAAAATTTTCAAATTCAAATATTTTTGAAAAATTAGTATGGAAATTGAAATGCATTTATAAATTATGAGAATTCCGAATTTCTGATCTAAATTTTTCTTAAGTGTTCCAAATTCATTTCGAATCGACTATTTCTAAAATACTTTGATTTTACTTTGTAATTATTTACTAAAATTATGTATTTTGTAATCAAATTTTGTAATTTATTGTTAAATTTGGGGATTTGGATACAATTTGTTTATATATTAAAAGGTAAACATGTTTGTATATTACAAAATTGATCGGATTATACATAAGCATATACTAGATATAAAGTGTTTTTAAATGGCTGAAAACACTTCTAAACGAGTATTTTAACACATTTTTTCTAAAAATACAATGAATTTGAAGTACAAAAAAGTTCGAAGATATTTAAAAACTTATAAAATTTATAATTTAAAAAAAAATAATCTTCTGAAATTTATAAGTTACTCTAATTCTGAAAATTATAAATTTGAAAATTGTTGTGATATCCACATCGACCAACGGTGTACATGCTCACCTCCATTTAGCACGAGTTTGGGCAACAATCCCACGATAGGTGACCTACTAGGATTTTTTTGCCAGAAACAAAACTGTAGGGCGTGATTCAAAACGAACAATATCGTGTTAGAGTGGATGTGATTCAATCCAATTCAATTATAAAATTATAAAATAAAAAATTGAAAACTTTTCCGATCCATCATTCCAAAAATCAGCCTAATGACTGCTGATGGAGTCGAAAAACCCCTCGTATGGTTTTGCAACATAACATTTTAGTCGTCGTGTAAGTAAACGGTACTACATGAAAAGTCCCAATTCCCAGAGGATCTGATCTTACAACCCCGCACATTTTAAATCGCGAAAGCAAACCGATCCGTCGACCCCCGCCGGAAAGCAGAAGCAAAATGCACGGACGACCGCGCAAACCCGCGAAGCCGGAAGACGAAGCGGCTTCCGCCGCCAGAGCCGAAGCGCTCCGAGCTCTCCAGTCGCACTTCTTCTCCAACCACCACAACAAGGTTTACACCGATGAAGCCCTACAGTTGAGCGGGAAACTCCTCGAGCAAAACCCCGAGTTCTACACCGCTTGGAACTACCGAAAACTCGTCGTCCAGCAAAACCTCGATCGCTGCTCCGAGTCCGATTCCGACTCGCTCAAGTCCATCATCGACCAAGAACTCAGACTCGTAAGCACGCATTTACTTATTCGATTTCGGAATGTCCAAATCGCGTTTTGTTTTGTTGAGATGAAGTTCGAATTCATTGAATTGTTGAATTGATTGGGGTTGTGTGTGTGTTTGTAGGTAGAAATTGCTCTGAGACAAAATTCTAAGTCCTACGGAGCTTGGCATCATCGAAAATGGGTGCTAAGCAAGGGGCATTCGGTTTTAGACCGCGAAATGAAGCTTCTCAAACAGTTTCAGCAGCTGGATCCCCGGAATTTTCATGCTTGGAACTACCGCAGGTACAAGTTAGTTACAACTCTCCTGCTTGAGGAATGAGGAGTCTGCGATTTCATATTGTGTTGGATGATATCGGTTTCCTTTGTTTTGTTTATTTTGCTGCATTTACAGATTTGTAGCTGCATTGTTGAACCGGTCGGATGAGGAAGAGTTGGAGTATACTAGGGAAATGGTAGAAAACAATTTCAGCAATTACTCGGCCTGGCATAATCGTAGGTACGTTACCAACGGGGTTTGGTTTTAGTTTTGAGGATTCGGAAACTCTGATACTCTTTTGTTAACTAAAAGTTTTGGTGGGATTGAAAACACTGTGAAATGTGTGCTTTATTTTCCACGTGCAGTTTTGGATATCGTGAATGCTACTTGTTGTATTTAGTTAGTACATTTTAAACATGTCATGCTTGCTGTACTGCCACAAACAATCATACTGATGTTAGATGATCAAGTCTTAAGCCCCATTGTAGAAAGAATAAATGCTGTAATTGGTTACCAATTACTGCAAGACAAAATAAAGCAGAAAAAAGAAAAGGAAATGTGGAGGGAAGCTATTTTATTGTTTTTCTATGTTTCATTTTTAAAAGATCGTGGACTGAAGATTGAAGCAAATAATCAAATTTTGGGAAGTATCTCTTTATTACAGCTAACTTCTTTTTAGATTCACTTAGGGCATGTTTACTTAACAGAAATAGGAGCAGGAAGGAATGGGAGAAGTTAGAAATAAGGGAAGTAAGGAAAGCGAATTGGATCAACTAGTCCCCCCTAGTTGATCTACTTTTTTAGGTATTTGATTATGGATTTCAAGGGAAAACTCACACTTTCCGATTCCACATGTGTTAGTAAACACCGAGGAAGGTTAAGAAGTGAAAGGATTCCCATACCCATATGTTAGTAACTGCAGGGAACTAAAAAATCAAAATGAATTCAATTCCTATTCCATGTGAGTAAACATTCCCTTAGGTGGAGAGAAATATAGTCATTTAGTTACATTTCTCAACAATGTTTAGAAAAATGTTTTGTTTCTCTCTCCTTGGTTATTTCCAAGAACGTGGAGAGAATGTATGTAAATAAAAATGACTTTGTTTTTGCTCTGCTTATTTACAAACCAAATGAATGTAGTCTCTTTAAACGTTGAACTGAATATGCTGCCTTATATTATTGTAATTTACGTTGTTCCTATCACTCTACTTTTACTAGTAATCTTCAGGCTAAGTCAAATTGAAAAGATAATTGTGTAATTGCATCAAATAATTATATCTTCCTAAGGATTCCTTTCCATTCTTCTTGAGTTTCACTATATCTACTCAATGGTTATGTTACAAAAAATTTGCAACATTGAGAAAACTTAAAATTTTATTATATGCTTTATCTCATGAAACACGTCTTTTAAGTAATCGAATATATTGATGAAATTGCAGTGTACTCCTGTCTCATTTGATGAAGAAAAAGGCTCAAGGGTTTTTCCCAAAAGAGAAGGTTCTGAACGATGAGTATGAGCATGTACACGATGCTATTTTTACGGATCCAGATGATCAAAGTGGTTGGTTTTATTATATTTGGCTTCTTGATCAAACGGTGAAAGCAGATGCTCCACTTCTTGTTTCTTCTTGGCCGGCCCATGGATCTAATGTAATTTTGTCGAGAAATAGGCACTCAAGTGACTTTTCTTCGTCTCCATTTGAGAGTTTCCATTCTGATTCAGGAACAGTGCCACTGATTATTTATTTCAATCAAGCTGTTAAAGGCGTAAATTCATCCAGTATAACCATTGAATCTTCATTTTGCACAAAAGATCTGATTTGGAAACCAGTCTTACAAAATAACCCCCAGCTCTCCCAAATTTGGGTTACACATGTGAAATTTCCAGATGCAAAGTCCCATTCTTCAGAAGCGTATCAGCTGAAAGTTAGTGTTGGGCAGACTCAGGGTATCATTTCTGCAAGTGGCTTTCATTATAGCCAGCCCACACAGTTTGCATTCAAAGTGTGTGTACACCACCCTATTGAAACTGAACCAGCTGAAAAGAAGGGCGAGGACATAATTTTATGGACAGATGAAATTTTTCATGCATTCCAAACACAGTCTCAGGAGCTACATGAAGTAGTTCCTATTGATCAACTAAGTATTAATGATGTCCATGAGCCAACGGCTTCAAATTGGCGTGCAGAGACTATTGCTAATGAAATAGCTCTCTTCCGAGAATTGGTGTCAGAGATAAATTGGTAGGCTTCCTACATTTTGTGAGAAGCTTTAATGTTTGAAATTTCAAGATTGTTAATAATCCACTTTTGATATCTTTTTGCAGTAAAATTGGAAAGCTTACACTAGCAAGGCTATTAACAGCTCATGATGTTATCTTGTCTCCATTTACAAACAAAATGGTCCACTCTGACGAAGTTCTTCAACTATATACCGACTTAATAACGTTGGACCCATCACATTCTCAGTATTACAAAGATGAGCACAGCTTAGTTTTCCTGCAGAAGGTAATTATCTCTTCTCCACCTCTTGTAGTAAGTCATGATCCTCTATTCTTTCAGAACGCTGCTACATGTGTATCTGGATTTACATTCTTCTTCTGTGACTGTATCAGTGGCTGAAGGTCCTGACCTATTTTATGGATTACACTGACTCGTAGATTGTAATTAAATAATATAATTTCTTCAGCGGAAAAGTGTATGTATATGGTGATGCTGCATACATCCTGTCATTGCTTTTGACTGAGTACAACCAAATAGAATGGATGCTACACTTATGCTCGATTATTTAATTTGTGAAGTGAAAAATATCTATATTTGTTAGATTAGACCATGTTTATGACTGTTATAGTGGTCTTTTGTCGAGACTAGTCCAATATAATGTTGGTATTTGTTTATAGAAGCCTCATTTGAAATTTGGTAGGCAACTATTTTTGTGTTCTGGTGTTCATCAAATAATAACTTAGAACTTTCATTTACTTTAGGCTTCCCATTTTTTTGAAGTTCCACAGTTTGTTACATGTTTATAACTATTGCAGGTAACTTCCGATAGGGAGTCTCTGCTGAGACATTGCTTTAGCCATAAAAACTTGGCTTCTTCAAGCATTGGTAATGATATATGCCTACGACTAAGCAGCTTATCATTGTCGCGGATGGGGTCTGTTGAGAAATTACTGTGGGTCCGAATGCTGGACCTCAGCCATAATGAACTTCGTTCACTTGAAGGTATGTTTTGGTGTCCACATTTTTTTATTCAATTATTTTCCTCAGATTTATGTAAAAGTTGTGTAGTTTCATGTGTGGGACAATATGAGGAATTTGAACAGTCCTATACATATATAAAGGGGTTGTCTTTTGGTTTTCACCTCATCCGAAGGCACTGAAGCCCTAAGTTACGAGGCTTTGACTGTACATTATGCATCTTAGTGTTCAATAAGCTTTGTGGTTGATTGTTTTTTCGTTAAAGAGGAAAAATGTCTTATACTTGGGCCTTTGGACAGGGTTGGAGGCCATGCAGCTTCTATCTTGCTTAAATCTGAGTAACAACAAGCTCGGCAGTTTCACTGCTCTGGGTCCTTTGAAACTGTTGAAGTCGCTGCAAGTGTTGGATATCTCATACAATGAGATAGGTTCACACTCTATCGACACGACAAGGTATCAATGTTCTACTCCTCTTTCTCATACAGAAGAAGCTAGTTGGAACAATGATGAAATTGTAACTGGGGGAGCCGATGTGAAAAGTTATTGGGAAGCTTTTCTGATATTTAAAAGCATGAGCTTGACGCAGTTAGTCACTGTAGGAAATGCAATTTCTGGTGAAAACTTGAAGTCATTTGTGGTCAAGTTTGTTCCTACA
The DNA here is from genome assembly GCA_018257905.1 of Gillenia trifoliata. Taxonomy (NCBI): domain Eukaryota; kingdom Viridiplantae; phylum Streptophyta; class Magnoliopsida; order Rosales; family Rosaceae; genus Gillenia; species Gillenia trifoliata. Next base: position 18,137,816 of record CM031087.1, read on the forward strand.
CTAGAGTGGCTGGACGGCGATAAGTTGCATTGACCTTAAATTCAGTCTATTTTTACAGTGAATCTATTTTTACAGTGAAGCTATTTTTACAGTGAAGAGCACCATAGTTAGCAAAAGAGAACTACTTTGTTCGATACACTGGTCCTCTATACATGATCCATTGTCTAGTTTTGACCCGATTATCAACTCGTCGGTAGAGAATAGACTGCAGAATCAAAAAGTTTGAATGCAAGTTTTCCATTGTCTTATGTTCTGGTGAAAACGGGTTTTGATGAAGGGTGATGCTAGAGAGACTATTACTTGAACCGTATTTTGTAAACCACATGATTTGACAATTGATGGTTGGATTCTTTCTTTAATGATTCCTTCTTTAAATCATTAAAGAAAGAATCCAATCATCAACCGCCACATCATGTGAATGTGCACTTATGCACCATAGAATGGCGTTTACTTTGCAGTCACGGTAGTTTACAAGCCAAAACAGAGGGGAAAACAATAACGCATTGTTTTTGCCAAGTTTTGATTGAAATGGTTAGGTAATTACAGGGTAGTGACCAAATTTTCGGGAATTATTATCTTATTACAAAGGGAGGTCGTCGGACATGGAAGAAACCGATCGAGTAAATGCTACCCAGAACAGCAGTGAAGTAGAAAAAGGTGGTGGCTGCAGCGGACAAATGACGGAACTGTAGAGACCTTGAAAGGAAGAAATGGAGAAATTTAACTGACAGGGTGATCAAGCCATCTTGTATTCTTCTTGTTGCGGTGTCTTGTATTTCAACTGCAAAGTCAGATTGCAGAAAAATATCAGAACACTAAATAGTGCAACCAACAATTAACGTTACACAACTTTTTTATTTTATATTATAGAACGGGAGAGAGGATATTGGATTCCGGACCTCTTTCAACGTTGAACATTGAGGAGATGTATCACTAGACTAAGAATTAGTTGCTAGAATTAGTTGGTAACTGAAACGTGTTTCAACCAAAAATGAAATTGCGCAATGTATGAGATAGACAACGGCTGCGAAGATAATTTTGAACTCACCAAAACCTTGAGTAAGACGGGCGCTGTTAAGTTCTTCCTCCAAATTCATTGGAATCCCATGAAAGCAGGAGCTGAAAACAACACCTGCAAACAGCCCTAATAGGGCATGGAGATAAATAGCCTTGTTCATTTTATGGAGATAAATAGCCTTGTTCATTTTGTTTGACTTTGATGCCATTAGAGACTCTCTCTCTCTCTCTCTCTCTAACTTGAACAACTGAAATGCAATGAGAAGTGTGTGCTTTTAAATTAGCTCAGAGGCACTCCCTTTATATAACAACAAGACACTTGAAGCTCTGGCGTCCAACCTACTCTTTGTTTCTTTCAGTTGGTCAAGTTTTTGATTTAATAATGATAGGGAAGCTCCATTGGTCAAAACCATTTGGCCCATCCTTGATTAAGGGATTACACATTATAATATATATGTAAATATACGTGTGCGCACGCCTAGACTTGAGTGTAACCAAGTTAGTTGGAGCTGTATATTCTTCTAACACTCAAGTTTGAATTTTTCATTTTTGAAGTTTAGATTGAATTATAATATTGTTCATTTAAAAAAAAGTATGTCTATGTCATATATATTATTCCATATGCTAAAATGGAGAAAGACTTGTATAGAACGGGTTCACCGTCACGTGGTGTTTCGTATTAAAAAACAATATATATTATTGAATTGAAACACCACTTGTCGGTGAATCTGTTTCATGTAAGTTGCTCTCGCTAAACTGGCCTTGATAATTAATCATAGGCAGTGATTAAATTAAAAAATATCTCTAATAAGCGAGTTCTTGACTCTTGAGGAGCACGGTGTGAAGTTGTCAACGCAGAGGTGTTCTCGATTCTTTCTTGGCGAGGACGCATGACAAGGTCAACTCCTCAGTACTTTATGTTTTTTATGATCCAAAGCAAGAGGGCCTCAACCCATATTTGTTTGTTGGGCCTCACATCAATTTTGGTCCTTACATTTGTTTTTCTTTAACCCACATCTTGGATAAGAACATATGTTTTACGAGAGTGCAAGATAGGCAACAGGGATAACACATTTTACACCCATTATTAGGTTTTAATTTTCTCATATTGCGCCTTGGGGTTTTGAAATTGTATCAATTTACATTTTTTGTCTCTTTGAATGTCTAATTATCCATAAAATTGAAGAGTTCTTTTGTCAATGTGATGTAAATGTGGTTTACACGTTAGCCCATATAAGGGTTTCAAGCTAACTATGTCATCAATTTAATGAATTATTATACATTCAATCACACCGAATGCACAAATTGATACAATTTCAATACCTTAAGGTGAAATAAGAGAAAATTGAAACTTCGTAATCTATTTTAAAAATCATCTCAAACTTGGAGAGTGTATAATGTAGTTAACCTTTGGCAATATAAGACATACTGTGGCCGACAACTTTGGTGCCATAACATATAAACCAGAGGATATTAATTCCATGGTGAAAAATTTCCATGACCTAAACCGCACCACTAATCGCTTTGCAACTCTAGAAGAGGAGAGATTTTTCCAAGTACTCGGTTTTCACCGGATACTCCACATGATATAATACCAGTAGAGAAAATAATATATTTTTCCGTATCTCTCCACTTATATTATGACATGTGGAGTGCCCAGTTAAAAACCGAGCACTTTAATAAATTTCTCCTAAAAGGGGCTGGCCCAGAAATGTACACCGACTACCTTGAGGTAACTCATATCCCCCCTGAGCACTATACAAGTCTAATCAATGCTAAACTAGGTTCAATCTCTCTACCGTATAAGAAAAGAGTTGGAGTAGTGCAAGTTTGTCTTGCCACGACGGGAAGACGAAAACCATGTATACAATCTGCATATTGATCAAATTTTGTTGCATCTAGATGAAGACCAAGTTGACCGCAAGTTAAATTTGGGTCAACATAAAAGTTTCTTATGACCTTTGAGTTCTACGCAGAGTTGTTATTCTCTTGATGACTAATTCATTTCCTACGAAGCTTGGCTTATTTTATCAATCTCCATAGTTGTTCGGGAAACAACTAGTTATGGCTTGATTGAATATGTGTTTTGTATGTTAAAATGCACCTGCGAAAGTCTCCCAAACTGCTCTTGCTTGTTGGAAGTGTGCCCTAAAAGCCAATCATAAGATGATAATTTACGGACATTTCATATATTAAGCTTGTTTGAATTTATGGTGTCCGCATTTACAGTATACAACTTGTAAAATAGACAAAATCTGAGAGTAAAATAAAAGTAAATTTTGTATTACTTTCACTGTGTTTTTAGATTGTTAATTTGCAGTGTGAGTGTAAACACAAAAATTCTTGAAAACTAATGAAACAAGAGAACGTGTACAAAAAAATAAATTTGTATTTAACAAGTGAATAGGGCTGCCATCTCTAGAGTTAACTTTTACAAGAATTTATTCTCTAATGCAGTCTCCAAAAGTGTCCAAAAAGACCAAAATTTGAGTGTTTGATCCAAGGCTGCAGAAGCTTGATCTTGATCAAACGGATGTCACAAGAACTTTTCTTGTGGTATGTGGTGTTTGATTTTGGTAGTAATTAAGGAATTAGCTCATATGAGTGGTGTTTGATAATTCTTCACAAGTATAAAGAAGAGTATAAAAAGAGTGTTTTGAATTTGTGGTGTGGTTGAAATAAGTTGAAGAAGCTTAATTTGGAAAATATACTGCAATTTGGCAGAACAACTCTTGTTCCAATTGGGAGGATTTCTCTAACTCAATAAGCTTTGGAATTTCTTATTGGTTTTCTTCTCTTGGTGCTTCTGCTCCCTCTCATTTTCTTAGGTAGTATTTATAGGTAGAAAAAGAATGAATCCACTAAAATACTCTACCACCTTATGTCTCCCATTATTCATTTCAAAATAATTTTATAATCTAAAGTCACTTATGTACAGTAGCAACAAACACGTTGGATGAGCAACCTACTTCAAGCTTCATACCTCAATTATAGGAGACATAATCCTTCATTAATCTAACTAAATACAATCAAAGTCGTAAGTTTTGGTCCAAAGCGTTCAAGCTCAATAAACTGGATTTATAAATTTAGGTATGAACAATTACATTTTTAGTTTCACCGTATTCAACTAAAAATGCAGTTGCACAAACTATTTTACTACACTATTGCACTACTTATCCACTTGTATTTCTTCGCTAAAATCTGATAAATTCAAATCTTAAGCTCCCAAATCTCTTAAAACATACTAAAACATGTACACACTAACTATGATCAACCTAAAAATTATTAAAAGCCAAAAAACGTCGTCCACAGTTACACATGTGAGAATCTTTATGCTCCCATTTTTTTTCTTTCTTTTTTAGTATTTTTGGAGTGTTATTTAGCATTATAGATATGAATTTTCAACATATAATAGATAAATAAGCAACATTTATTACATGCAAACTTAGTACACAAAATAGAAAATTAATAATAAACGCTTCATAAGTTATAAGTTTATAAGAAAACAAACGATGTTTTTTTTAATTCATAAGAACAAATCTATGTCAGACCAAAATCTGTTAAGACAAATCAATAATAGATTTGCCCTTACAAACTTTTTGAGTTAACCAAAAGCATCTAACAACATGTTTATTTGTATTGATCAACTCAAAATTTTTTTTCCGAAAATATTGATCAAACCTATTCTTTGATCAAAATAATGAAAAAATCTTAGGTAAATTATTGAATGATCCGGCTATTGAATGGTTCTAGATTAATTTGCGGTAGGTCTTAAATGAATATTAAACTATTCAACCGTAAGTACCATTAAATGGTACGTACCATTTAAGTTTGACCCGAAAACAATTTCAACTCACACTTGTATAAATTCATATTTGAATATTGAACGACACTTACCAGAAATTGTGAGCGACTGTCGTTTTTGCCTTTATTCACACACTCACTGCGCACGCGACACGTGTCCCGAGCAACAGTCACATGTATATCATAAGTAGCACCCTCGGCCGGAGCAGAAGCTGGCGCGCAATACAAAACTCTTTGAAGCAAAGAGAGGGAGAGAGGGAGAGAGTGTGTGTAGGAAGAAAATGGAAGACGACGGAGGAGGAGAGAGATCGAGCTTCGTCGTCGGTCTCATCGAGAACAGAGCCAAGGAGGTAACGCTCGCTCACTCGCTCTTCCATCTCTCACTAGTTCCCGCTCCGTTTCTTCGATTTGTTTGTTTCCCGAGAAAATGCAGGAAAATGAGAGAGAAAATGGAGATTCAAAATTCAAAAAACGTAGGATTCGGACTTGTGTTAATTGTTTGCTCCCTCTGAATTACTCGGTTACGAAACGGATTTCACTGCATTTTCCAACTTTTCGGATGAGTTCGAATTATCGCATTGCTGGAATTGTGTATAAATTACCTCATATACATTGTTCGTTGTTTATTTATTTTTTATTTCCTTCAATTTATAGGGTAAATTAGTCCTTAGATTTTCTATTTCTAGGTTATACTTTTGCTCATGTAATAGTCTTGAGATTTCTGGTGAAATCAGGCTAAAATTGTATTTTATAATTAGTTAATTACTCTAAATTTTTTGCAAATAAAAAGGAAAAATAATCCTGTTGCTAAACCAAATGTGGTCTATTGTTCTCACATATTTTCTTGATTTTTACCGGTTTGCGATATTAATTTTTACCGATTTGATTATGGTTCTTCCCGGCTGATTAGGTGAAGGTTATTTTGTAGAGATGAACTAATTTCTTTTTGTGGTACATAGAGATGAACGAATATTTAGGATACGTAGCTGACACAAAATATCTTGATAGGTGGGAGTGGCAGCCTTTGATTTACGGTTGGCTTCTCTGCATCTTTCTCAGTATATTGAAACTAGCAGTTCATATCAGAATACAAAAACCTTGCTGCAATTCTATGATCCTATGGTGATTATTGTTTCACCGAACAAGCTGGCACCTGATGGTATGGTCGGAGTTTCAGAACTGGCAGACAGATTTTGTGCTACAGTCAAGAAGGTCGTGTTCCTTAATTGTTAACATTGCTTTCTCTCTCTCTCTCTCTCTCTCACTTGATTTGGGTGTACCTGAATACTGGATGCCTATGAGGTTATCTCCCTTATGATATTCACTTGTTTAATCCATTGAACTATTTTTTTGATTCTGCAGGTTGTAATGGCCCGTGGTTGCTACGATGACACTAAGGTTATGTCAGATATTCCTTATCTTCAAATGTTTGCATCAAAAATGGGTGTTGACTCTTCAAGCTCACAGCTTAGCGTGCCATTGTTGGGTTCCAGGGTGCCGTGCTGATTAAAAATCTAGCAGCCAAGGAACCTTCAGCACTAGGATTGGATACTTATTACAAGCAGTATTACCTCTGCTTAGCTGCTGCAGCAGCTACAATTAAGTGGTACTTAGATCTTGAGCTTTCTAACATTACGGTGTTCCAAAGTTTAGGCATTTGTTTTTATTATGGTGTAGGAAGTTCACCATATTTAGATTCTGGGGTTTAAAAGTTTCTTTAAGCAATAAATATAAGAACATGAGATATTTTAATATTTTTTACCCTGATGTAATTGTAGCTCTATTTACTAGATAGACTCCATGTCAAACGTGTGTTTTTTTGTACCTTTTCAGTTGCCTTATGTTGAACTTGTTAGCAATGTGCAAATTTTATTGTTATAGCATCTGTTACCCTTACATTTTATTTTGGTAATGGATCAAGTGCATGATGCACAGGATTGAAGCAGAGAAAGGGGTCATCGTCACAAACCACTCACTTGTGGTACGAGTTAATGCATGTTCCTTCATGACCTGTAAACTAGTATCAGCTATCTCCACAGAGCAGAGCAATAACAATATATATTTCTTTTTGTTACCTTTCTCTTCAGGCTAAGAACTCCCATCAGTCTGCACAGCTATACAACCCTGTTTTTGTCTTGATGAGGAATTAAACATTGACTTTATTGCATATCCCTTCTCCAGGTCACTTTTAATGGATCATTTGCCCATATGAATATCGATGCGACTAGGTACTCTTCCTTCCCTTCTTTGAATTTATCTAGGGCTGAGCTCCCCTTTTATAGATCAAACAGATGATGATTTTGAGATATTAGGACAAATTCTGAATTATTTCAGATAAATCTACAATTTCTCAAATGCATTTTTTTATTAAACTTTGGCAATGACTTCTATAATTGAAATTTTTTTACAGTGTTCAAAACTTGGAAATCATTGAGCCACTTCATTCGACACTTTGGGGCACAAGCAACAAGAAAAGAAGTTTATTAAACATGTTAAAGACAACAAAAACTGTTGGAGGGTATGTGGCATTGGTTCACTGTATTATTATCCAGGATTTTGTATATTTTTTTATAGCTACAATTTCTCTGCTAAGTTTTAACTTTATGCTTCTTTTTGGTGGTAGATCTCTCCTTTCAAATTTCTTGCTTATATAAATCTAATGTGGAACTATGTATGACTGCAGGTCCAGACTTCTTCGTGCCAATCTTTTGCAACCTTTAAAAGATATTGAAACTATAAATGCTCGTCTAGATTGCCTGGTCAGTGTTATTTGTTCTCAAATATCTCTCTCAGAGCTATGAATTATTTTATCCATTTCAGATACTTTTCAGTTTGTGAACGTTTATATCTGTCTAATTTTAAGAAGAATGAAAAAGGATCATGTTATATGAATTGCAAATTTGGGTTGGGAAGACCATGTGTTGATTTTTTTTCAGCATGGTTATAGATGTAAAAGCAAGAATACAATGATAATAGAAGAGCGGTACTTTCTTATTAACATGAAGATGCATATTATGTCTACTGTTATCCCCTGAGAATACATATAAGGTGCTGAATCTTGAAGTTCCTGAAATGGATATTGTATTTTGCAGCAATATTGTTTACGATCCTCAGTCTCCTTAATATTTTATTTTAGGATGAGCTCATGAGCAACGAGCAGCTGTTCTTTGGACTCGCACAGGTTCTGCGTAAATTTCCAAAAGAGAGTGGTAAGAGAGTAGAAAAAATCTGAGGAAAGTTTAGTCTTAACAAAGTTAATCCATCTACTGATATAATGAACGAGTGAAGTTGTGTATGCGCTCATGCAGACAGGGTACTTTGTCACTTTTGCTTCAAGCCAAAGAAAATTACAAACAAAGTCGTGGGTGTTGATTGTGCTAGAAAAAGCCAAGTATTGGTTTCAAGCATTATTCTTCTGAAAACTGCTCTAGATGCTTTGCCTTTACTCTCAAAGGTAAAATGTACTTTACACAGATGTCGATGTCAATCATTATTTTCTTTCCAATACGCAGACAAATTTACTGTGCTCAAAACATTTTCCAAAGTATCAATGTTTCGTAAAATTTCAGGTTCTTAAAGATGCAAAGTGTTTCCTTCTTGCAAATGTTTACCAGTCTGTATGTGAAAATGAGAAGTATGCTGCCATTAGAAAGAGGTTTGCTTCCAAGCTTCAATAGTTCTGGCGGATGATCTGTAAAATTGTTTCTCTGACATCCCTATATCATTTGAAATTTGCACTGGAATATTTTGTTTACTGGTTCTATTACCCTAATAGGGTCATTGAGTGGCCAAATTAGTCTAGGCATCCTCTGGTAAATGACCACAGCACAATATATTTCCATTATATGTTCTAAAACTTTCACCTTTGTCCCCAATGTAAAAGTACATCAGTTCTACCCCTCCCTTTACTACTCTTACTTTTTAAAACATAGTGCCTCCATTTTCCAATCTTTTTCTTATTGTCTGCTTTAACCTTTTCGCTTACTGAAGAGGCATATTTTACTGGAAACGACATATTTTCTTGTTTTAATAATCTCATTGGAAATGTATAATAGATCCAGATAATGGGGAGGTTAGTATAGGTTGACAACCAATTTAAAATTTATATTTAATCTCTTGATATGATTTTGGTCTTGAAATTCATGCCTACTACCAAAACGCTGCATGTACAATTTCTACAGAGGTATGCACTCAACCTCAGGTGTTAGTATCCAACTTAACTGATGAAGTTGATCATAAAGTCTATGCGACTCAACCCCAAGCACTAAAGTAGTTATCATATTTCCATAAAATTACATAGGGATGCTCAAACTCAAGTGTTAGGGTCCAATTTACCTGATGAAGCTGATCATAAATTATGCGATTTAACTACAAGTACTGTAGTAGTTATCTTATTGCCATTGTGTGATGCATATACATCGTGGCAAATCAAGAAGTTGTATTTGTTTCAGGATCGGAGAGGTGATTGATGAGGATGTGCTTCATGCACGGGTTCCTTTTGTAGCCCGCACACAGCAGTGTTTTGCTGTCAAGGCTGGAATTGATGGACTCTTAGATATTGCACGGAGATCATTTTGTGATACTAGTGAAGGTTTTTTCTCACTACATATGCAGTTCAAATTATGTTCCTTTTCAATTCATGTTCTATTTGGATTTTTTTTATTTTTATATTTGAGATAAAGTAATAGTCCAATGTTTTGTCAATGTTGAATTAACAGCTATACATAATCTTGCTAACAAGTATCGTGAAGATTTCAAGTTGCCCAATTTGAAACTCCCATTCAACAATAGGCAAGGGTTCTACTTTAGCATTCCACATAAGGACATTCAAGGGAAGCTTCCTAGCCAGTTCATTCAGGTTTAGGACAAACTTGCTCTAAATTACCAACATCTCTTTACTGGTTATTTCGGATTTTCATATGCTTTTCTGACATAGGTATTGAAGCATGGGAACAATATACACTGCTCAACCTTGGAGCTTGCTTCTGTGAGTACTATTACTCAATTTTTGATTTGTACCAAATTTACTCACTCTAGGTATTGATTGTTCTACTATTCAAGCCATGTCCTTTCAAAATATAACTGTCCACTTCCACAGGTCTATTTGTACTGCCTTTATTGTCTGCCAACGCTGGCATTTCCTTGATTGGTTACAACTTATAATGGTGCCATTGCAACTATAATGAATCATTTATGATTGTCTTTGGGATGATGTATATTTGATTGAGTTTTCTAAGAAATTCATTTCTGAAGTGGATTGAATTCCCATCTTTAACTTGGACTAGCACATTAGGTTAAGCAGTTTCACGGAGATCATCGTCAGATACAAACTTGATTTTAGGTGTTGTAACTTCAGGGTATACATCTCTTGGAGGAAAATAGCTAATCAAGGGGATCATTCATACTAGACCAACTCATACAGGAATCTTAGATATAGGTTTCATCATCATGTAGGATGTTGGTGCCTTTATTTCTTAGTTTTTACAACATTTATGTGTTTTAGTTTCAAACATTTCTCTGTTGAGTCAATTACTTGTGTGTTTCTTTTTAACAAAAATCAGGGCCTTCAATACAAATAACAGTAAAGAACAACACCGCACCCCTTTATGAGTTTTTCTAATATATTTGACTGGAGCCTCTTGTTCTCAGATGAATAAATCCAAGTTTCATTATAATTTGTGTATGCGAGTCTACAGTATTTTCAAGTATCAATAACATATTATATCTTTGAAACTTAAATGAACATTAAAATTTTACAGTTATGTTTCTCCATTGCATGACATTTACAGCTAAACGTTAGAAATAAGTCTGCAGCTGCAGAATGCTACATACGGACAGAAGTTTGCCTGGAAGGTTGTGCTAAACATACATCTTTTGTACCATAAGCTTCTTTTGAACAATTTCTGTATCATAATCTTCAAGTGTTTACTTTTGTTTACATTTCTGAATGGAGTGTCTAGGTGCCTGTTTGATGAGAAGGACTTACATGGAACAGGTTCATCGCTACGTGGCGTCCCTTGTCCAATAATGAATTGCCATGTGCAAGTTTTTCTCCACATGGCAGTGTATTAATGGATCGGGACACCACATGGCGGTGAATCCGTTCCATGTAAGTTGCTCTCCTATTTGATCACTAAATGCTTGAATCTTAACCTCATTGAGTCAGTTTTTATATTAAGCAACAACTAAGTTACTATTTTGAAGTTGTGCTTATTATTGATTGAACATATTCCTTCCTTTGAATCATGTTCAAAATTATTGTTTGTGAAGGAGAAGGTTGGTTAAATCTTAGTGGCTAAGTGAGTATCAGTTATGAGGTCGTGAAACTATCAGTCCCAATAGGCTTTATCTACTGGGGACATGAATATTTCCTTGTAATTGGACTCTGAAACAATTTCAGTGCATCTTTTTTATGGGATTGTACTACGAATTGAAGCTTATTAACGTTAACTATATTCATCACAAACAACTTGTTAATGTACATAGACAAGATAATTCATTATTTTCTGGTTTTTGCTGTATTTGAAATGCAGCATGTTCTTTTTGGATTGACCAAGTAGTAAAATTCAATATTGTCTTACCGCAGTTTTGCAGGGCATTGAATATTTTGTTATACTAGCTTAGTGCGGTTATAGGAATTGCATTGATCTTATTGTTTTATTGGCTTTAATGCCTTCTTTAAGCTTGAGTAAATGGTATCTCTCTTATATCTTATGCATCATGATGATCTTTAGACATGTATACTGACCTTTTGGCATCTTGCTTCAAATATTGATTATTGATGTCGATATATTATATGCAGAATTAGTAGATGCCATACGAGAGGATGTATCTGCACTCACTCTGCTTGCAGAGGTCTTATGCCTCTTGGATATGATTGTTAATTCATTTGCACATGCCATTTCCACAAAGCCTGTTGATCGTTATACTAGACCCGAATTTACAGGCAATTGCTATTCTCTGGCATTAAAACTCATGATTTTGGATGTTCAATACAAGATATCCTTGATACTGTAATTTTTACTTACAGATAATGGCCCAATGGCAATTGATGCTGGAAGACACCCTATCCTAGAGACCATACACAATGACTTTGTCGTACGTAATGCCTTATTTTCTGTAGTTCAGTTACTTGTACCAGATTATATCGCATCTAAACCTTGTGCTATACTTTCTCCTCGTCAATTTGCTTGAAATTTTGTAGAAACACTAGAGCTGTTTTTTCATCTGTCCTTTTTCCTTGCAGCCCAACAATATCTTTTTATCAGAGACATCAAACATGGCACTCGTCGTGGGCCCAAACATGTAAGAAATTCTCTATTCAAGCTTTACATGATATATTATGCATTGTCTCTATTTCTGACCATGAAATTAATTCTTACTATAGCAAAGGCAAATTAGAGTGCAATTGGAGGAAAAATTACTGGCTTCATCCAGTTTTTGTTAGAGGACAGGTTAAATAGTGAAGAAGACAACCATGTTTTTACCGACAAACAGTGGGAATATGCATGTGAAATAAGCCTTACGGGTTTCGATTGATATTTAGATGGACGAGTACGAATATTTGTTTAAAAAAATGTGATCAATTAGGTTACCATTTGCTCGAGTTGACTGTGGTTTATTTTTATCAGGAGCGGAAAGAGCACTTATCTTCAACAGGTGTGCCTTATAGTTATTCTTGCTCAGGTGGGTTGTTATATTCCTGCTCGCTTTGCAACTCTAAGGGTTGTTGATCGTATATTTACAAGGATGGGTGCAGTAGATAATCTTGAATCCAACTCTAGTACGGTAAATTCCAACTTCAGTATCAGAAATATGGAGTCGCGACATGTTTTAACGATGCAGCTTATCTCTTTTATATATGGAATATTTAGAAACTAATCTTCTTGTTACCTGTAACAGTTCATGACAGAAATGAAAGAAACGGCTTTTATCATGCAAAATGTCTCCCAAAGGTAGTTAGTACGCCACAAGAATTATTTGACCTTTTGAATATGTAATAATATCAGTAATACAAATATATGGTCTATTTTTGGACGCAGGAGTTTGGTTATCATGGATGAACTTGGGAGGGCCACATCTTCATCGGATGGATTTGCAATTGCTTGGAGCTGCTGCGAACATTTATTATCACTGAAAGCGTAACCTCTTTTTCATTACTATTTACTAAGACGAAAGTTTGAGTTTTGAGTATAGAAACTGTTAGAATGTGTCCTTTTAACCATAGATACTGACGGTTTCCAATGTCTTAAATGATTGATGCTCTATATATCACATGCACTGAAGCTTAATGCTTCCACTCATGATATCATTTGAAAATCTGCTTCGTGTGGTCATTGTTAATCGTAGCAAACAATGGTGAAAGATACTGCAGAAAAGAAGAACTCAAATTATCTACGTACTAGCAATGATTGGTCTAGACAAATAGGCATACTACAAAATATTTTTCAATACTTCGGAGGCGTTATGTAAATTTGTCGATGTCTTGTAAAATTCTGGAAATTTGAAGTACTTGTGCTCTTTCTGACAGGCATTTTAACCGGGATAGTTTATAATTTTATATCAACATATAAGAGAATGAAGAAGAGAAAAACTTATATGTTGGAGTTTCGCTGTTACTAAAACCATATAGAAGTTAGAAACAAAAATATTATTCTTTCGTTCTATCTAGTTGTTTCGGTCCTGTTGTCAGTATTCATCGATTATGATTGCTTTGTTTACAATTTTTCTAGGCGAACAAAGCCTAGTGACCAAATTTTATTTTCAGGAGATAACCTAGCTACCATCTTTCTCAATCTTTCTCAGGTATACAATATTTGCTACGCATATGGAGAACCTATCAGAACTAGTAACCGTCTATCCAAATGTGAAGATACTTCACTTTGACGTTGATATTAAAAATAACCGTTTAGAGTTCAAGGTAATCTTTCCAGGATTCTTTCATTCGATTCAGTTGATGTGAGTTTATTTGGCTGAAAATCTTGTCTTTCCCGTAGTTTCAACTGAAGGATGGACCGAGACACGTTCCACACTATGGCCTTCTATTAGCAGAAGTGGCAGGATTACCAAGCTCAGTGATCGAAACAGCCAGAAACATCACATCCAGGATCACAGAGAAGGTGAATTTTTTTTGAGTACCAAGAACTTAAAGTTAATCCCAACTTAAATATTCACATCTACAGACTACATAGATATACACTATTCTGAGTGACACTCAGGAAAACTTACAAAATTTGGCCGACAAGCAGTAGGCATCGACATGGGTTTCAAACGCCATCCTCCCTCGATTTTGAACCTGAAATTTTACTTGAATCCATACTATTTAGCTTGTACTTTTGCCTAGCTTGATTTATCACTGGATCCGAATTAATTTAGAGAGTAATTTTGAACTTTCAATGTGTAGGAAGTGAAGAGGATGGAAGTAAACTGCCTGCAATACCATCCGGTCCAGATGGCTTACCACGTTGCGCAGCAGCTGATATGTTTGAAGTACTCCAGCCGGGATGAGGACTCGATCAGAGAAGCACTGCATAATTTGAAAGAGAGCTACATTCATGGAAGGCTGTAGACCGTAGAAACTCGAAACCCACGTTATTGTAAATATACATAAAGCCATGAACCTGCCGAGGGCTGACGTTGTTAATATTCTTCCTCAAGATATCTTTGGTCTTTTCACACTGTACTTGTAACTTGTGGGTTCAACTAATATCCCACAGAGAAAAGGTTCTAGATGACTCGGATATTGATTTGGGCGTAACCAAGTTAGTTAAAAAAGTACGCTCCTTCCTATACACTCAAGTTCAAATCTCTCTCCACCAAATTTAGATTAAACTAAAATATCGTTCGATTAAAATGTGTATATATAATATACACATATACTAACTTGCTATTAAATTAGTCCATTAATGCTTAACCAGGCTTGATAATCAATCATAAGTGGTGATTAAAGAAAAAAATCTTGATGCGCTGAGCAAGGTGTGATGGTGCTGATTCAGAATTGGTTAGGGAAGTGATTTTCATACTCTTTTTAACCTCTTTTATATCTCTGTTTAATTTTCACCGTTGATTTCATTTAATTTTTTTAATTAAATGATCATAAATAAAGAATGGTGTGTAAAAAGTTAAAAATGACTTGGGAGAATCTCTTCCCATTTTATTTAAACATAAAACAATCAGAAACCTTTTTCTTGGAGAGGTCAACTCCCAGTTTTTGGTGTTCTTTATGATCCAGATCTCGGCCCATATTTGCTTTTTTGAGCCTAAGATCAATTTTGGTCCTTGGCACTTGTTTTTCTTTAACCCGCTGTTTGGAGTAGTAAATTTAAAATTATAAAGAAATTTTAAAATTATAAGATAATGAATTTAAAATTTCTCAAATGGATGAATTTTTGTTTGGCTACCCTTGTAAAATCAAATTTAAATACGAAATTTATTGTGTATTAAAAGTCATCAATCTGTAAATGAAAAGTGGCAATTGGCAAATGGTGCTAGTGGTGGTGATGGTGATGGCAGCTGTGATGGTGGTGGGATTGAGGGTAATGGTCATGGAAACATGAGGGTGGTAGAGGTGGAGATGGCAACGAAAGTGGCAGCGATGATGATTGTGGGTTGGTGATGGTGCGATGGTGGTTGTAGTGATGAAGTTGGTGACTAGTGATATAAATTGCTTGGTTTAAACTCACTCCCGTGAAGGTATTAGGGGTGGTGGGATTATTAAGTCAGGAATTGCTGTTACATCCCGTTCCGGAAAATAATACTATTTTATTCCCGGAAGTGTGAAATCACGATTTTGCCCTTGGTTGACTTTTCGGTTGACTTTTGTGTCGTAACTCGTACGACGCTTCCACTTGTATTTTCTTGTCGTGCTCGTCGCTACGAACGCGTAGACGCGAGCGGGAAGTCGTTCGGACTCCGAACGAATATTTTACGGGTGTTGGTTTCTGACGTTTCCCGTATTTTAATTTTGGGCAGTTTTGGGTAGTTGGGCTGGGGCCCAATTACCTGCAGGCCCATGGGGCCTATCCCAGATTTTCTGAAATCTTGTTTGGGCTTTTGTCTCGTTGTGGCCGAGCCACTTTCTTCCTCCTCTCTTCTCTGCTATCTGAAAAACAAACACAAAAGCTTGAAAATTGTTAATGGCACTCCGTGCCTATCCTCCCCCTCTCTGAGCCATTCCTTGGCCAGGGAAGGTCACTGACCTTCTTCTCCACACAATCCGAGTCAGTGTGCTCGACCCTGCAACCTGAGAAACCAGAGAAACCCTGAACCCAGAAAATCCCAACGAACCTCAAAACTTTGCTTCGGCCTTTCTCGGTGAAATCAAACCCAAAACACTTCAAACAAATCACCATTGTGTTCCTGGAAGTCCCAGGAACCTTGCTCAAGCCTTGGATGGCGGCGTTTGGCCGAGAAACACCAAAACCCAGTTTGGCTGGTTTTGCACCGTGGACTCCCTCTCAATTTCAGGCCACTTTTGGCCAGTTTTTGGCCCCCAAAATGGTTTTGGCGACCCGTGGTGTTCGGAGGACGTACGTTTGGGCTTTCCGGCAAAGGTTTTTGTGAGTGGGCCCTTTCCCTATTATATTTAAATGTGTTTTAAGTTTGGGAAATTATATTGGTTTATGCCTACATTATTATTATGGATTTAAATTGGTATTTATCTCGTATTTTTGGTAGACCTCGTATTACTGTGGTATTTACTTGGTTTACTAGATCGATTCGGTATATTTTCGTTGGGCCTTGGAATTTCGTATACTTTTGGCTATAATTCCATTTGGTATTTTTACCGTATTTTGGTGAACTTTGTACTATTTTATACTAGGCTTGCTAGTATCGAACCGGCCCTATTTTAGGGCATTTTAGGAAATTAATTAGTATATCGCCTACTTGTGAAATGGGGTTTTTATACCTATTTGGCGGGCCTTGGGCCGTATTTTGGTGAACCTTGGAATTAGTAACTTTCTACCGTATTTTTGGGGTTCACCTAGTATACCATTAAATTGGTATCTCTATACCTTGGTACCCTTGTGGTATATCCTTGGTATTTCACGTATTTTGGGTATATGCTTGGTATTCCGGGTACGGCACCCGAGAATACCTTTTATATTGACTATTTTGAGGTTTATCCCTTAAAGGGAAATTACCCCACCTTGTTTTATTCAGAAATATTTCGTGGTATGTTTTCGCACGCTCAACTAGGTTGCTTACACGGTGTTAGTTGTACTGTCCGGGGCCAGGACCAGCTTCACGTGATTGTTTACACGCACTGATACACTCGCTATGGATCCATAGCAGGTGCCAGCCTGTTCTAGGTCGCCTTGGTGACTCGAACTCGTTGTGATGCGCTTAGCGCCAACTTCACGTGATTGTAGTACAGGAGCGTACCATTATTTATACACCTAGCCTGTTCATGACAGAATACATTTGTATGAACTCGTGTGTTTGCCATACCTAAACGAGCGTTTACCTTATAGTTTTATATTGTGATTTTACCACTGGTTTTCACTGATACCACAAAGACTTTTAGCTGAATTACGAGTTTCTCGTATATTCTTATTTTACGAACTTTCGGATAAAGTATTTTATACCGAACGGTGGTTTTCTGCCCGTTTCGGACGGTAAGTATATTTCCGTACTTACCTTGATTTTCTACCTACTATTATAGTACGTTTTCTTAAATAGTTTTCCGACCAATTACTTGATTTTGACGGCGAGGGGTTACTATTTTCAGAAAGGAAAGGTTTTCACAAAAATAACTATTTATGGCCCACTCACCCTTCTGTTTTGCGCCACTCCAGGTTTAGTGGCTGGAGTTGTCGACGTCGAGGCGCGGTGGTATGACAAGTGTATCATTCTTGATACTTGTATTCTGTACTTGTATTTGGTGCTTTGTACAACAGTTTACTTTACTTATTCTTCCGCCTGTACAACTTTTGTGTACTCTGACCTTAAATTCATTCAGTTTAATTCACATAAATTCTTATTTCTTTAAATTTGGCTTTCGTCACCCTACGTGGTGTCGGCCGACACATTCGACTTTTGGGTGTCCACGTGTACAACCGGGTCGGGATGTGTCAATTGCTGTTTAACATTGGTTGAAAAAAAAAACTAATGAAAATGAGGCCTAAAAAAACTTAAAAACAAATCTTAGTGCATGATTGCACACATTAGGATTAATTAGAAAGTAGGATAATGATTGTGTTGTACGAATAGCAGTTTTCCACCATATAAATATTATAATTGAAATTGTTTTGATTTTTATTTAAGATAGCATCCCTATAAATAATCATTCTAATCGAATATCGTTTATATATATCCAAATGTACGAAACAAAATTGATGGTACAAGCACGAAATAATATTCAAGATGACAACAATATACACTTCATACCAAATACTATAAAGATGCGATCTACTTTATTACATAAATTAAACAAAAGAGTGAACACGCCTTACTTGTGTTTTCAAGCCTCGAAGACTAAAACCTACGTAGTTTCGAGGCCGGAATTATAAAAACAATAATACGAGAAGAAAACTCTCGTCATCTCCTTCTCGGGGTTCTCCTTCCTTTGCTTCTTGTTGCTCGTTGGCCTTGGCAATCCGGCTATGCACTTGAGAAAACTCTCTTGGTTCACCCGTGCTTGCTGCCTCTGCTCCATCTCCAGGCATGGTCTTGAAGCTGGCAACGCGAGAGCCGGGACTCCCAATGGCGATGGCCGGACCTCGGTTGGGAGTCATGCAGGCATGAAATGTCGCGCACGCCTGAACATCACAAAAGGGTCTTGAGTTCACTCACCTTAGCACCATCGAGCCACTTCTTCTGTTCTTGAACGTTGCCTTTCGCGCCGAGTGGGTGGCGATGTACGTCGGTTTCACTTTCTTTCTAGTCATGGCACAAATCGGAGATGAGGCAGAGAAGCCACAAAACTAGAGAAGAAGGAAGCTTTTGAGGGTTTGCAATGATTTACCACTAACAGCCTATGCTGTATATATATAGCATGAAAAGAGCCACACTGCTAGGAGATATGGTTCGAATAAGAATTTAATACGGGGAGATTTTGTGTTGTATGGTACTTGTAGAGGCGCGGTGGTATGACAAGTGTATCATTCTTGATACTTGTATTACGTACTTGTATTTCGTGCTTTGTACAACCAGGTTTACTTTACTTATTCTTCACTTTGTACAACTTTTGTGTACTCGACCTTCAAATTCATTCGTTTAATTCACATAAATTCTTATTTCTTTAAATTTGGGTTTCGTCACCCTACGTGGTGTCGGCCGGCACGATCGACTTTTGGGTGTCCACGTGTACAACCGGGTGGGATGTGTGAATTCTTTGTTTAACATTGGTTGAAAAAAAACTAATGAAATGAGGCCTAAAAAACTTAAAAACAAATCTTAGTGCATGATTGCACACATTAGGATTAATTAGAAAGTAGGATAAAGATTGTGTTGTACGAATAGCAGTTTCACCATATAAATATTATAATTGAGGGAATTGTTTTAATTTTTATTTGAATATCATCCTATAAATAATCATTCTAATCGAATATCGTTTTTATATATCCAAATGTCTGTAGAAACAAATTGATGGTACCAAGCACGAAATAATATTCAAGAAGACAAAAATATACACACTTCATACCAAAATACTATAAAGATGCGATCTACTTTTATTACATAAAATTAAACAAAGAGTGAACACTTTATTGTTTTCAAGCCTCAAGACTAAGCCCCTATTGTGGTTCGAGGCCGAATTATAAAAACAATAATACGAGAGGAAGAAAACTCTCGTCGTCTCATACCGTGGTTGCTCCTTCCTTTGCTTCTTGAGCTGCTCGTTGGCCTTGGCAATCCGGCACGCAGAAAACTCTTTTGGTTCACCATCTTCTTGCTGCTGCTCCATCTCGGCATGTGTGTGGTCTGAGCTGCGAGGAGCCCGGCCGGACTCCCCAATGGCGATGGCCGAGACCTCAGGTTGGGAGTCGTACGAGGCTGTAAATAATCGCGCACGCTGAGACATCCTGAGTCTTGAGTTCACTCACCTTCTTCATCAAACCTTCTTTCTCCTTCTTGAGCGCGCCTTTTCGCGGCAGGAGTGGTTCTTGATAATACGTCAGTTTCACTTTCTTTCTAGTCATGGCTCGTTAGAGATATGAGACGAAGGCACAAGCCAGAAGGAAGCTTTTTGAGGTTTGCAATGATTTACCACTAACAACCTATGCTCTATATATATAGCATGAAAAGGGCCACCTACTCACCTAGGAGATATGGTTTTGAATAAGAATTTAATGCGGGAGATTTTGTGTTGTATGGTACTTGTCGGCGCGGTGGTATGACAAGTGTATCATTCTTGATACTTGTAATGCAGCCCTCTTGTATTTGGTGCTTTGTACAACGGTTTACTTTACTTATTCTTCCTTCTATACAGCTTTTGTGTACTCGACCTTCAATTCATTCGGTTTAATTCACATAAATTCTTATTTCTTTAAATTTGGGTTTCGTCACCCTACGTGGTGTCGGCGGCACATTCGACTTTTGGGTGTCCACGTGTCTGCTTAGGGTCGGGATGTGTCAATTGGCATTTAACATTGGTTGAAAAAAAAAAAAAAACTAATGAAAATGAGGCCTAAAAAAACTTAAAAAGAAATCTTAGTGCATGATTGCACACATTAGGATTAATTAGAAAGTAGGATAATGATTGTGTTGTACGAATAGCAGTTTTCACCATATAAATATTATAATGGAAATTGTTTTAATTTTTATTTGAATATCATCCTTTTTATAAATAATCATTCTAATCGAATATCTTTATATATATCCAAATGTACGAAACAAATTGATAGTTACAAGCACGAAATAATATTCAAGAAGACAAGAAATATACACTTCATACCAAAATACTATAAAGATGCGATCTACTTTTATTACATAAAATTAAGAAGCAAAGTGAACACTCAACGCTGTGTTTTCAAGCTCGAAGACTAAAACCCTACTGGTTCGGGGCCGAATTATAAAAACAATATCTGAAGAAAACTCTCGTCATCTCCTTCTCGCGGTTCTCCTTCCTTTGCTTCTTGAAATTTGCCGTTGGCACTTGGCAATCGGTTTACCCTTGAACTCTTTTGGTTCACCATCTTCTTGCTTTCTAGCACCATCGGCATGGTCTTGGCTAGCGCGAGAACCCGGTGGACTCCCAATGGCGATGGCGGACCTCCGGTTGCAGGAAACATACGGGTAAATAATACGTGCCTTTGAACATCTAAAGGGTTACGAGTTCACTCACCTTCTTCATCAAACCCATCTTTCTATTTCTTGAGCATGACGTCGCCTTTAGGTGCTTGGGAGTAAGTTTGATATGCGTCGGTTTCACTTTCTTTCTAGTCGTAACAAATCGGAGATGAGACGAAGGCACAAACTAGAGAAGAAGGAAGCTTTTGAGGAGTTTGCAATGATTTACCACTAACAGCCTATGCTCACATATATATATGAAAGGGCCACCTACTCACCTAGAAGATATGGTTTTGAATAAGAATTGTGCGGGGAGATTTTTGTGTTGTATGGTACTTGTCGGCGCGGTGGTATGACAAGTGTATCATTCTTGATACTTGTGATACGTACTTGTATTTGTTGCTTTGTACACAACGGTTTACTTTACTTATTCTTAGCCTATACAACTTTTGTGTACTCGACCTTGATTCATTCGGTTTAATTCACATAAATTCTTGTATTTCTTTAAATTTGGGTTTCGTCACCTACGTGGTGTCGGCCGGCACGATTCGACTTTGGGTGTCCACGTGTACAACCGGGTGGGGATGTGTCCAATTCTTTGATAACATTGGTTGAAAAAAAACTAAAGAAAATGAGGCCTAAAAAAACTTAAAAACAAATCTTAGTGCATGATTGCACGCATAAGGATTAATTAGAAAGTAGGATAATGATTGTGTTGTACGAATAGCAGTTTTCACCATATAAATATTATAATGGAAATTGTTTTAATTTTTATTTGAATATCATCCCTATAAATAATCATTCTATTGAATATCGTTTATATATCCAAATATGCAGAAACAAATTGATGGTACAAGCACGAAACTAATATTCAAAGAAGACAAAAATATACACTTACATTACCAAATACTATAAAGATGCGATCTCTACTTTTATTACATAAATTAAAGCAAGAGTGAACACGCCTTTGTGTTTTCAAGCCTCAAGACTAACACCCTCATCACGTGGTTCGAGGCCGAGATTATAAAAACAATAATGCGAAGAAAACTCTCGTCATCGAATTATAAAAACAATAATACGAAGAAAACTCTCGTCATCTCCTTCTCGCGGTTCTCCTTCCTTTGCTTCTTCAGCTGCTCGTTGGCCTTGGCAATCGGCTGCCCTTGAGAAACTCTCTTGGTTCACCATCTTCTTGCTTTCTTCTCCATCTCGTGGTCTTGAGCGCACGAGAACCCGGTTGGACTCCCAATGGCGATGGCCGGACACTCCGATTTGGGAGGCATACGGGTAAATAATCGCGCACGCTGTGAACATCACAAAAGGGTGCTGAGTTCACTCACCTTCTTCATCAAACCCTTCTTTCTCTTCTTGAACGTCGCCTTTCGCGGCAGAGTCGTGTGGCCTGATATGCGTCATTTCACTTTCTTTCTAGTCATGGCTCGTCGGAGAGTGAGACGAAGGCACAAACTAGAGAGAAGAAGGAAGCTTTTGAGGTTTGCAATGATTTACCACTAATAACAACTTTATGCTCTATATATATAGCATGGAAAGGGCCACCTACTCACCTAGGAGATATGGTTTTGAATAAGAATTTAATGCGGGGAGATTTTTGTGTTGTATGGTATTACTTGTCGGCGCGGTGGTATGACAAGTGTATCATTCTTGATACTTGTATTACGTACTTGTATTTGGTGCTTTGTACAACTGATTTACTTTACTTATTCTTCTGCTGTACAACTTTTTGTGTACTCGACCTTCAATTCATTCGAGTTTAATTCACATAAATTCTTATTTCTTTAAATTTGGCTTTCGTCACCACTGCATTGGTGTCGGCCGGCACGATGACTTTTGGTGTCCACGTGTTCTGTGGCCAAGGTCGGGATGTGTGAATTTGTACATTTAACATTGGTTGAAAAAAAAAAAAAACTAATGAAATGAGGGGCCTAAAAAAACTTAAAAACAAATCTTAGTGCATGATTGCACACATTAGGATTAATTAGAAAGTAGGATAAAGATTGTGTTGTACGAATAGCAGTTTCACCATATAAATATTATAATTGAAATTGTTTTAATTTTTTATTTGAATATCATCCACATAAATAATCATTCTAATCGAATATCGTTTATATATCCAAATGTACTAAACAAATTGATGGTACAAGCACGAAATAATATTCAAGAAGACAAAAATATACACTTCATACCAAAATACTATAAAGATGCGATCTACTTTTATTACATAAAATTAAACAAAGAGTGAACACGCCTTTGTGTTTTCAAGCCTCGAAGACCAAACCCTCTTGTGGTTCGATTGGAGTGATCATGCAAACTCTATGTGGTGGGAACCTCGACAAGTTCAACAAGAAGGATATTGGCGGCCATATGAGGAGTTCTATTCAAGACTGTGCAGCCACCACAGCTCATATACAATATGACCAAACTCGGGTTCATCAATAGACTATAATCGAATTCTTAGTGAATTAAATTCTTTGGTGCATGGCTCACAAAATCAAGCCAAGGAGGCTCAACAAAGGAGAATATTGGCAGCCATATGAGGAAGTACTATACACCGCCTATGCAGCCACCACGGCCTCTCACGCGCAATGCGCACAGAAACAACTCGAGTAATTCAATTGATAATGATAAGATTTTTCAATTACTTACTACTTTGGCCTTGAGGAAGTCCCAGAGCTTCGGAACAAGAAAGGCAAATCCAAGACAAGAGGGGGTGGATAACTTGGAGAAGCAAGTGGGACAAATTGCCGAGTTCATGTGGGGCAAATTCAAGAACAAAGTGAACTACTCCCGACTCAAATGTTGAAATTGATGAAGCTATCAACTTTTTTGGAAAGTGGCATGAAGGTTGAGATGAACCCAAGACATCCGAATCAAGCCAAACCATGGACAAGCGAGTTGATGCTTGAAGAAGAGGAGGAGATGACAAGGCTACAACAAAGGGAAGAACCACCACTGGCTGCGGCTATTCAATTCCCACCACCCTTGCGCGGCCACTATGCAATCAGTGTCCGTCACGGGGTAAGGGGGTTCCAAATTCAATTATTTCTAACCTTATTTTGCAAATGTCCCTATCCCTTGCGGAGTTCTTGCAATCCAAGGGAAAGAGAGTGAAAGACATCGTGGAAGCATTTCCAAGGGTGCCGGTTGATATCCCAAGTCTTAAAAGTAATCGAAAGGATGTACTTGAAGATGCAATTCCTCTGACTTTCGAAGTGGTGTTTGTCCTTGAGTTCTTGTCGGAGCACACGAGGTAAGCCACCTCCTAAATTTCAATTTTTGTTTTTATACTTACATGTTGTTAATGATTCGAGGGCACCCACTCTCGAAATTAAATCATTGCCGGATCATTTCAAATATCACGTTCCATTCAGATCAATACGGATTTCAGGAGCATGTCGTGGAGGAGATAACCCTCCATGCGCGGCCCCCTAATGAGCTTAATTGAAGGTATCGTCGGTACGGGAAGACATTAAAGCAAGCGCTTCTTGAGGAGGCAACCCATGCAAATAAAGAAGACCTAGGACCTACGGCTTCAAGCCCAGTTTGCGTTCTTAAACCCTACTCTTTATTGCTTTACTTTGCCATGCTTGTCATGTTTGTGTTAGTTGTGTCATTTGCTTTGCTTTGCTTATGAGTCTATGTTTTAAACATTAGGACAATGTTTGATTTGAAAAAGTGTGGGGGGGGTAAACGATTGTTTTCATGATTTTCATACCCTATTTTTCGGATTTTTACCACTATCACTTATAAAAGTTGTTACTCATTGTTTTTAAGTGTTTTTAGTATGTTTTCAAGTGTCTTTATGTCATATAACAAAAAAAAGAAGAAAATTTTTCGAAATTTTGAAAAATACCCAAAAGAGTTGTTTTAGAGTCGTTTTTGTGTGTTTGTGTCTTGGGTACCTTCCAACACAATGATGAGGATTTGGTTTTTAAGTTCGTAGGTAAAGAAAGTTACAAACATGGATGGAAGTTTGATATGCTCTTTGGTTTTATGCTTAGTTGTAGTTATAATTTACGAATTCACATTAATCATAAAGGGAAAAATCAGTTTTGTAACATGCTTGAAGGAAGAAACTCAAATTAACGCTACAACCTGTGTGAGACTTGAGCCTAATCCTTGTTTGGAGAGTTATTAATGTGATTCTTGTTTTCTAAAGTCGTTGCATGATCTCATTATTCTTTGATTGGTTGCTACTTAGATTTCCTCATCATTATTTGTTCCAAATGCTAGAACTCATGCCATTTTCATTCCAAAGCGTTAAAATTGGTTGCATAACAATATAACAAGATGAAGGTGTCTAGATAACCACCATAGCCAAATAGCATTTTTTTTCCTTATATATATATATATCTGTAGAGTTTAACCCCTTTGAGCCTTATAAGCCTGTTTTCTTTGTTAACCCCACATTATCCCTACCTAGCCTAGTATAGGAAAATCCATACCCTTTTCTTAAAGAATAGTGGAGCATAACTTATTAGGAATTCCTTTTGACCTATGGTTAGTAAAGAACAAGTGTGTGGGGGAGAGGTTGTTAGTTTTATTTTCCATGTTTAAGTTTTTGTCCATTGAAAAAAAAAAAGAAAGAGAGAAAAAGAGAGAAAATAGAGAAGAGAAAAGAAAAGAAAGAGGTTGTTCGTTTTTTGTTCTTTTCTTGTTTTTTTTTATAGTTAGGATTGTATAGTATGGAGTGTTGAAGAATGGGTCCATAATGTGAACTTATTTATATAGTGTTTATCTCTTTCTTCTACATTTTGCATCGGTTGGGTTTTTGAGGTCATATGTTGGATTCTTGAGGAATTATTGCATTAAATGCGTATTGCTCTATTACATCTCTTTAAGAACTTTGTTTATCATATCACTCTTTGTTAGCCCCTACCTTTAGCCCGGTTACAACCCTTGATCTTTGTCTTGATTGTTATGTATTTCAATCGGTAAGTACGGAATTTGGTATGAGCATGGGATCCTTTGGTTCTCGCGTCCCCAAGTAGCATTGGATTCGTGAGTCATATTCCTTATACATATTAATAATTCCGAGAGAAAGTGCCTTCTTTGTTATACATATGTGAGTGTTAGTCTACATGTTTACATCAATCTATTCACATATACTTAGTATAGGGAGTGTAGTCAGAAAATGCATTGTGAAAATTGAGTGCATATCAGTGAGGAATTGAGGGATTCTCTAAGGCATGTTACTACATTCAAAACCATGTTTTAAATTGATTAAATGCGAACGCTAGTAAGTGATGATTATGACTAAGTATGTGCCCGAGGTATTGGGATGGCTAAAATCTGTGTAAGTAGTGATTTTTTAACATGTCATGTTTCATTGGAAATCCACACGAGGCAAACGTTGGAAGGTTTAGGTTATGTTTTGTTTCTTTGTTTTGCTCGAGGACTAGCAAAAGCTAAGTGTGGGAATTTGATAGGGCATGTTATGCGACTTAGTTAGCTTGTTTTCTTGCATTTATGCAGTTAGTTATTGTTTATTATAGTGATTTAAGCTATTTTCGTGTGTTTGTAGGTTTAAATGGCAAGTGAAGCAAGAAAGTGCATTTTTGGTGCATTTTAAGAGCAAAAATGGAGCTTAAATGGAGTGCGTAATATATGGAGCCCAGGGAATGGGCGGAATTGGGAGTTTAAATGAGGCTAGGGATCTGTTTTGAAGATGAAGAAATAAGTTTAAGACAAAGAAGGAAAGAAGAGCAGAAAACATGGAACATTATACGGAACATTATCTTATCTTTACCTTATCTTATCTTATCCTAACCTTATTATCATCAGTTTCTAACTAATTCCAGCTGCAAGAGGAATTCAATTTCATATGAAAAGACATTTGATAATCTGACTGTTTGAGGACTTCAATTTATCCTACCAAAGAGTGAATATAGAAGCTTGGAAGACAAGTACATTGAAAAGAGTGGTAGAATCCAGTGGAATTTGGATAGTGCTGTGCATAACTGCCAACTTCGACAGAGCACCCAGGGAATTCCTCAGAATGAGATCACGTGTCGTGCCATATATGGTTGGAAAGCTCTGGAAGTCTAGTTTCCATAGGATTTTACAGATTGTCATTCTAATATACGTATTGAAGATTTTATCGCTGTTTTTTTAGTGACTGGAGGTCGAAACAGGAAAAAGAGTCTTACTCGGATTTGGTTTTTCATGGAAGATAATGTGGCAGCTGTTTGTGCGTATCTTTTGGACTTAATTCAGATGGATGTAGGAGTTCTAATGAAGTCAAAACTCTCTAGAAAACCGTGCTTGAGAGTATTTGAGGAGGCAATTTAATCGAGGAAAAGAAAAGAAGACGAGGGGAGCACACAAGCGCGAAGTCGAGAATCGAGAGATTGTGCCTCGGGGTTTTAGGTGTATTCTATCTATGTTTAAATTTATTTATTTTTTGTTTCATTGTAATTATGAGTAACTAATTTCTTTTTAGCTAGAGGCGAATTCAAAGCCATGAACATATATGTGATATGAATTATTGTTTAAATAAATCGTGAGTGCGGTGTGCTTGTTTTTACAAAACTTATCCTTGTGTGTTGGTGATTAAGAAGGAGGCCTACTTAGTTTTGCATGTTAGGGTTTGGAGCTAGAATATAAGGGACTTTCACCCTAATCGTTAAGAAACTTATATTCACAAGTAGTAAAAATCGAAGGGACATCGATTGCGTTAAATAAAATTCTTGGCATAAGTTTCATGCAATCATAGTAACAAGTGCTTTGTCAATACTTATGATTTTCATGGAGCGTAATGATCTTTTTGATTGTATCTTTATTATGCGCTTTCATATAGAGAAATTTTAAAGAATAATTTGATTGTGGTGCGCTATTTCCATCCAATTTAATGACATAAGGAAAATGCGAGGGGTTAATTTAAGCGTACCTAATTAATGCGGGGTGTTGAGAATTAGAGTGGTTTATTGAAAGAATAACTGGAGATCGATTTGTATGCATATATATGTCATGTGTGGAGAAGGACCTTCTAGCTAGTTTCATCTTTGTTAATCACCGCTTTCTTTTCGTTTTTGTTAATTTATTTGTTTAAGTTAAATTCGTCAAAACCAATCCCCACAGCGAAATTTGTTAGTGTTAGTTGAGTCTAAATTAGTTAAAATCTGTTTTTCTTTAGTATTTTGAGTCAAGTCAAAGTTAATTTTCGTTAAATCACTTATTAGGTCTAGTTTAGAGTCTAGTTTTCTACTTGTTTTTGAGTCTAGTTGAGTGTGAATTAGCATCCCTAGTTAATCCCCGGCCTAGAACGATCCCTACTTGCATCTTTACTACAATTGTCAACAATAGGGTTTAATTTGTGTGTCAAGTTAATTTTCACATCGGATTGTATGGTACTTGTGAGGCGGTGGTATGACAAGTGTATCATTCTTGATAGTTGTATTACGTACTTGTATTCGGGGCTTTTGTACAACGGTTACTTTACTTATTCTTCCTTTGTACAACTTTTGTGTACTCTGACCTTCAATTCATTCAGTTTAATTCACATAAATTCTTATTTCTTTAAATTTGGCTTTTCGTCACCCTACGTGGTGTCGGCCGGCACATTCGACTTTTGGGTGTCCACGTGTACAACGGGTCGGGATGTGTGAATTCTTTGTTTAACATTGGTTGAAAAAAAAACTTAAAAAGAAAATCTTGAGTGCATGATTGCACACATTAGGATTATTATTAGAAAGTAGGATAATGATTGGGTTGTACGAATAACGGATTTTCACCATATAAATATTATAATTGAAATTGTTTAATTTTTATTTGAATATCATCCTATAAATAATCATTCTAATCGAATATCGTTTATATATCCAAATGTACGAAACATAACAAGTGATGGTACAAACACAGAAATAACAATATTTAAGAAGACAAAAATATACACTTCCTACCAAAAAATACTATAAAAGATACGATCTACTTTTATTACATAAGAATTAAACAAAAAGTGAACACGCCTTTGTGTTTTCAAGCCTCAAGACTAAAGAGCCCTACGTTGGTTCGAGGCCGAATTATAAAAACAATAATACGAAGAAAACTCTCGTCATCTCTCCTTCTCGCGGTTCTCCTTCCTTTGCTTCTTGAGCTCCTCGTTGGCCTTGGCAATCGGCTGCCCATGAGAAAACTCTCTTGGTTCACCATCTTCTTGCTTTCTGCTCCATCTACGGCATGGTCTTGAGCTGAGAACCCATTTGGACTCCCAATGGCGATGGCCAGACCTCCCGGTTGGGAGTCATACGGGCTGTAAATAATCGCGCACGCTTGAACATCACAAAGGAGTGCGCGAGTTCACTCACCATACTTCATCAAACCCTTCTTTCTCTTCTTGAACGTCGCCTTTCGCGCCGGAGTCGTTCTTCGATGTACGTCGGTTTCACTTTCTTTCTAATCATGGCTCGTCGAGAGGTGAGACGAAGGCACAAACTAGAGAAGAAGGGAAGCTTTTGAGGGTTTGCAATGATTTACCACTAACAGCCTATATACTATATATAGCATGAAAAGGGCCACCTACTCACCTAGGAGATATGGTTTTGAATAAGAATTTAATGCAGGAGAGATTTGTGTTGTATGGGATTTTCACATAAATGGAAATTTATTGGTGAGTTATATTTGTAGGATAATAATATTAATATCAAATCTGGGAATGGATTCTATTAGCAAAGAAAAATTGTAATTCGATTCAGAAACTTATTAACGTGAGTTGGTTGGATGTCTATCATGTGAAATTTTTTTATTTTTGTTAATATTCATGGGACTTGTTTATCCAACCTTGTTCTTTATATGGATTAATCTTGTCTGTTAATTTTCATACATGCATGCAAGCACGCCGAAGATAGTCATTTCTCTGTGTTTGGTAGTCACTTATAAGGTAATCCAAGCTCATTCTTGTTTTCCATTTTCCATTTTTTAAAAGAGAATTTCTTTTTTATCATATTACAAATATTTTTTGAGAAGAATTTCTCTAGCAAACTGTATTTTCTCCATCTTTTGAGTGAATATATAATACAAATAATTGTTAAAGAACCTATATAAGATTGTATGAGAATCCTACAGAAATCTCTGGTTTGAGTCACGACCATGGATTTCCATGGAGTGAGTCTTCATAGATGTCATCAGTCCAAAACTGAAATTGAGCTGCCGATAACACTTTTTTCAAACCTTAGTAAGAACATGCGGTTAATCTTCGAGACTTAACAAATGAAAATGCTTGAAATTAGTCCGGCTTCCAATTTCTCTTTGATAAAATGTCGATCCACTCTTCAACATGTTTAATTTGAACATGTTGAACTGAGATAGTGAGCAATGTCGATCACGGCCTTGTTATCACAATGTAACTTCATTGGTTTCCATGGTCTAAAGCCTAAGTCCTAACAGTAAATTTCAAATCCACAACTCACAAATGCCATGAGACATACCTCAAGACTCTACCTCATCCTTGATCTAGCAACAACATTTTATTTCTTGCTTTACTTGATTAAGAGATGTCTCCGAAAAATTTGGAAATAACTTGAAGTTGAGCGTTTGTCGGTGTCACGTGCCCAATCTACAAACGTATACCCGAAGCGTCAAGTGACCATGTTTTGAGAACATAAGTCATTTCCTTGGAACAGCCTTTAGGTATCCCAAAATGCGATCAAGCACACTACAATGCTCAATACTAGGAGCATGCATGAGCTGACTAACCACACTTACTGCATATGCAATATCTGGTATGGCGTGTGCCCAAATATAACCTGCTTCCAACAAGGCGGCGATATTGTTTCTTGTTGGTTGGTGTTTGATCTTCTTGCTCATACAACTTGTGATTCATCTTTATTTAGTGAATCGGTAGGTTTACTGAAGCAAGCATTTCGATCTCTGTGAGCAATTTCATCATACCTAATATTTCCATTGAGACAGAAAAATACCTTTAAGATAACTGGACACTTCAATCCTCCAAGAAATACTTTAAAAGACCAAGGTTTTTCATCTCAAACTCTTGGGACATGTATGTTTTGTAGTGCATCTCTTAGGACTTATGCTGTTTAACATTGGTTGAAAAAAAACTAATGAAAATGAGGCCTAAAAAAACTTTAAAACAAATCTTAGTGCATGATTGCACACATTAGGATTAATTAGAAAGTAGGATAATGATTGTATTGTATGAATAAAGGATTTTCACCTTATAAATATTATAATTGAAATTTTTTAATTTTTTAAAGAAAAATACAGAAGAAAATTAACGCTAAACAAACACTTTCAAGGGAAAAATGAATTATTAGACCAAATAGCATTAATTTGGCTGTGATCCATCGCAAATGGCAGCATATTCATCTCATCTCCACCACCAGCCGCCATATGCTGCTGATGATGATCTTGTGGGGCGTTCATCATGTCCATGAACCCACGGCTACTGCTGCCTCTGCACCGCCGTGTCCACACATTATTGTTCAGCTCATAACCCTGCTGTCTCTCCGCTCACGCTCTGCGCCCGGTTGCAGTAGCTGCAGGCAGCGCCGTTGGTTGTAGTTGCACTTGGCTCTTAGAATCCTGATCATTCAGACTCTTCATCCGGCTGTGAATCTCCTTCAAATTCTGGTCAATCAGCCACCCCAAATCAGTCAAATCAACCATGCTCAAACCGTGCGGGGACTTGCCGGTCGGGCTACGGAACATCACTCTCGTCATCTCCTTCTGTGATTCTCCTTCCTTTGCTTCTTGAGCTGCTCGTTGGCCTTGGCAATCCGCTGCCGCAGAAAACTCTCTTGGTTCACCATCTTCTTGCTCTGCTCCATCTCCCGGCATGGTCTTGAGCTGCGCGGAGAACCACGGCCCCGGACTCCCAATGGCGATGGCCGGACCTCCGGTTGGGAGTCATACGGGCTGTAAATAATTGCGCACGCCTGAACATCCCTACGAGATTGCTGAGTTCACTCACCTTCTTCATCAAACCCTTCTTTCTCTTCTTGAGCACGTCGCCTTTCGCCGAGTCGTTGCTGATGTACGTCAGTTTCACTTTCTTTCTAGTCATGGCTCGTCAAATGAGACAGAAGGCACAAAGAGAAGAAGGAGGAAGCTTTTGAGGAGTTTGCAATGATTTACCACTAACAGCCTATGCTCTATATATATAGCATGAAAAGGGCCACCTACTCACCTAGGAGATATGATTTTGAATAAGAATTTAATGCAGGAGATTTTTGTGTTGTATGGGATTTTCACATAAATGGAAATTTATTGGTAGAGTTATATTTGTAGGATAATATCAAATCTGGGGCCGATTCTATTAGCAAAAAGAAAAATTGTAATTCGATTCAGAAACTTATTAACGTGAGTTGGTTGGATGTCTATCATGTGAAATTTTTTATTTTGTTAATATTCATGGGACTTGTTTATCCAGCCTTGTTCTTTATATGGATTAATCTTGTCTGTTAATTTTCATACATGCATGCAAGCACGCCAAAGATAGTCATTTCTCTGTGTTTGGTAGTGTCACTTATAAAAGGTAATCCAAGCTCATTTCTTGTTTTTTCCATTTTCCATTTTTTTTTTTTAATTTCTTTTGTGCAAATTCTCTAAAATATTTGAGAATTTCTATATTGTATTTTCTCCATACGGAGAGGCGAGATATATATACAAGCTAATTACAAGAGAATAAACTATAAGATTGTATGAAATCCTATTACAAAGTCGGGCTCACGTTAACACTCATTCTCAAGTTGGTCCATAGATGTCATCAATCCCCCAACTTGTTGAGCTATGATATACTTTGCTAAACACGGCTTTTTGTAAGAACATCGCTTGATTAATCTTTAGACTTAAGTAGTACGAAATTAGTCCCGACTTCCAATTTCTCTTCACTACCAAAAGTACCCCCTATAGGCATCGGCTAAAGCCGATGCATTTCAGCACGATAATAGCAGAGGCTTTGGTGGTGATGTCTATTGCCACATGTAATAGGCATTGGTTTTAGACGATGCCCTGTTCTACAATCAGCATCATTTTTTGGGGGCAAGCGATGCTAATGAGGGATTGTATACCATTTTGTGTAATACTCAGATGTCTAATGTTGTTTATAGCTTCAATAATTGTAATGAAACGATGCCTATAAGTCATCATTTTTTATTTTATCAATTAATGTTGTCATGACATATTGTTCAACAAAATACTCTTAATAGATATGGAAATCAAATTTCATTGATAATAGTAACATGTTACAAAAAGTTTTCTAATAAACTACATATTTCAAACATCTATACATACAACACTAATCGAAAGCGATTACGGAGGCTATCAAATTAAAAACCATTTTTCTGCAATCCAGTACAACGCGTCCGAGGAGACTAAAAAGAGAGATTAGACTATACATATGTTAATATCATCAATGGAACTAGCAAGTTAAAAACTTGTATAGAAAGGAAATCAAATTCTAAACATAAACACCAATAATTCAATAAATTGAAAACTCAAAGAACAATCATCCCAAAATCATCTAAAGCTCTATAAATTCACTTGGTACAAGACCAATGCACAAAACAGAGGTAAGGCATATAAAGGATTAATCATACCACTTGTTTTGTTGGTCAAATATTGCAAGGAACAATGTTGCTTCTTTAGTTCCAACATTTACACACCACCACAAAAGAAACTAAGAAAAATCAAATTCTTGGACAATTTTTGTAACATGAAAATTAATATTAACATCCCATTTGATCACACATACTGTTTGTTAGGCTTCACAGGCCATTAATTTTCCTTAACAACAAAACAGATAAGAAATCGTGTACAAGCCAAAGGAGTTGGTGAAGATACAATATACAAAAGATTGGTCAACATTCAACTATCATATATATGCAATCCTAACCAACAATCAACCGATTCATCTACATAAATGATACATCTTACATAAAGAAGAGGGCCATAGAACACAACATACTTAGATAACAAATATGATATTGTAATCCAATAGGATCAAGAACACTTGTAATTGGGGTTCCATGCCTCAACCACCTTAACAGTGAAACTTATAATTCCAATTATGCATAGTTATATCATCTATTAGAATAAAAGTTATGATTAACTATAGAAGTTTAATACTAGTGGCGATAAGAATCTTAACCTCATCAATAATTGGGTTGTAAACAATAATTGAAACGCAGGAAAAAGGCAAAGAAGAGTAACAAAGTGAAAAATGAGATAAAATTTTTTTTATTATAAAGACTGAGCTTTGGGTATTGACTACAGGTTGCATCAACTGCAAAGGCGAGGAGCTGGGCAAGCGAATCTACAACTGCAAAACAAATTGAAAGCTTAACATCTAATCCTTTGAAATTCCAACTGCATCTAATTTCTCAAGTAAAAGAGTCTAATTTCTTTTTCTTTGGAACAATTATAAATCAGTCACGGGCTGAAACATAAACATAAAACAAAATTAGAATTCAAAGAGCAAGAATTCAATTTCAGCCAAGAAAACTAACAAAACACATCATAATTCACCAATATAAGATTTTTCAGCCAAATTTTTGCAAAACCCTTAAGTAAACATGGTTTCAGAATCGGCATTCCGACTAAATAAAATCCACTTTCCTCAGTATGGGTTCAGATCTAAGATTAAAAACCATAATGGCAATCTAGATAATCAGAATTTTTGACAAAAAAAAAAAAAAAAAACTCACAATAAAAAATTGTTGCAGAGAGGAAGAACCTCACTCTTGTTGCCGTTGGGGAGACTCACGTACTGGCTTCGTCGAGATTCCAATTTGTTCGAAGTCTTGAACAGAGGAATGAGGGATTGACATCTAAGAGGAGCATATAGTCGAGATCGAGAGAGGGAGGGTCAATTGAGAGCGAGTCCAACTAAGAAGATGATTTAAGAGAGGATTTGGCTCCTAGTTACAGTGTTCGAGACTGAAAGCTCGCATGGAGAGGAAGGGCAGTTTTCGTGAAGGATTATGAGAGAGAGAGAGAGAGAGATGTTAAAGAGGGAGATTAAAGGGTGGGGAAGGAGTGGATGAGGTTGGAGAGAGAGAGATGTTAAAGGAGGAGATTAAAGGGGTGGGGAAGAAGAAGAGGCGGAGGAGAGGTTGTGGTGAAGAGGTAGGGGTGAGAAAGGTCGATCGCCGAGGAAGAGAAATGATGAGATCTAGGGCTTAGAGGAGAAGATAAAGCATATGAGGTTGGGACTGAAGGTGTGAAAGCAGGGGGAAGGGTTGGGAGCGTGTTTTTGTTTTAGCCTTTTAGGCATCGGTCTTTAAATTTCACAAAAGATAGAGAGAATTAAAATTATATAGGCATCGGACAGATAAAACCGATGCTGTAACTCTTAGGCTTCATTATTTATAAAACCGATGCCTAATTTAACAAAGGCATCCAAATGTGTTTTTCGATGCCTATTAAGTGATGTCTAAAGCCTATTTTTGGTAGTGCTTTGATAAAATGTTGATACTTCAACGTATTTAATTTGAACATGTTGAACTAGATAGTGAGCAATGTCGATCACGGCCTTGTTATCACAATGTAAGCTTGCATTTGGTTTCCCGTGGTCTAAAGCCTAAGTCTAGCAGTAGAATTTCAAATCCACAACTCACAATGCCATGAGACATACCTCAACTCTACCCCATAAACGATCCCCAGCAACAACATTTTATTTCTTGCTTTGCCGAGTTAACGAGATGTCTCCAAAAAATTTGAAATAACTTGAAGTTGAGCGTTTGCTTCGGTGATAAAACCTACCCAATCTGTTTATATGTATACGAAAGTCCAAGTGACCATGTTTTGAGAACATAAGTCATTTTCTTGGAAAGACAACCTTTAGGCGTGGTATCTCAAAATGCGATCAAGCGCACTACAATGCTCCATCTTGGAGCATGCATGAGCGGCTAACCACATACGCATATGCAATATACGGTATGGTGTGTGCCAAAATATATTAACCTTCGACAAAGCCTTGGCCCGATATTATTTCTTGTTGGTTGGTGTTTTGATCTTCTTGCTCATACAACTTGTGATTCATCTTTATTGGTGAATCGGTAGGTTCTGAAGCAAGCATTTCGATCTCTGTTAGCAATTTCATCCGTATTTCCATTGAGGCAAGAGGGGAAAAATACCTTTAAGAAGCTAGACACTTCAATCTCGAGAAATACTTTAAAAGACCAAGGTTTTTCATCTCGAAACTCTTGGGACATGTATGTTGTAGTGCATCTCTTGGGACATCTTTACATTTAACATTGGTTGAAAAAAAAAGTAATGAAAATGAGGCCTAAAAAAACTTAAAAACAAATCTTAGTGCATGATTGCACACATTAGGATTAATTAGAAGGGAGTAGGATAATGATTGTATTGTACGAATAGCAGTTTTTCACTATATAAATACTACAATTGAAATTGTTTTAATTTTTTACTAAAGAAAAATAGATAAGAAAATTAGCTAAACAAACAGCATCAAGGGAAAAATAGATTATTAGACCAAAATAGCATTAAGTTGGCTGTGATCCATCGCAAATGGCGGCATATTCATCTCATCTCACCACACGAAGCCGCCATATGCTGGCGATGATGATCTTGTGGGGCGTTCATCATGTCCATGAACCACATTTTAGCTGCTTTGCCCTACGCACCCCGCCGTGTCCACATTATTGTTCGGCTCATAGCAACCTTGCCGTCTCTCCGCTCCACGCTCTGCGCGGTTGCGGTAGGCTGCCCGAGAGGAAACGGCGTCGTTGGTTGTAGTTGCACTTGGCTCTTAGAATCACGATCATTCGGGCTATTTCATCCGGCTGTGAATCTCCTTTCAAATTCTGGTCAAGACCACCCCAAATCAGTCAAATCAGCCATGCTCAAGCCGTGCGGGGACTTGCCGGTCGGACTGCGGAGACATCACTCTCGTCATCTCACCTCGCGAGGTTTCTCTTCCGCTTTGCTTCTTCAGGCTGCTCGTTGGCCTTGGCAATCCGCTGCCGCAGAAAACTCTCTTGGTTCACCATCTTCTTGCTCTTGCTCCATCTCGGCATGTCTTGAGCTGCGAGAACCCCTTTGGACTCCCAATGGCGATGGCCGGACCTCCGGTTGGGAGTCATACGGGCTGCACTGTAAATAATCGCGCACGCCTGAACATCACAAGGGTGCTGATTCACTCACCTTCTTCATCAAACCCTTCTTTCTCTTCTTGAACGTCGCCTTTCGCCAGTGGGTGATGTACGTCGATTTCACTTTCTTTCTAGTACGTGGCTCGTCGGAGATGAGAGACGAAGGCACAAACTAGAGAAGAAGGAAGCTTTTGAGGGTTTGCAATGATTTACCACTAACAGCCTATGCTCTTATATATAGCATGAGAAAGGGCCACCTACTCACCTAGGAGATATGGTTTGAATAAAATTTAATGCAGGAGATTTTGTGTTGTATGGGATTTTCACATAAATGGAAATTTATTGGTGAGTTATATTTGTAGGATAATATCAAATCTGGGGCCGATTCTATTAGCAAAAGAAAATTGTAATTCGATTCCAGAAACTTACTTTATTAACGTGAGTTGGTTGGATGTCTATCATGTGAAATTTTTATTTTTGTTAATATTCATGGGACTTGTTTATCAACCTTGTTCTTTATATGGATTAATCTTGTCTGTTAATTTTCATACATGCATGCAAGCACGCCAAAGATAGTCATTTCTCTGTGTTTGGTAGTCACTTATAAGGTAATCCAAGCTCATTCTTGTTTTCCATTTTTTTCCATTTTTAAATTTCTTTTGTGCAAATTCTATAAAATATTTGAGAATTTACGCCTTATTATGTATTTTCTCTCCATACGGAGGCGAATATATATACAAGCTAATTACAAGAGAATAAGAAACTATAAGATTGTAAAAATCCTAATTACAAAAGTCGGGCTCACGTTAACACTCCTTCTCAAGTTGGTCCATAAATGTCATCAATCCCCAACTTGTTGAGTGAGCTATGATATACTTTGCTAAACACGGCTTTTGTAGAACATGCGATTAATCTTGAGACTTAACAAATGAGTACCGAGAGAAATTAGTCTTGACTTCCAATTTCTCTTTGATAAAAATGTCGATCACTTGACATGTTTAGTTTGAACATGTTGAACTAGATAATAGTGAGCAATGTCGATCACGGCCTTGTTATCACAATGTAACTTCATTGGTTTCCATGCTCTAAAGCCTAAGTCTAAAAGTAAATTTCAAATCCACAACACACAAATGCCATAGAGACATACCTCAAAACTACCTCATCGCTTGATCTAGCAACAACATTTTATTTCTTGCTTTGCCAATTAACGAGATGTCTCAAAAAATTTGAAATAACTTGAAGTTGAGGCGTTTGTCGGTGATAAAACCTACCCAATCTACCACATATGTATACCCGAAACGTCAAGTGACCATGTTTTGAGAACATAAGTCATTTTCTTGGAACAACCTTTAGGTATCTCAAAAAATGCGATCAAGCGCACTGTGTCTCAATACTGGGCATGCATGAGCCCGGCTAACCACACTTGCGCATATGCAATATACGGTATGGCGTGTGCCAAATATATTAACCGCCAACAAAGCGATATTATTTCTTGTTGGTTTGGTGTTTCGATCTTCTTGCTCATACAACTTGTGATTCGTCTTTATTGGTGAATCGGTAGGTTTGCAAGCAAGCATTTCAGTCTACATTGGCAATTTCATCACGTATTTCCATTGGGGAGCGAGGAAAAATACCTTTAAGAGAGGCTGGACAACTTCAATCCTCGAGAAATACTTTAAAAAGACCAAGGTTTTCATCTCAAACTCTTGGGACATGCTGTATGTTTGTAGTGCATCTCTTGGGACATGCTGTTTAACATTAGTTGAAAAAAAAAAAACTAATGAAAATATGAGGCCTAAAAAAACTTCCAAAACAAATCTTAGTGCATGATTGCACACATTAGGATTAATTAGAAAAGTAGGATAATGATTGTATTGTATGAATAAAGGATTTTCACCATATAAATATTATAATTGAAATTGTTTTAATTTTTTAAGTTTTATTTGAATATCATCCCTATAAATAATCATTCTAATCGAATATCGTTTATATATCCAAATGTACGCAACAACTTGATGGTATAAGCACGAAATAATATTCAAGAAGACAAAAATATACATTGGAATTAAAAAATGAAAAGATCATTTTCATACCAAAATACTATAAAGATGCGATCTACTTTTATTACATAAAATTAAACAAAGAGTGAACACGCACTGTGTTTTCAAGCCTCAACACTAAAACCCTACTATGGTTCGAGGCCGAATTATAAAAACAATAATACAGAAGAAAATTAACGCTAAACAAACACTTTCAGGGGAAAAATGAATTATTAGACCAAATAGCATTAATTTGGCTGTGATCCATCGCAAATGGCAGCATATTCATCTCATCTCCACCACCAAGCCTCGCCATATGCTGCTGATGATGATCATCTCACCTAGGAGATATGGTTTTGAATAAGAATTTAATGTAGGAGATTTTGTGTTGTATGGTACTTGTCGAGGCGCAGTGGTATGACAAGTGTATCATTCTTGATACTTATATTCTGTACTTGTATTTGGTGCTTTGTACAACAGTTTACTTTACTTATTCTTCCGCCTGTACAGCTTTTGTGTACTTTGACCTTAAATTCATTCAGTTTAATTCACATAAATTCTTATTTCTTTAAATTTGGCTTTCGTCACCCTACGTGGTGTCGGCCAGCACATTCGACTTTTGGGTGTCCACGTGTACATCCGGGTTGGGATGTGTCAGATTGGTATCAGAGCGAGGTTACTACTAACCAAAAGTGTAAAGTTGGGAAACGGTCGGACGCGCCACCACGGGCCGGGAGGAGCCGCCACGCGCTGGCACGCGCCGGCACGTGTCGCCACGCGCCCTGATGATGTCATCCCACGCGTGGCTGACGTCAGCCACGCGCCTGCTGACGTCAGAATCGTTAGTTTTAACAGAATATACCTTTCTGACAGAATATACTGACGCCGTTAGGAATATTCCGCTACCGTTGACGGAATATTCCGTTACTGTTGACGGAATATTCCCTCTTCTTCTTCCTCGCGCCGGTCGCCGGAGCCGCTGCCGGTGCCGCCGTTCTCCGCCATCTGGTTCGCCGGAATTCTGGAAAATTTTTCGAATTAATCTCAAAACTTCAAAAATTCATAACTTCTTTGTTCTTTGGCCAAATTTAACGTGCCATATATCAAATTGAAGGTATTGATGAGT
This sequence comes from Gillenia trifoliata, assembly GCA_018257905.1. Classification (NCBI taxonomy): domain Eukaryota; kingdom Viridiplantae; phylum Streptophyta; class Magnoliopsida; order Rosales; family Rosaceae; genus Gillenia; species Gillenia trifoliata. Next base: position 18,178,120 of record CM031087.1, read on the forward strand.
AGAATATTTTCATACCAATTTGGGGCCTGAAAAATGGCTGGAGATGGCCTGAAATTGGCCGGAAAGCTTCGGGAAACCCTAATTCTGTTCTCCTTCAAAACCGCACCAAATTTGACTTTCTTTATATCGATTTGAACCGACTCAACGTAGTAAAACCAATGGTAATGGTCTCAAGGTTTACCTTGGTCTGGATTGTACAGAAAATTGAAGGACAGTTTGCCAATACTGTTTCGACGTCGGTTTGGTCAATTGGGTTCGAGTTTGAAGATCCTAAAATCACAGTCTCGTCCAGAATCACGAGACGATCGTGATGGTAATGATTGTGACCAACGACTTGACAGTTTTGTGATTCGTCCAATGGTTAGGGTTTCGGTAAGTTTTGGAAGTTTTTGGCCGAGAGAGAAGTGGGAGAGAAAGAGAGGGATTCGTGCAGGTTGTGGGGAATTGTGTTGCTGCACAGCAGCCAACCCACAACCCAAAAACCCTAATTCCAACTTACGGGGTTAAAATTACTAAAATGCCCCTACACTTTAAAGCTTCGTAAAACGTTCGTTTTAACTCCAAATTGAGTTCCGCTTGCGTCCACGCGTTCGTATGGACGAGTATATCATGAATATGTAAAGAAATAAATTTTCACAAGTCGTCATGAAAAGTCAACAAAAGTCAACATTGACCACTAGGAGTATTTTAGTAATTTCACATAAAATTTTGGGACGAGTTGTAACATTGAGGAGTGTACGAGGTGGACTTATGATGAACTATTCCATGATCTTGCAAATCCTATGAGAGTTCATGACTCTCAAACTCACCACCATTATCAGAACAAAGTGACACACCCCACCCTCAATACCCACGTGGATACCGAGTGCGAGCGTGCTGGCCGACACTTGTAAGTGACGAAGCCATTAAATGCATGACAACACTTAGTGTAATAAAGTTGTAAAATCCGATTTCAATATGCATATGGTTCAGAGCGTACTAATGTTGAACAGCGGAAAACAAATAATGAAACGAGTTCCTAAAATCTCTATCCATAACAGGGATGGATATTATTAAAGAAACTGGAAGCAAAAGATAAATCCCTACATGGTCGGGATGGATGATCAGAGCTGCCACGCAATAGTCTCGACCTCGCCGGATGCACTATCACTATGTCCTGAAGGGGGCGCAAAAACAAAAGTGTGAGTGGACAAAAATAAAAGTTTTAGCAAACCTTTCTCTTTTCAACATACTAACCCCCTGTTTGAAAACCAGTATAGCTGTAGAAATATACTATCGTAGTATAGTTCAAAAGATACCTTAATAGTATACAGTAATATATCAAAGGTATAATACTCGTAAAACACAGTTCATAATTCCAATAATATAGCAAGGGAAAACCAACACAGGGTATATGCGCGATTACCCATGTACGGGTTGAGGAACAGCCTCTCAATCACCGTACAAGCACTTTACGTTATCCATTAATTTGTACTCCTAGTACCACACACATGTAAGCACTTGCGCCGCAGCGCGTCACACCCGAGTTCTTACGTAGTGGGGCCTTTTCCCCATAAACAACAATAAACGTAAGACAAGCTTGCACTAAGGTATTTACCGGACAATACCCCTGGAGTACAGTGCGTGTGACCCAAACATGTGAGACTTGTCCTATGGCCATGAGAACGGTACTACAACGTAGTGAAAGCATACCAAGTGTGTTTGAAAACATACATACATACTCATGTGTATAGATATAAGAACAATATCCCTTTCGTAATTCCCAAATATTTAATATTGCATAAATAAGTATTTCCCTCAAAACCATATAATAAAATATCATTTAATATTTATGCAAAAGTGATATCGAAGTATAACCCATTTCATATCATATAATCATACTTGATAAATAATCCCAATCACCAATTAAATCCATTTCCCAATATATATACCATAAATAGAGCAAATATGGTTGTGTAAACATTTATCAACAAGTATATATATATTTATAATTAAATATATATAAGTAAACATGCCTCAAAGCCATTTAAAACCATATATAAATCAAAGTCATATTCAATTTCAAACATAAAATCCATTTAATAAAGCAAATGTCCACTCACAAATGATCGGGAGTGAAATCTCCCTCGGTGTTGCCCTCCTCGGTGTGCGGAGTCGAAGAATTACCTATTTAATATTAGGGAACAAATTAGAACTTCCCTAAAATAACTTAGAAATAGGCCTTATAGAAAAATACCCCAAGAATAATACTATTTTAGCGAAAACGGGCTCGAAAAACGATTTCCGGAGCCCAAAAACCCTACAGCCGCCGTCCACCGCCGCCGGCGCCGCCGTGCGCCGCCACACGCGCCGCCACGCGCCGGGAAACGGTCGGACGCTCCGGCACGCGCTGGCACGTGTCGCCACGCGCCGGCACGCGCTGGCACGTGTCGCCACGCGCTGGCGCGTGTCTCCACGCGCTGGCACGTGTCACCCACGCGCCCACGCGCCTGCACGCGCCGTCCCACGTGCGGCTGACGTCAGCCACGCGCCTGCTGACGTCAGCGCCGTTAAAGTTAACGGAATATACCTTTTCTGGACGAAATATTCCGACGCCGTTAGGAATATTCCGTTGCCGTTAACGGAATATTCCGTCTCCTTCTTCCTCACGCCGGTCGCCGGAGCCGCCGCCGGCGCCGCCGTCTGCCGCCGCCTGGTTCGTCGGAATCTGAGAAATTTAATACCGATTATGTCCCAAAACTTCAATCATTCATAACTTCTTCATTCTTTGTCCAAATTTGACGTGCCATATATCAAATTGAAGGTATTGAGGAGTATAATATTTTCATATCAATTTGGGGCCGGAAAAATGGCCGGAGATAGCCTGAAATTGTCCGGAAAGCTTCGGGAAACCCTAATTCCGTTCTCCTTCAAAACTGCACCAAAATCGACGTTCTTTATATCGATTTAAACCTACTCAATCCAATAAAACCAAAGGCAATGGTTTTGAGGCTTACCTATGTCGGGATTGTACAGAAACTCGATGAACAGTTTGCCTATTCCGTTCCGACGTCGGGTTGAACGATCGGGTTCGAGTTTGAAGATTCTGAAATCACAGCCTCGTCCAGAATGACGAGACGATCGAGATGGTATAGATTTTGGGCAACGGTTCGACGGTTTTGTAATTCGTCCAAAGGTTAGGGTTTCGGTACGTTTTTGGTTTTAGAGAGAAAATGGGAGAGAAAGAGAGGGAGAGGACGTGCAGAATGATGGGGAGGGTTGGCTGCTGTGCAGCCAGCCAAAAACCCTAATTCTCACACACGGAGTGGAAAATTACTAAAATGCCCCTACACTTTAAAGCTTCGTAAAGCGTTCGTTTTAACTCCGAATTGAGTTCCGCTTGCGCCCACGCGTTCGTATCGACGAGTACATCATGAATATGGAAAGAAATAAATTTTCAGAAGTCGTCTCGAAAAAGTCAACAAAAGTCAACATTGACCCTAGGGGTATTTCGGTAATTTCACATAAATTTTGGGACGGGTTGTAACACAAAGAATCTGAATCTTACTCTAAAATTGGGTACTCACTATCTTATAGAAGCTTTGAAACATAGAATTAACCTCCCATGTTGTCTTTAGTAGGTAGATTCATGTCATGCGGGTACAATCATCTATAAAGGAGACAAACCATTGAGCTCCTCCAGGAGTAGGAATTTTTGTTGGACCTCGTACATGTGAATGAATGAGCATAAAAGGCTTTCTTGCTTGTGTCATGCTTAAGGGAAACGAAACATGATGTCCTTTCTCACATATGTCACATTTTATTTCAGCATCACTGAGATTTGTAAATAATGAAGGAAATAACTTCTTAAGATACCTGAATGATGCATGTCCTACCCTTCTAATCCACAACCAAATACTAGCTTTTTTTTTCAATTGTATCTCCATTGGCCTTGAAAGCTTGAGCAAGGCGCTTATCACTGTCAAACTCTAAATCCAAGTAATACAATCTACATTTTTTAGTACCAGAACCAATCAACTTTCATGTTCGAATATCCTGGAAATAACAAAAGGTTAGCCAAAAAATCACAACGCAAACAAAGCATCAGTGATTTAAGCCACAAATAACAAGTTGTAATTTAAGGAGGGAACCACCATGACAGAATCCAGATGCAAAGAGTCTGTAGGAAAAATTGAGCCCCTCCCCAATTACAGTTGTGGGAGTACCATCAATTGTGGACACAGACAACTGCCAGAATGAATGAAAATATTTGATAAATTTCGGATCACATGTCATATGATTTGTAGCTCCATAATCAATAATCTAAGCACTAGCATGTCATGATGCAAACACACCACCTGATGGAGCCTAAATTTTTGTATGAACGTCTTCTAAAATTGCAGTAGAATTCATTGTATGGATGATTTTTGGATTTAGGGTTTTTGAGAATTTTGATTCGAGGGTAGGATAAAAAATTTGAGGAATTTGATTTGAAGTTGTGTTTGAGATTTGATTTGTGTTTGGAATTTGAAATTTGGTGATTAGGGTTTATGTATTTGAAAGAGTGATCCTAGAATCGTCCTACTTTGATACCATGACAAACTTTGTAGGCTCATGCAGATCCACCGCCAATATCACAAATATTGTCCTAACTTAACCACTTATTGTCAGGTGTTGTATTTTATCACAAAAGGTCTCGGTGATATTAGGAGTGGAAACTCGCATACTAATATTGTATTTTTATCATATGGCTGATGTGGGAACTTATTCTCTAACACGCCCCCTCAAGAATGACCTCACATAGGGTCACTAGGGAAACTAATTCTCACATTGGGAACTGGTCAAGTCATTATACCAGAGTTAACGCCAATTTTTTTGAGAGCCCGATCATTCAATAGCCTTTAATTGGAGTTAGCGCATCTTTTCAAAAGACCAACTTCAAAAAGCATGTCGAACCCAGGACATGTCGAGAGAATAACATGCTCTGATACTATGGTAAAATATTTAAAAAAATTTATGTTGTATTCTTCTCCGTTTAGGGGCCTATAAGCTAGTTATAAGATAATAGGAAACTATAAGATTGTAGGAAACTCCGATTCCAAAGTTAACTAAGCCCATACAAGTTGGGCTCATGTTAACAAATTCTGGCTTACGAGGACAAGATACTTATCATGATAATTCATATACTATATCTTCAGAAATTGTTTACTCTACCATTTGTGATTTTTTTTTAATTCTCTAAATAGTCTTCGAAATATTTTGTAAAATTTCCGACGTGAGTTTACATTATTTAGGACTCGTGATCTATATACTGCATGATAATGCATGAAACGTTTCGTCATTTAGCAAGTTGGGCAACTCTTTTTGTGTGATTTTGTTTTTGTTTCTGTTTTTTATTTAACTTGGAATATTGATTAGTAAAGGTCAGCGTGTAAAGAGTGTTGCATGTCCTGAAGCCACCTCATCATCTGCTGCTCCATTCGTGTCACCCTCATTTTTCTGCTCTGTACTTACTCTGGTAATTGTTAAGAAGTAAGCTGTTACAAGCTTAACTTCCAACCTGTAGAAGTCAATCATGCAGATGAAGTTGAAGGAAGTAACTCAATGGAAGCCAGGGAGCAATCCGATGGAAGCTAAGAAGCAACCCAATGGAGTCAGATGCATCCCGATGACTTCCAAATGGAGCAAGAAACTAAAGATTTAAAGTTTACTGTTTTTAGTATAGCGTGCAACGGCTAGTTTGTTTAGTCGTTTGTTTCGTTTATGATTCAGACAGCTCCAGCTGTTGGTCTTTATTCTGTATACAGCTATTAGTTTGTCCTGTCATTTTCATGGTCTGCATGAACAGTCTATGTACTCTGTGCAGAACCATCAATGCTTGCAGAAGCAATGGGATTTATATTCATTGTAACTCTTATTGTTCAATATTAAGAAATATACAGTCTCTTGCTTCCTTTCAAGCTCTCTCTCTGAAAAATACATTTTAGCTTTCTGAAAATACATCTAAACCTTAAAGCTTTATCAACCTAACAAATATATGCCTGGTGCCATTTCTACAGTAATAAGGTGTGTCAAGACTTAGATAAATTTCAGATGGGATTTTAGGTTGAAAATTTTCCAGCTAATTAACCCATAATTTTGTCAATTAACAGGGGATATGTTGATGTCAGATTTGAAAAAATATATATTTAGACGAAGTAGTTCTACTTAAGTAGGAAGTAGAACTACTTCCTACTTCCTAATATTCAGACGAACTACTGGGAAACACCAACAACTCCCTAAAGAACCCGTTAGCTCTTGCCAACCCAAGGTCCCCACTGCGATCACCTCACCACAACGAGAGGTTCTTGGGTAGGGAAATCATACTAGGGTTGGTGTGAGAGAGAGGGTAGAACCAAAGTGGGATAGGGTTATCATGATAAATCAGGAGGATGGGGTATGTAGTATTTTTTATGTCTGGGCTGTAGAGATTAGCTGGTCTGATAGTTGGACCTTAGAACTTCTCCACCACAATACCGAAATTAAGAAAGTTTCTCTTTTTAACTGATAAGAAAGTGTTGTAAAAGATGTAATATATTGTATGGAAAACCAAAAATTCTGGCAACTATGGCCGGAATGAGGTCCATGAGTTAGAGGCTGGAGGTAGTTTTCGAGATGGGGGTGGTTGGTGATATTAATTTTAACGTCTATGCAAATAGGCTCAAAATCACATGAAATACTTGTAAGAATACAAGAATATTGTAGTGTAGATGCTCATGCAAGGTCGTTCTCACAAGGACTATTTGGATAATTTATGTAGAAACAATTCCTAATTAACTACTTAGAATTGAAAATTGAGAAAAGAGATTTTAAATATAAGTTTATAAAAGCACTAGGGTTCCACCATCACCTAGCATTCTTATGAATTTCTACCAATTACTTATGATCAACATATGCCACTTTGAAGGTTAGGATTTCCTAATATATATTCTCCTCATGATATTCAAGCAATAACGTATATCTAACATGCAATCCATCTGTGATATTTAGATCAAATATGAACATCCAAGACTCATTAAGTTCTATGAAAACCTTTTGAAAAACCATGCAACCCCTAAGAGCATGATATTCGCCTTAGATTAAATTACAATTATCAATCACAAGAAGCATTACTCAATACTCTCATCCCTAAATTTAATGTATTTTATTCCCTGATGTTGTAAATTTACGAAAATACCCCTGGTGGGCCAAGTGAGTCCTGCGTGGACATTCAAATTTATTTTCGTAATCTCGCAGTTTTTTTGTGTTTATTGACTAGTACACTTTATTACAAACCTGTAGACGCAAACATGACATTTTTCGAACTTGTAACTGACAAATTACGAACAAGGGCAATTTGGTAAATTTCATTTTCCTGTATAATGTTTATGTGGATTGCCCGTGGTTTAACGGAAACCAGGGTGCTTTGCACCCTTTGAAATCTTCAGTTTGCAAAGTTTGCAAGTCTTTGACTGCATGTTTTCATTTTGAATGTTGGGGTCCTTAAATCCTTGTATTACCGTGTGCAATTTCACCACACCTCACCAAACTCAATCAGTCAGTCACTCTACCTTCTTCTCCTCCCCCGTGCCACTATGCTTAGCACACAAAAAACATACATGCAAGCTTACCCACATTCGAAATTGGCCGAGAGCACCACCACCTCAAATTCTTTTCTTTCCACACAACCACAACGCTTAACTCATCCTCACCATCTAAGGACCCAAAAATCAGGCCAACTCACTGAACCCAGAAACTCAAACCTCAAACCCAGAAGCAGGAACAATTTCTCAGATTTTTCTGGCGTGTTCAAAAAATTTTCTCGACGAAAGTTTTATCGTTTTGGACCTCGATCAAACACAAAATCATCACCAATCGACCTCTGGAAGGCTTGGGATCACAACCCAGGCCCTGCATGTGAGTTTAACACCGAGATCGTCGAAGTTCATTTTTGGCCGAATCTTTCGAGTCTTTTTCGGCCATCTCCAGCCACCTTTTGAGGTACAACTAGGTAAATTCGAGTTCCCCTCTCTCCTAGCTTCAATTTGGTACCTTTTGTGTGAAAAACAGGTAAGATTTGAAGAAATTACAATTTTTCCAGAAATTCTAGCGAAAATCCCAGTTTCCGGTGAAACTCCGGCCGGCGGCGGCGAGTGGCGACAGAAAAGTGCAGCGGTCACCGGCGAGCTGACGTCAGTAAACTCGATTCTGACGTCAGCGAACTGATTCGTGACGTCCGCAGGTCCGGTTCAAACTGATCGGACCGGAGAATATTCCGAGGTATATTCAGTTTCAAACGTAACGCCGTTAGAATATTCCGTCCAATTTAACAGAATATTTCATTAAAGTTAACGGCGCGTGTGAAAGACGCACAACCGGTGCATGGGCGCTTGCGAGGTCGTGTGAGCGCGTGAGGGCACGTGCAGGCGCATGCGGGCACGTGAGGGCGTGTGGCGGCACATGTAGCCTTGTGGAGGCACGTGAGGCCCCGTGGCGGCGCATGGCAGCTCATGAGCCACTTTTCTGACAGTTTTAAGTCCCGAATTGAGCAAACAAAGGGTATTTCAAGTCTTTTCCTTATATTAATTTGGATTCGACTTGTTTAATGATTAGTATAGTCATTTCCCATATAGGTGAGACCTATCCCGAGGAGCTACGTGGCCAAGCTAGGTAAGGCGGCTACGATCTGACGACATACCAGTGAGTGGGCTGTTTTCTTTACAAAATATTATTATATTATATGATTTAAATGATTTTAATGAGTTATTATAGCATGCCATGTTTTGTTAAACTTATTAAATGATTTGTTTAACTTAAATATGACTTATTTATCTATCTTGTTGAGTTTTGGAAATTAAATATTGGCATGGCTATAAAACTGTGATTTATTGCTTAGCATGCATACTTGCACGGTGTTAGTATTGTCCGGGCCAGGACTAGCTTCACATGTATTTTCACACTGCACCGACACGCTCACTTTGGATCCATCGTAGGTGCCAGCCTATTCTAGTTGCCTTGGCGACTAGAACTCGTTGTGACACGCATAGCGCCAGCTTCACGTGTATGTAGTACTAGAGTGTAATTTATAAACACCCAGCATGTTCATGTAGCTACTTTCTCCATGACTTGTGTGCTAGTATTTATGTGATAAGTAATGACATTTTTACACTGTTGTTGATTTTACCCGTATCCTTTTGGGCGCAGTTCCCAATACTTGACTTTTATTATTATTAGTGTTAGTAAGTACGTAATTTGGAAAATTACGGGTTTTACAGCGAGGGGTTATATTTTTCCAAAACTCAGTAAAAGTTTTTAGTAAACTTTGCTTTGGCTCACTCACCCTTCTGTTTTTCGCCCCTCCAAGACATATGAACTAATTTTGGGCTGACGAGAACCTGTGGCAGCTGCTAACGTATCTTTCTGTTAAAGTATGACATTAACTTTCTGTGTGTGTTCGTATCCATCGTTCCGGATGGGAATATTATTTCTCTTTACTGCACTTCCTTGCTTTGATGTTAATTGTAATAATGGGTTAAACCCCCAAACTGCGCACTCTCTTTAAACTTTGATTTTCTTAGTTATTGCTAAATTCAAACTTTATTTCATTCTTACATCATTTTTCCACATAATGACTTCATCACTCCTCTGGAGTGACGGTCAGCACTCCTTACTATTCAGTGTCCACCTGGATATTCGGATCGGGGCGTGTCAGTTTGGTATTAGAGCATAAGTTTAAGCAAGTCGATCTCCATCACACTCACGTGATGTTAATTACTAATAATTCTTGACTCTCTCATGTCAGCGTCATGCCACCTCGTCGAGCACCTGAGGCCCTAGCCTTCGATTTTAGCCAAATGGGCAGCACTATCAAGCCATTTAGGCAGCCTTTCGCCCAGCAGGGCACTGAAACCAGTGGAGATGGCTAAGGGAATGGACGTGAGACCATTTCAGGGCACTGAAACTCCAAAATTAGCAGAAGCTTGGCTCGAGCACATCGAGGACGTGTTCAAATCTATGCAGGATCATGGAGATTTTCCTAACCAGCAGTGGGTTCCGACAACTATCCTATTCTTAAGGGATCAAGCGAAAGCTTGGTGGATGTATGAGAAGAGGCACATTCCCCATGATCAGCACGAGTTGTGGAACATTTTCAAACAACGATTCGAGACTAAGGACCTGTCTTCGGAGTACAAAGCAAGAAAGAGGGATGAGTTCATGAACCTGAAGCAGGGGAAGATGACAATATCAGAGTATGAGCAGAAGTTCACTGCCTTGTCTCAATATAATCTGGTGGTTGCAGCTAGTCCATCTGAGATGCTTCATCAGTTCAGAAAGGAAGCCCGTAAGAGACTCCGTTCACTAGCTGCATCAAAGAGGTGTGAAACCTATTAAAAGTTCTATGAAGCACTATTGCGTGTTGAGGATTCCAAGAATGCTCCCGATGATGTTGTTGATGAAGAGGAGGAAGCCAACACCCAGAAAAAGAACAAGGGGCAGTCATCTCTTGGTCCCCAGAAGAACCAGTCATTCAAACGAGGAGGTTACAACTCTGGGTCATCTAGTGGTGGATCTAACTCCAGTGCATCCCGTTATGGAGGAAGGTCTACTAGTGGATCCCGTTTCAGTCCTCAGGTCAGTTCCAGCCACACTACTACTCAGTTCTACTATTGATGTAACACTTGTCATTGAGGTGAGTGTAAGCAGGGAAATCAAGGATGCTATAACTGTTGGCAGATGGGACACAGAGCTAACCAGTGTCCGTAGAAACATCAAAATCGGCATAACCAACCTCAGGCACCAGTTTCTAGCCAACAAGTCATGGGAAGAGGTCCCTATCAGTAACCTACCTATGGTGGAGCCATCTATTACCAGGGAGAGATTACTCAATACCCTAGAGCCTTTTCCTAGTATCCTGGAATTCCGACTCCATATCCTGGTGGTACTATGCAGTTCCAAGGAAGAGCACCACAGTATTATGGTGGAGCATCTCAATATCCACCATACCAGGAGACTGCAAACCAGTGGATTGGTGGAGGCCAGTATCCGGCTTTAGCAGCAGCGCCTGGCAGAGGAGGCCAAGGCAGACAGACAGGACGCGGTAATCAAGGCAGAGGTAATCAGCAGAAAGGAAACCGTGGAGGAGGCACGTTGGAGCACAGCAAGCTCATGGTCGAGTCAATGCGATCAACCAGCAAGATGCTCAAAATAATCCTGATCTTATTATGGGTACGTTAAATATACTTGGACACTTTACTAGAGTTTTAATTAATCTGGGTGCTACTCATTCAGTTATATCGCCTTTGTTTGCTCAAACCACTCAACCACATTGTACTCCTATCGGGTACGATATGAGAATCGCTATGCCTAGAGGTGAAGTCTGTTACGTCCAATGGAAGTATCGAGGATGCCTTGTCCAAATCGCTAATCAAGTAATGCCATCTAATCTAATTCCTCTTGATATCGTGGATTTCGATATAATCCTAGGAATGGATTGGTTATACCAAAAGCATGCCATTGTGGATTGTCGACGGAAGATTTTCACCTTCCAACCACCTGGCATGCCAATTGTGACATTTATTAGAGAGCACCGGAAGATCAAGCAGATTGATTTCAGCCATGAAGGCGAAGAAATTTTGAGTAAGGGGTGAGACGGCTACATTGCACATGTGATGTTGGAGGAGGAAAATTCTCTTCGTGTGGAGGATGTACCAGTTGTTAACAAATTTTTTGATGTCTTTCTTGATGATCTACCTGGATTGCCGCCGGATCGAGAAGTGGAATTCACCATTGATTTACTTCCAGGTACAGATCCTATCTCTCTTACACCTTATCGTATGGCTCCAGCAGAGTTGAGGGAGTTAAAGACTCAGCTACAGGAACTTATAGACAAGGGATTCATCCAACCTAGCACTTCACCTTGGGGAGCTCTGGTCTTGTTTTTTAAGGAGAAAAACGGTATCTTGAGACTTTGCATCGATTATCAGCAATTGAATCGGGTGATGATTAAAAACCGTTATCCCTTGCCTCGAATCGATGATCTTTTCGACCAGCTCCGTGGTGCACGTGTTTTCTCTAAGATTGATCTGAGGTCTGTGTGAAGTCTAGTGTCTTATGCCCTTATGACTAGTAAAATTGTCTAATCAGTAAGTCTTTCTGCTTCATGCAAAAACTGGCACACAATTTAAGAAAACCCACATGGGCTCTCTGACATTGTTCACTCTCCCGAGAGTGAGTTTTCACCATTAATCTTTTCAGATTGGTTTTACAAGTGACACGTGTCCCTTGCATGTTTCTCCCTTAAGAAGGATTACGGAGCTCACTTGTTCTTTTGGGGGTTAGAAAATCATATTTTCATATGTGTTTTTAAGCTTTCCAGCTCCCTCTTGGTTCCTTTTTGAAAACCCAGCTGCAAACTTATATTTTGTGCATCAAAATCTTGTGGCAACTCACAGAAATCTTTTGAGAATATGTTTGCATTGTTCATGGTCTAAAACTTTGTTTTTCCAAATCTTCATATAGACCTTAGTCTTGGATTCCCGTTAGTTTCTTCTTTCAACCTTTTGGCAGGAGAAATTGACTAGTCATTATTTGAATCCACAACTGCATTTCATTTTTACATCTTCACATCATTTGCATGGTTCATACTTGGTTTTGGTGCCACAAGATGTTGAGCTCAACGCATGAAGCTGCCCTCTTGTGAAGACTGTAGAGAACCCCATTTGGTGCAATATAAGGTTACACAAAGGTACAAGCTGCTCTCAGAATAAGTCTAGGAATTGAGCTTGTTGTGATTGTCTTTGTATGAACCTTCTTTATCACTAGTGGACTGGACTCTTAGGAGTCTCCCGTTTTTTTAACCCAGTTGGGGATTTTTTTGGGCACCAAATTGCTATGTGTTATTTGATATATCTTGCTTACTTATGTCACTGATAATACTACATGCTCCTTCCATGCTATCTGATTGTGAAATATTTTGTGTGCATGTTTATTGTTATTGAACTTAATATGAGTAGTGTCTGACTAGTTGTGTAACCTTGTCAATTAAGTTTAATTCCTATATCTGTGTTTACTGTCAGTAACAGTGTTGTATCTAGTTGACTAGTTATTTCGACTAGTCATATATACAAGAGTTTGTGTTTGTTGTAGATAATACCCTTCAAAATGTAATGTTAACTTTGTTGACTTTTCGCGATTTCCACTTTTAAAATTCATTTCTTTACATATTCTTGGATGTACTGCCTTATTGATTTTAACGTTGCAAGGTTTTTCAGAACTCACAATTCGGAGTTCAAACCAACGTTTTACTGCTTTTGGTGCTGGTGTGGGCATTTTGGTACTTTCCACCTCGTGTGTGGGAATTAGGCTTGGCCGACTGACAGCTGTTCAACTCCTCCCCCATTTGTCGCACGTCACTTTTCCTCTCTTCCTCTCTTTCCTCCCATTTTCTTCTAAACCAAAAACTTCACCGAAACCCTAATCTTTGACATCTAATCACAAAAACCGCTAAACCGTCGCCCAAAACCATACCATCGACATCGCCTCGCCATTCCTCGACGGTACGTGATTTCCAGACTTCAAACTCAACCCGATCGCTCAAATCAATGCGCCTGAACGGAATAGCAAACTGCTCTACCATTTTCTCTTCAGATAATCCGTACTCAAGGTGTTTTCCTTTATGACCATTACTATATTGGCTTTTATTGGATTGAGTAGGTCTTCTAATTTGATATAGTTAACATCAATTTAAGTGCAAATGAAGGAGAACTTGAATTGTTTTCCCAGCTTCTGCCAATTTCCTTTGTGCCATCTCCTCGGCCACTTTTCCGACTCAAATAGGTATAAAAATATTCTACTCCTCGATACCTTCAATTTGATATATGGTGCATGTCAATTTGGACAAAGAACACGAAGAAGATATGAATTTTGAAGTTTTGGGACATAAATCGGCATTATTTTCCGTATCTACAACTAGACGGTGGCGGACGGCGGCCGGGCGGCGGAGCTCCGCACCGGCAAGAGGAAGAAGGAGGTGGGAATATTTCACAATGTAACGGAATATTCCTAACGGCGAGGGAATATTCCGCCGTAAAGGTATATTCCGTTAACTTTAATTCGGTGGCCGACGCCGCAGCGCGTGGGCGCCGTGACGCTGTGCGGTGGGGACACGCGCCAGTTGCTGCACACATCGCCTGTACGCTGGCTTATTCGCGCGTCATTGCATGACACGTGTCACAAGTGAAGCCACTCTCCTGCTGCATTTTACGTGAAATGGTTTTTCGCCGGGCGCTGCGGGGGCGCGTCCGGGTTTTTCGCATGCGTGCTGGCGCGTGGAGTGGCGCCGACTGCTTCTCGGCGTTGATGATGGCGGCGGGCAAGACGACGCAGCGCTTCTCTGTGGCGGTGTGGGGGTTTTCATGTGGTCTCTAAATCGCTTTTTCTCTGCCTGCTTTTCGCTAAAAATAGTATTACTTTTTGGGGGTTTCTTTTATAGGGCCTAATTTTAATTATTTGTAGGGAAGTTCTAGAATTTATCCCTTAACTCTTAAATGAATTCTTCTGGTCCGCACACGGTGAGATTTCACTCCCCATCACCGTGAGTGGACTTTTGCTTCTTAAATGATTTTTAGTGTTTGAAATGGAATATGATTTTGACTATAAAATGGTTTTAAATGGCTTAAAGCATGTCTACTTCGTATATATATTTATTTATAATATACATACTTATTGATTTTCATTTTAAAAACTCATAATTGTTTAATTTATGGTATATATATTGGAAAATGGATTGATTGCAGATTTGGGATTATTTATCAAGTATGATAATAAGTGTTATGAAATGGGTTACTTGATATTGCTTGGCATAAATATTAAATGATATTTAATATCCTATTTTGAGGGAAATATTTATCTATGCAATACCCACATTTGGGAATTATGAATGGGATTTTGGCTCCTATATCTATACACATGAGTATGTATGTATGTTTTCAAACACACTAGTATGTTACTCACGCTAAAAATTGCTCATGGCCATAGACAGCTTCACATGTATGGGCCACACGCATCGGTATCTAAGGGTATTGTCCTAAGAAATACCTTAAGGCAAGCTTGTTCACGCTTATTATTGTTTATAGAAAAGGCCCCAATGCACGGTATGATTCCTGGTGGACGCTGCTGGCGCTGTGATTTACACAAGGGGCATTCGTGAAAGCATAAATGATTGAATAACGTGAGGACTTGGTAATGGTGATTGAGAGGCCTGCTCTCACCTGCATATAGTGACGCATATACCCCCAGGTTGGTTTTTCCCGTGAGCTATATTATGTTTAAATTATGAATTGTGATTTATGGTTATTATACCTTTTGATATGTTTCAGTATACTCATAAAGTACCTTGTGAAACTATACTATGATAGTATGTTTTGCCGATTACATCAGATTTCCAAATAGGTTAATATGTTGAAGAGAAAGGTTTTGCGAAAACTTTGATTTTTGTCCACTCACACTTTTGTTTTGCGCCCCCTTCAGACATAGTGAGATAAGCATCCGGGCGAGTAATGAGACTTCTACGTGGCAGCTCTCCGATCTTTCATCCCGACCATGCAGGGATTCTTCTTTCTTCCGGGCTTATAATAATATCCATCCTCGTTATGGATAGAGATTCTAGGAACTCGCTTATTATTTGACTCCTCACTGCTTCAAATTTAGTACGCTCTGAACCATATGCATATTGACATTGATTTGCAACTTTAATATAATTTAATATCGCTTCAAGGCCAAGTGTTGTCATGCATTTAATGGCTTTCGCTACTTACTTAGCAAGTACAACATCGCCGCACTCCTAGATCCACGCAGTATCGAGGTGGGGGTTATTTCGACTAGTCATATATACAAGAGTTTGTGTTTGTTGTAGATTATTCTGCCTGGTATCAATTTTAGTTTGGTTATTATCAACTGAAGATCAAGAGCGATGATGTTCACAAGACTGCATTCAGGACTCGGTATGGTCATTACGAGTTTCTTGTAATGCCATTCGGGTTAATGAATGCCCCTGCAGCTTTCATGGATCTGATGAACCAGGTATTCTGCCCATATCTCTACAGATTCGTGATAGTCTTTATTGATGACATTCTGGTGTACTCCAAGAACGAGGTTGATCATGCTAAACACTTGTGCATGGTCTTGAGGAAGTTATGGGAAAATCAGCTTTACGCAAAATTCAGCAAATGACAATTCTGGTTAGATCAGGTGTCTTTCTTGGGGCACGTGATTTCTGCAGGTGGTATTCTTGTCGATCCTAAAAAAGTAGCAGAGGTGGAGAACTGGGATAAGAAGCTTTCTTGGCTTAGCCTGTTATTACCGACGTTTCGTGAAAGATTTTTCATCCATAGCCCTACTTCTCACAAAGTTGACCAAGAAGGAAGTAAAGTTCGAATGGGACGATGATTGTGAGCAGAGTTTTCAACAGTTGAAGTATTGTCTTACTCATGCTCCAGTGTTAGCACTTCCTGATGACAGCGGCAATTAAGAAATCTACAGTGATGCTTCAATGAACGGTTTAGGTTGGGTGCTTATGCAACATGAAAAGGTAATCGCGTATGCCTCCAAACAGCCGAAGCCCCACGAGAGGAATTATCATACCCATGATTTGGAGCTTGCAGCCATTATCTTTGCTCTACAGATTTGGCGACATTATCTTTATGGGGAGACGTGCAGAATATTTACTGATCACCAAAGTCTAAAGTATCTTTTCTCGCAGAAAGATTTTAATCTCAGACAAAGAAGATGGATGGAGCTGATGAGTACTACGATTGCACTATCGAATTCCACCTTGGTCGTGCAAACGTAGTAGCTGATGCCTTCAGTCGGAAATCTTATGGACAACTGAATACTCTTACAACTTGTCATGTACCTCTTTTGACCGAACTCAGAAGTACAGGTGTCACTTTGGGATGTGACGACGATGGAGCGCTACTAGCCAACTTTCAGGTCAAACCATTACTTTTAGATCGTGTCTATGATGCTCAATGGAATGATTCGGAATGTTTGAGACTATTGCAAGCAGTCCTAAACGGCAGTAGAGGAGACTTGAGAATCCGGAATTCTGACGACTTACTTCTGCAAGGCGACCGGATGTATGTGCGTAATGACGAAGACTTGAAGAAGGAGATCCCTGATGAGGCACACATTTCAGCTTATGCTATGCATCCCAAAAGCACAAAGATGTATCACACCATTCAGCCATTCTACTATTGGCCTGGAATGAAAAAGAAGATTGCAGAGTATGTGAGTCGATGCCTGATTTGTTAGCAGGTTAAAGCGGAGAGGAAGAAACCATTTGGGTTACAGCAGCCACTCCCTACTCCCGAGTGGAAATGGGAAAACATTACCATGGATTTTGTGTACAAGCTACCTTGCATACGTGGAGGCTACGATGACATTTGGGTGATCGTCGACCGACTCAGCAAATCAACACACTTCTTGGCTGTTCGGGAGAACTATTCTTTGCATCGTCTAGCCCGACTCTTTATCTTTGAAATTGTCAAGCACCATGGTGTCTTATTCAACATTATATTTAATCGTGATCCTAGATTCACTTCTAAGTTTTAGAGAGCGTTTCAGAACACATTGGGTTCACAACTACTATACAGCACTGCATATCATCCACAAACTGATGGCCAATCCGAAAGAACTATTCAGACTCTCAAGGACATGCTAAGGTCCTCAATCCTTTAGTTCAGTGACAAGTGGCAGAAACACTTGCCTCTTATGGAGTTCGCCTACAACAACAGTTATCACTCGAGTAGAGGCGTTGTATAGGAAACCTTGCCGAACACAGTTTTTTTGGTCGGAAATCGGTGAGAGAGCTCTTGTTGGTCTAGAGATTGTTGACAAAATGACAAAGAATATTCAGCTGATTAAGGAGAACCTGAAGATTTCTCAAGACCGACAAAAGAGCATAGCTGATAGACATTCTACTGATCGAGTATATGCAGTAGATGACTAGGTAGTCCTTAAGTTATCACTATGGAAGGGCGTTGTTTGGTTCGGGAAGAAGGGAAAGTTGAGTCCCCGTTACATCGGGCCTTATCAGATCATCGAGCGAGTGGGAGCAGTTACCTACCGAATCGACTTACCTTCTGAACTTTCAAGAGTTCATAACGTTTTCCATGTGTCTATGTTACGTAGATACGTGTCTGATCATTTTCATGTCATTTAGCCACAACCTTTGGAGGTCAACGAGGATTTGACTTATGATGAAAAACCGGTGACGATTCTTGACTGGAAGGAGAAAGTTCTGAGGAAATAAACAATCAATGTCGTAAAAGTCTTGTTAAGAAACCACTCTGTTGAGGAAGCTACTTGGGAGACGGAGAACAGCATGCAAGCTTAGTATCCTTATTTTTTCTTCGGTGGTTATCAATGTGTACAATTTTGGGGACGAAATATTTATTAGGGGGGAAGACTGCTACATCCCGTCTCTAAATTTAATGTATTTTATTCCCTGATGTTGTAAATTTACAAAAATATCCCTGGTGGGCCAAGTGAGTCATACGTGGACATTCGAATTTATTTTGGCAATCTCGCAGTTTTCTTGTGTTTATTGACTAGTACACTTCATTATGAACTCGTAAACGCAAATGAGACATTTTTCGGACTTGTAACAAACAAGTTATAAACAAGGGTAATTTGGTAAATTTCATTTTCCTGTATAATGTTTCTGTGGACTGTTTCCTGTGGTTTAATGTAAACCAGGGTGCTCTGCACCCTCTGAATCCTTCAGTCTGCAAAGTTTGCACGTCTTTGATTGCATGCTTTCATTTTGAATGTTGGGGTCCTTAAATCCTTGTATTACCGTGTGAAATTTCGCCACACCTCACCAAAATCAATTAGTCTGTCACTCTACCTCATTTTCCTCCTCCATGCCACTGTGCTTAGCACACAAAAAACATACATGCAAGCTTACCCATATTCGAAATTGGCCGAGAGCACCACCACCTCAAATTCTTTTCTTTCCAAACCACCACAACCCTTAACTCATCCTTACCATCTAAGGACCCAAAAACCCTGCCAACTTACTGAACCCAGAAACTTAGACCTCGAACCCAGAAGCAGGAATCATTTCTCAGATTTTTCCGACTTGTTCAAAAAAAATTTCTGACAAAAGTTCTATCATTTTGGACCTCGATCAAACACAAAATCATCACCAATCAACCTCTGGAAGGCTTGGGATCACAACCTAGGCCCTGCATGTGAGTTTAACACCGACATCGTCGAAGTTCATTTTTGGCCGGATCTTTCGAGCAATTTTCCGGCCATCTCCGGCCACCTTTTGAGGTACCACTAGGTAAATTCGAATTCCCCTCTCTCCTAGCTTCAATTTGGTACCTTTTGTGTGAAAACGGTTGAGATTTGAAGAAATTATAATTTTACCAGAAATTCCGGCGAAAACTCCGGCCGGCGGCCGAAAAGTGCAGCGATCACCGGTGAGCTGACGTCAGCCACAGCCAACTAGTTCGTGACGTCAGCATGTCCGGTTCAAACCGGTCGGACCTGAGAATATTCCGTTTTCAAACCTAACACCATGACGGAATATTCCCTAACGGCGACGGAATATTTCGTAACGTCGTTATAATATTCCGTCCAATTTAACAGAATATTTTGTTAAAGTTAACAGCGCGTGTGACGGAAGCACAGCCGGCTCATGGGCGCGCATGCGAGCTCGTGTGAGCGCGTGAGCGCAAGTGTAGGCGCGTGCGGGCGCGTGAGGGCGCGTGGCAGCGCGTGTAGCCTTGTGGAGGCTCGTGAGGCCCCGTGGTGGCGCATGGTAGCGCATGAGCCACTTTTCCGATAGTTTTAAGTCCCGAATCGAGCAAATAAAGGGGATTTCAAATCTTTTCCTTATATTAATTTGGATTTGACTTGTTTAATGATTAATATAGTCATTTCCCATATAGGTGAGACCTATCCCGAGGAGCTACGTTGACACACCCCACCCTCGATACCCACGTGGATACCGAACGCGGGCGTGCTGGCCGACACTCGTAAGTGACGAAGCCATTAAATGCATGACAACACTTGGTAGAAACGAAATTAAATTGTAATAAACGTTGCGGAATTCAATGTCAATATGCATATGGTTCAGAGCGTACTAATTTGAAACAGCGGAAATAAAATAGTGAGTCAAGTTCCTAAAATCTCTATCCATAACAGGGATGGATATTATTATAGAAACTGAATAACAGAAAGATAAATCCCTACATGGTTGGGATATCTGATCAGAGCTGCCACACAGATGCCTCGACTTCGCCCGATGCTCTATCACTGTGTCCTGAAGGGGGCGCAAAAACAAAAGTGTGAGTGGACAAAAATAAAAGTTTTCACAAACCTTTCTCTTTTCAATGTACTAACCCCCTGTTTGAAAATCCAGTATAATCGTAAAAACATACTATCATAGTATAGTTCGAAAGGTATTATAAACATATACTGAAATATCTCGAAAGATGTACATTTCCGTAAGTCACAAATCATAAATATCCAATAATATAGTACGAAAAACCGACACAAGGTATATGCGCAATCACACATGCACGGGTTGAGGAACAGCCTCTCAATCACCGTACAAGTCCAATACGTTAATCAATAATTTGTACTCCTAGTACCACACACATGTAAGTCCTAGCGCCGCAGCGCGTCACACCCGAGTCCTTACGCAGTGGGGTCCCCCATAAACAACAATAATCGTAAGACAAGCTTGCACTAAGGTATTTACCGGACAATACCCCTGGAGTACAGTGCATGTTACCCATACATGTGAGAACTGTCCTACGGCCGTGAAGACGGTACTACAAACGTAGTGAAAGCATACCAAGTGTGTTTGAAAACATACATACATACTCATGTGTATAGATATAGGAGCCAAAATCCCCTTTCATAAATCCCATAAATCAATAATGCATAAATAATATTTCCCAAATCATATCCAATATCTTTTCATATTTATGCAAAGTAATATCATTGACACATCCCGACCCGGATGTACACGTGGACACCCATAAGTCGGATGTGCTGGCCGACACCACGTAGGGTGACGAAAGCCAATTTGAAAGAATTTAGAATATTTGAATAAATTAAGATCAATGTGTACACAAATGTACGGGTGGAAGAATTTCGTACAATACACGTCGTACAAGGTATAGAATACAAAGTATATACAATACCAAGGAATTTAAAGCTTCGTCATACCACCGCCTCGAACGTAGACAGCTCCAGCCGCTAAACCTGGAGGGGCGCAAAAACAGAAGGGTGAGTGGGCCAATAATAGTCATTTTTGTAAAAACCTTTGTTTTCTGAAAGTAGTAACCCCTCGCCGTCAGAATCAAGTAGTTGGTTGGAAAACCGTTTCAGAAAACGTACTATAATAGTAGGTAGAAAAACGGGGTAAGTACGGGAATATACTTACCGTCCGAAACGGGCAGAAAGTCACCGTTCGGCAGAAAATACTTTACCCGAAGGTTCGTAAAATAAGGATCTACGGAAAACCCGTAACCCAAATAAATGCCCCCGTGGCATCAGTGAAATTCGGTGATAACACCACAATATAAGACTATAAGATAAACGCTCATATACACAATCACGTGAAGCTGGCGCATATGCGCATCACAACGAGTTCGAGTCGCCCATACGACCTAGAACAGGCTGGCACCTACTATGAATTCATAGTGAGCGTGTCGGTGCGTGTGAACAATCACGTGAAAGTGGTCCTGGCCCCACAATCCAAGACTACAAGATAGACGCTTGTTTAGGTATAGCAAACACACAAGTTCATGCAGATATATTCTGTCATGAACAGGCTGGGTGTATAAGTAACAGTACGCTCGTGTACACAATCACGTGAAGCTGGCGCGTAAGCGCATCACAACGAGTTCGAGTCGCCCAGGCGACCTAGAACAGGCTGGCACCTGCTATGGGTCCATAGCGAGCGTATAGGTGCGTGTGAACAATCACGTGAAGCTGGTCCTGGCCCCGGACGGTACACCAAACACCGTGTAAGCAACCTAGTTGAGCATATGAAAACATACTACAGAGAATTCTACATAGAACAAGATGGGGTAATTTCCCTATAAGGGATGCCCTCAAACTAATCAATATATATGGTATTCTCGGGACCGTACCCGAAATACCAAGCATAGGACTAAAATACGTGAAATACCGAGAATACGCCACATGGGTACCAAGGTTATAGAAATACCAACTTAATGGCAAACTAGGTGAACCCAAAATACGATAGAAAATTATCATATCCAAGGTTCACCCAAATACGGCTCAAGGCCGTCAGATAGGTATAAAACCCATAATCGCAAATAGGTACAAGTAGGGAATTAAAATACTTAATTCCCTAAATTCCCTAAAATAGGGCCGGTTCGATACTAGCAATACGCGTACAAAATAATACGGAAATCACCAATTTAATGGTATAATTCCCAAATGGAAATGTGGGCCCAAGCCCACTAATTTCCATGGCCTATCGAAATACCGAGTCGAAACTAGTAAACCGAGTAAATACCACTAAGCACAAGGTCTACTAAGAATACGATATAAATATCCATTTAAAACCAAAATATAATGTAGGCAATAAACCAAAATATAATTTCCCAAAATAAAACACATTTAAGTAATATAGGGAAAGGGCCCACTCACAAATACCGAAGCCGGGAAGTCCAAACGTATGTCCTCCGAGCGCCAAGGGTCGCCAAACCTATTTTGGAACACCCAAGATTAATAAAGTAATTGAAAATACGAAGAAAACGGCGTTCGGAAACCCGAAAACGGAGTTTCAGGGTCGGAAACCCCAAAACCGCCGTCGCACGCGCCGCCACACGCTGCCATTTGGCCTCACCTATATGAGATATCACTGGTACAATGATTAAACTCATAAAGGTAACGAATTAACTAATTAATTAAACCTATTCCTTGCATTCTCATTTTGGAGGTCCAAAACACCTCAAAAATTATCATGCGTACTACCCCGGGGTAGTACACGTCGTCACGAGTCGCCCCGTGAAAACAGAATCGAATTTGGACCTCCCACGCGCCCTCACGCGCGGCTCCAACGGCTGTCTCACGCGCGCTCACGCGCGGCTCCACGCGCGGCTTCACTCGCGGCTCAGCTGAGCAGGTCCGACCCGGTTTGCTGACGTCAGCGCCGGTCGTCTGGTCTTTTTCTGGTCGCCGGCGCCGGCCGCCGTCGCCGTCGCCGGAAACTGGAAAATTGGCCGGGAAACTTCTAAAGCTTGTAACTCACTCATTTCTCAACCAAATTCAACGATTCAAAAGGCAAAATGAAGCTGGAGTCAAGGGGAGTTCGATTTTACCAACTTGGGGCCTAAAATAGGCCTGAGGTGGTCGGAATTTGAAGAACAATCCTCGGGTTCAAATGAGCCGATCACCAGGACTTCAAATCTCGGCCAAACTCGGCCAGGCAGGGCTCGAGCAAGGTCCCTGGGACCTTGGGGAGTTGAATGGTGAACAAACCAGGGACTGTCGTGGTCCAAATCGACGAGAAGGCTCGTCGGGAAGAGCTCGGGTGAAGGTTATGGGTGTCCAGAGTAATTTTTGGAATTTCTGGGCTGGGTTTTCTGGGTTCACCGTGACCCAGGTTTGATGAGGATGACGATGGTGATGCACACCAGAGAAATCGAGTTGTGGTAGTGAAGTCTCGGGGTGTGCAGGGCAATGGGTGTGGTTCCATTTTTGGTTTTTGGTTCTGCAGATAAGAAGAAGAGAGGGAGGGAGTCTGGGTTCACTGAATGGACAAGGTCCAGACAAGAATCCTAGATTCTTGGGATAGGCCTCACGGCCTGCAGACTATTGGGCCCCAGCCCAATCAATCCAAAACAGCCCAAAATTGAATTACGGAAAAAGTCAAAAATCGACGCCCGTAAAATATTCGTTCGGAGTTCGAACGACGTACGGCTCGCGTCTACGCGTTCGTATCGACGAGCACGTCAAGAAAATACAAGTGAATGCGTCGTACGAGTTACGACGCAAAAAGTCAACCGAAAGGTCAACCAAGGGCAAAATCGTCATTTTGCACCTCCGGGAATAAAATAATATTATTCCCGGGACGGAATGTAACAATAATAGTGTAAGATAATTCATAATGTATGAACATAATTGATAAATCATCTCAAATCACCAAAATAATCCATTTACTAAATGTATTTACCATAAATAAATTAATTATGGTTGCACAAATATTAATCAACAAGTATATATATTTAAAATTAAATATATATAAATAAACATGCTTTGGAAATCATTTGAAATCATGTATAAATCAATTTCATATTCATTTCCAAACATAAAAATCATTTAAGAAAGCAAAAGTCCACTCACAGGTATTCGGGAGTGAAATCTCCCCCGGTGTTGCCCTCCTCGGTGTGCGGAGCCGAAGAATTACCTATTTAAAGTTAAGGGATAAATTAGAACTTCCCTACAAATAATTAAAATTAGGCCCTATAAAAGAAACCCCCAAAAGTAATACTATTTTAGCGAAAACGGGCTCGAAAAACGATTTTCGGGCCCCGAAAACCCCACCGCCGCCGTCCACCGCCGCCGGCGCCGTTGTGCGCCGCCGCACGCGCCGGGAAATGGTCGAAAAACCACTCCACGCGCCGGGAAGTGGTCTCACGCGCCTGCACGCACCGGCACGCGCCGGGAAACCCCCGGACGCGCCCCCACGCGCCGGAAAACCATTTCACGCGCCGGCCATGCGCCAGAGAGTGGCTTCACGCGCTGGCACGTGTCGTCACGCGCTGGCACGTGTCGCCACGCGCTAGCGCGTGTCCCCCACGCGCGTCACGCGCCCCACGCGCCCTGCTGACGTCACCCCACGCGCTGCTGACGTCAGCCACGCGCCCCACGCGCCTGCTGACGTCAGCACCGTTAAAGTTAACGGAATATACCTTTTTCTGACGGAATATTCCCTCGCCGTTAGGAATATTCCGTTACCGTTAACGGAATATTCCCTCTCCTTCTTCCTCTTGCCGGTCGCCGGAGCTCCGCCGCCGGCCGCCGTCCGCCGCCGTTTGGTTCGCCGGAATCTGGAAAATAATTGCCGATTTAGTCCCTAAACTTCAAACATTCATATCTCCTTCGTTCTTTGGCCAAATTGGACGTGTAATATATCAAATTGAAGGTATTGAGAAGTAGAACATTTTCATACCAATTTGAGGTCGGAAAAATGGCCGGAGATGGCCTGAAATTGGCCGGAAAGCTTCGGGAAACCCTAATTCCGTTCTCCTTCAATACTGCACCAAATTTGACGTACTTTATATCAAATTGAACCTACTCAATCCAACAAAGCCAATGGTAATAGTCTCGAGGCTTACCTTGGTCTGGATTGCACAGGAATTTGACGGTTAGTTTCCGAAACCGTTCCGACGTCGGTTTGAACGATTGGGTTCGAGTTTGATGATTCCAAAATCACAGTCTCGTCCACAATGACGAGAGGAACACTCTGGTATGATTTTTGAGCGTTGGTTTGGTGGTTTTGGGATTCGTTCAAGGATGGTTGCTCTCGGTACGGTTTTTGCCGAGAGAGAGAATGGGAGAGAAAGAGAGGAAGAGAGAGAGAGATTGCACGTGCAGCAGTTTCTGGGTAGGGTTGGCTGCTGTGCAATCAGCCAAAATGCCAAAAACCCTAATTCCCATACACGGGTGGAAAATTACCAAAATGCCCCTACACTTTAAAGCTTCGTAAAACGTTCGTTTTAACTCCGAATTGAGTTCCGCTTGCGTCCACACGTTCGTATCGACGAGTACGTCGAGAATATGTAAAGAAATAATTTTTCACAAGTCGTCACGAAAAGTCAACAAAAGTCAACATTGACCCTAGGGGTATTTTGGTCATTTCACAAAAAATTTGGGACGGGTTGTAACATACGTGGCCAAGCTAGGTACGGCGGCTACAATCCGACGACATACTAGTGAGTGGCCGTTTTCTTTACCAAATATTATTATATTATGTGATTTCAATGATTTTAATGAGTTAGTATAGCATGTCATGTTTTGTTAAACTTATTAAATGATTTGTTTAACTTAAATATGACTTATTTATCTATCTTGTTGAGTTTTGGAAATTAAATATTGGCATGGCTATACAACTGTGATTTATTGCTTACCATGCATACTTGCACGGTGTTAGTACTGTCCGGGCCAAGACTAGCTTCACGTGTATGTTCACACTGCACCAAGATCCTTCGTAGGTGCTAGCCTGTTCTAGTTGCCTTGGCGAGTAAAACTCGTTGTGACGCGCATAGCGCCAGCTTCACGTATATGTAGTACTAGAGTGTAGTTTATAAACACCCAGCATGTTCATGTAGCTACTTTCTCCATGACTTGTGTGCTAGTATTTATGTGATAATTAATGACATTTTTACACTGCTGTTGATTTTACCCGTATCATTTTGGGCGCAGTTCTCAATACTTGACTTTTATTATTATTATTGTTAGTGAGTACGTATTTTAAAAAATTAAGAGTTTTACAGCGAGGGGTTATATTTTCCCGAAACTCAGTAAAAAATTTTTAGTAAACTTTGCTTTGGCCCACTCACCCTTCTGTTTTTCGCCCCTTCAGGGCATAGGAACTAATTTTGGGCAGACGAGAACATGTGGCAGCTGCTGACGTATCTTTCTGTTAAAGTATGACATTAACTTTCTATGTGTGTTCTTATCCATCCTTCCGGATGGGAATATTATTTATCTTTACTACACTTCCTTACTCTAATGTTAATTGTAATAATGGGTTAAACCCCCACACTGCGCACTCTCTTTAAACTCTGATTTTCTTAGTTATTTCTAAATTCAAACTTTATTTCATTCTTAAATCATTTTTCTACGTCATGACTTTGTCACTCCTCCGGAGTGACGGTCAGCACTCCTCGATATCTGGTGTTACTTTTCAAGATATTTAATTTGTTCTAATTGTTTGGGCATGTGTGTGTATGTGTATGCGGCAAATCACATCTTCATTTCAGAAGAAATTCCTCCATTCTTACAATAGCCAATCAATACTCTCTTTAAATTGACATGGCCCAATTTCTTTTTTTTTTTTTTTGGGATTCATTATCACATAAATTTAGAAATTCCTTCTAGATAAAAAATTTAGAATTTAGAGGTAGCAATTTTTAACATTAAATTGTCATTTTTAATATCCACAAGTGATTTTTTTTTTCGTGACAAAAACAAATATCACATATTTCACCATCATAACCTTCACTCTTACTGTCTTACATACCCACCAGTGTCACCTCCACCTTGTCACCACCTCCGCCACCACCACAATTACCATATTTAGTTTTACATGCCCACCACATTCACCGCAACCTTGCCACCTTGCCACCATCTCTACCGCCACCACTACCTTGTCCCGTCACTATCTTGCCACAGCACCCATCGCCACCATCTCTGCAACCATCACCTCTCGCCACCACGTCAACCACCTCTATTATTACATTACAACTACCACATAAAACTATAACCACCGCCACCACCATCCTCATTTTCACCACTATCGCCACCACCTAGGCAAACAAATTGAAAAACCGAATCAATCAAACCAAACCGTTTGGGTTGGTTTTGTTTTGTTTTTTTTTTTTTGGTTGTCCAACTGGTTTATAAAACCAAATTAAATTGAAATAAACGGTTTAATATGCAGTTTTAATTTTTACAAATTAGTTTAATATGCAGTTTTAATTTTTACAAATTGAGAGTTAACCGAAACAAACCGATTATAATAAAATATATGAATAAAATGTAAATTATTTTAAAATATTATTATAAACTCAGATAATTTATAATCCTTCATTTCCACCACCGTGTTGGTAATAGCAGGCAGCTACAAAATCCCCTGATAATCTAAATTACCATAAATTTGAAACTAAAAAACAAAAATAAAAAACCGGAGTCCAAACTCGGGCCGAGCCGAGCCTACTCGCCTAACTCGAACCGAGTCGGTCCAGCGCGTCCATGGCGACTTTCAATCTGGGCTGGACCTTCAGCGCCGCCTCGTAAGCCTTCCTGGCCTCCTCTGCCATCTTCTTCCCCTCATAGCACTCTCCCAACGTACAAAACGCCTTCACATTCTCCGGACTCAGCTCCAAAGCCCGAGTCAAATCCTCGATCACCGAGTCAACCTGGGTTTTCCGGTTCATCGACAGCTTGATCTCCGCCCTCTTGACGAGCGCATCGCCGCGCTCCTCGTCGGTCAGGCTCTTCCGGCAGAGAGGGGACAGCGCGACTTCGATCGCGTCGAGGGCGGAGGTCTTGAATCCCTGGGCGTCGAGGGCGAGGGATTTGAGGATGTGGGCGGCGGCGTCCTTGGGATCGAGGGCGATGGCCTTTTCGGCCTCGTCGAGGGCCTGCTGGGAGAGGGAGGCGGAGGAGGAGCGGGAGGCGGCGGATCGGGACTGGGCAAGGAGCTGGGCGCCGAGGACGAAGTGGCGCTTTGCTTGGGCGGCGGGTTTGTTACGGAAGCGGTAGCGGAGGTTGGCGAGGAGCTTTTGGGGGATGTTGTGGATGGAGAGGAAGGCGACGACGACGACGAGGATTAGGCCGGCTTGGAGCAGAATGTCCTTCACGATTCGGGACTTATCGATCGGTGCGGATTCATCTGTTTGGGAATTTATGTATCGGAACTGGGATTGAAGGAAATCCATGAATGGGTGTTTGGGAATTGGGTTGGCGGAGGATTGGGAGATATGGGGGGATTGGGAAGGGAGGGAGGGAAGGGGAAGACTGAGAAGGGGAAGTGTCGACTATTTTGACCGACTGGAATCCTTGACTGGCTTTTGGGATATTTAATAAAGAAATTATTGGTGTTTGCCTCGCTTGCTTGCTTCAACCTTTACACCTACGAATAACACTATTCATTAATTTGATTACCATGCGAGTAATTTGTAGCTCTACGAACCGTTAATTTCTTTGCTTCGTATCAATGACTATACATTTGAATAATTTTTTTACTAGTGGTATTTCTAGATTGACAAAAAATGAATGAAAACTTCCGATTTGAAATTTATACAATGAGGACTTTTCTCTTTCCTTTTCTTTTATAAGAAAACTTATTCAATAATATTAAAAATCAACAGTTACATCATATAAAAGAAACGGAGAGAGCCAGCGTGGCTCTTCCTTAATCCAAGTCTGAAAAATACAATTTCGAATAGAAAATTGAACAAATTTATGTGCCATTTTATTAGATTCTCGACGCTATCATCGGCACAGGAAGGCTCGAAAATGTCGACTCAACAACTTAATCGCCTCCACCAAGCACCCTTCATGATCAAAACATACATCTACAGAATTTATACCATTGACAGCACCTTGATCATCCATCTCCATAACAATATCACAAAAACCAAGATCCCAGGCAAATTTCAATCCTTCTTTTGCAACTATTAACTCAATTGCATGTGGACCGAGATATTGTTGTACATGCTTACAACAACCAACTATAAACTCACCATTTTCATTTCTTATCACCATTCTCACACCCATGACTGATCCTCCTTTTTCTACAGCCCCATCAACATTGATTTTGAACAAACTAGGAGGAGGAGAATGTCATCTAATCGCTCCATTTACTCATCTGTAATTTCTCCACTGCAATGTTAGCTGCCTGAAAATCCAATTAAAAAAGAGAGTTTCGGAGGACTTTTCTTCTTACATAGTTATCGGTGGGAATCGAATACGGATCAAGGTGCATGGCCGGTTCAATGTTTAAGAAGGCTCTGTGCAAGATTTAAATAAGGGTCCTCGTCTAAACTACAACTTTGTATGTAAAAAAAATTATTAGCTAGGGTAATGTGTATGCCTCCTTATGTCCGATTACAAATCATCATCCACTAAATTATAGTAAATTAAGAGTAAAGTGTCCTTTTCTCTCACTCTTCATTAATCTTTAACGTGACATCATTTCACCATACGTACATATACCATAATTAGAACTGTTCATGCTCTTTAGTTCATCTCAAGAAAAATTTGTTCAATTTAGAGACCATATAGCCAACAAATCAATTGTTACACCCCGTACCGGAAAATAATACTATTTTATTCACGGATGTGCAAAATGACGATTTTGCCCTTGGTTGACCTTTCGGTTGACTTTTGCGTCGTAACTCGTACGACGCTTCCACTCGTATTTTCTCGACGTGCTCGTCGATACGGACTCGTAGACGCGATCGGGACGACATTTGGTGTTCGATTGGACGTTTTACGGACGTTAATCTTTTAACGTTCCGTTAATTGGTTTTGTGTTCTGAATTTGGGCCTTGGGCTCAGAAAATTCTAAAAGCCCAGCCCACTATCTCAGTCTCTACTCTTCTCTCTGTCTCTCAATCCCTCACTCACTTTAGCTCTGCAGTTTTGCAGAAAACACAAACTAAAACCCAAACTCAAAATTTGCTCAAGACACCGAGCCACTTCCTCCACTCTTCTCGATCTTCACCAGATCACACAATCGCCCCTGTACATCACCATCATCATCCTCGAACCTTCCTGAACCCAGAAAACGCAGGAACTTTGAAACCAGAAACCTCAAATCTGCCATTTTTCCCGGCGAGCTTCACTCGGCCAACCACGGCCATCCAGGCCTCGATCGAGCCTTAAATCACCATACTTGGACTCCTGGGAGCCTTGGGAATTAAGCCCAAGGCCTGCATGTGAAAACCCGACCCAGATCGACGGAATCCAAATTTGGCCGAGACTTTCGAGGCCAATTCCGGCCACCTCCGGCCAATTTTAGGCCTCCAAATGAGTAAGTTTGTAATCCTCTCACTCCCAGCTTCATTTTGCCTTTTGAATCGTGCAAAATGGTTGAGATTTGAAGCTTCTACGTCGATTTGCAGGTTTCCGGCCAAATCTCCAGTTTCCGGCGAAACTCCAGCCGGCCGACGGCGGCGACGCGGCGGCTGGAAAATGCAGAGGTCACCGGCGAGCTGACGTCAGCCGGCCCGGCCCTGACGTCAGCAAACCGGTGATGACGTCATCAACCCGGTCCAAACCCGGTTTGGACCGGAATATTCCAAAGGTATATTCCGTCCGTTAAACTTAACGGCGTTAACGGAATATTCTAACGGCGTTAGAATATTCCGTTAACTCTGACGGCACAGTAACGGCGTCAGTCACCGGCGCGTGATGACTTCCACCGGCGCGTGGCGGCGCGTGGAGGCGCGTGTGACCTCACAGCCGCGCGTGGCGGTGCGTGAGGCCAAACGGCAGCGTGTGGCGGCGCGTGCGACGGCGCATGGCGGCCCACGGCGGCGGTTTTGGGGTTTCCGACCCCGAAACTCCGTTTTCGGGTTTCTGAACGCCTTTTTTTCGTAATTTCGTGTACTTTACTAATTTGTGGGTTTTAAAAATAGGTTTTGGCGACCCGTGGCGTTCGGAGGACGTACGTTTGGACTTCCCGGCTTCGGTATTTGTGAGTGGGCCCTTTCCTTACCTAAACTAAGTGTTTTACATGTTTTAAATATTAATTTGGGTTTTTGCCTATACTTTTAAATTGTTTATTACTATGCTTTGTTAGCAAACCTGAATTTATGCCTACACTATTATTATGACTTAAAGTTAGTATTCATCTTGTATGTTGGTAGACCTTGTATTTCATAGCAATTACTTGGTTTACTAGATCGTATCGACATTTCGTTAGACCGTGGAAATTAGTGGGCTTTGGCCTACATTTCCATTTGGGAATTACACCATTAAATTGGTGATTTCCGTATTATTTTTGTACGCGTATTGCTTGTATCGAACCAGCCCTATTTTAGGGAATTAATTGATATTGTGCCTATTTGTGATTATGGGTTTATACCTATCTGACGGCCTTGGGCCGTATTCGGGTGAACCTTGGAAATGGTAATTTTCTACCGTATTTTTGGGTTCACCTAGTTTACCATTAAGTTGGTATTTCTATACCTTGGTACCCATGTGGCGTATTCTTGGTATTTCACGTATTATAGGTGTACGCTTGGTATTCCGGGTACGGCACCCGAGGATACCTTATATATTGACTATTTTAAGGTTATCCCAAAAAGGGAAATTACCTCACTTTGTTTTATTTAAAGATACTCTGTGGCATGTTTTTGCATGCTCAACCTGGGAGGCTTACACGGTGTTGATTGTACTGTCCCGGGCCAGGACCAGCCTTCACGTGATTGTTCACACGCACCGATACACTCACTATGGATCCATAGTAGGTGCCAGCCTGTTCTAGGTCGCATGGGCGACTCGAACTCGTTGTGATGCGCTTATGCGCCAGCTTCACGTGATCGTAGTACATGAGCGTACCATTATTTATACACCCAGCCTGCTCATGACAGAATATATCTGTATGAACTCGTGTGTCTGCCCTGCCTAAACGAGCGTTTATCTTATAGTTGGATTGTGACTTATCTCTGATTTTCACTGATGCCACGGATACTTCTATTTGATTTAA
The DNA here is from genome assembly GCA_018257905.1 of Gillenia trifoliata. NCBI lineage: Eukaryota > Viridiplantae > Streptophyta > Magnoliopsida > Rosales > Rosaceae > Gillenia > Gillenia trifoliata. The sequence goes on from CM031087.1 coordinate 18,210,617, forward strand.
GGGTTTTCCGTATAATCTTATTTTACAAACTTTTAGATAAAGTATTTTCATGCCGAACGGTGGCTTTCTGCCCGTTTCGGACGGTAAGTACATTTCCGTACTTACCTTGATTTTCTACCTACTAGTATATTACGTTTTCAAGAACAGTTTTACGAAACTTAATACTTGATTTTACGGCGAGGGGTTAATATTTTCTAAAGGAAAGGTTTTCACAAAAATAACTATCTATGGCCCACTCACCCTTCTGTTTTTGCGCCCCTCCAGGTTTAGTGGCTGGAGTTGTCGACGTCGAGACCCGGTGGTATGAAGATGTTTAGAATTTTCTTGTAATTGTAAATTTTCAGTTCTCCGTACTCGTACGGTAATTGTTATCTATTTGTTATTTCTTTATCCCGTGGAAATTTTGTATATCCTACTCATTAATTCATTCAAATATTTCTTATTTCATCCAAATTGGCTTTCGTCACCCTACGTGGTGTCGGCCAGCACATCCGACTTTTGGGTGTCCACGTGTACATCCGGGTCAGCACATCCAAATAGTTATGATAATAGTAGCATTTTTATGATGAACTGTTAATTTTTTTTATATAAGAATAACTAATGACACATCCCGATTCCGGACACGCCAGGTGTCAAGAAGTACTGGCCGACATGTGTTAAGTGACGAAAGCCATTTAGAAGAATTGAAGAATAAATAAGCAAACCAAAGTAAATAAGCTCAGAGAACACAAAAGTGTGCAGGCGGAAGAAATAATAAAATAATAAGTGTAGAGATTCCCTACATTGTCATACCACCGCGTCTCGATCGTCGATAACTCCAAGCCAACTAATCTTGGAGGGGTGCAAAACATAAAACGGTGAGTGGGTCAAAAACAAAGTTTGATAAAACCGTTGTTTTCAAGAGTTTACTAACCCCTTGCTGGAAAATAAGTATAGTTTTTGAAAACACGTCATACCCTTCGGCATGAATCTCAAAATACTAAAATGAAAATATACGGGTACTCCCTGACAATGATTACTAACATGCTCACCCATATGTAAACATATAAGTCCAAGTGGCTAAACCACAAGGAACATGCTAGGTATAAAAGTAATACACTGAGTACTACAATGACGCGAGTCTAATGCTAAGCGCTGTGCACAAAGTGCGTCACAAAAGTTCGAGTTGCCTAGTGCAACCTAGAACAGGCTAGTACCTACAATGGATCCAAAGCTGCGTAGCGGTACTGGTAGTGACTACTCCAAACGTCAAGGCTAGTCTTGGCCACAAGACTGAGTACTAATACCTGGGGTGTTATACATCTATTGATGAGCAACAGTATAAAACATATATGGCAGTATAATACAAATGTTCTACCTCCAACAAACGTATATGATATGAGTTATGCTAACAGTTTGAAGAAAGCATTGAAAAATCATACGTACATATACATTTATCAAAACAAAGACCCACTCAATCACATGTAGATAGCCAGGTCGTAGCACCACTGTCCTGGCTAGCCCTTGTAGTCCTCTGGATAAGTCTCACCTATATGAGATATCACTGTAATAATGATTAAACTCATAAAGGTTACTAAAGTAATTAATTAAACCTATCCCTTGTTTGCTCAATACAGACCAAAATACCCTGAAAAATATCGTGCGTACTGCCCCTAGGTAGTACGCGTTGTCACAAGTCGCCTCGCGAAGACGGAATCGAAAAAGCAGTCCCCACGTGTGGCTCCACATATGGCTCACGTGCGAGTCAACCGAACCGGTCAATACTGACGTCAGCGCCGGTCTGAACCGATTTACTGACGTCAGCAAGGCCGGTCCGAATCGGTTGCTGACGTCATCGCTGACGTCAACAGGCCCAGTCTGAACCGGTTTGCTAACGTCATCGCTGACGCCAGCACCGATCATCCCTACCAATTTTTCGGTCGCCGGCGTCGTCGCCGGAAACTGGGAAAATTGGCCGGAAAACTAGATAATTTTCAAAACTTCATATCTTCTTCATTTCAAGCTCAAATTGCACGATTCAAGTACCAAAATGAAGCTGGGAACAAGGAGAACAAGAATGTACCAATTTGGGGGCCAAAAATTGGCCATAAGTGTCCTGAAAATAAGGAAGAAGCCACAAGTGTAAACCGGCCGATTTCCCGATCGTCATTTCACGTCCAAAAAAAACCATCCAAGGCTCGAGCAAGGTCCTAGGGATCACCAGGAAGTGAATGGTGATGGTTTCGAGGAGGTTTGAGCTCGGTTTCACCGAGAACTCACCGAGGAAAGTTTCTCGGGTCTCGCCGACTATTTCAAAAATCTGGGTTCCTAGGTTCTTGGGTTTGCAGGGTTGCTAGTTTCAGTCAGGGTGGTTTGAGAGTGACAGAGATGATGATTTGGTCTGCAAGTTCCGTGTGGCCTAGGAATGGCTCAGTGAAGGAGAGGGAGGCCACGGTGTGTAGAGAGATTTGTGTGTTTGTGGTTGCAGAGAAAAGAGAGAGAGCACGGGGAAAGGCAAAGGCAAAGGAGTCAACAGACAGGGGACAAGGGCATGTGAGCCAACAGTAAAGTTGGGCCCCAACCCAACAACCAAACAGTCCCAAAGTTGAATTACGGGAAACGTTGGTAATCCAACGCTCGTAAAATATTCGTTCGGACTCCGAACGACGTCTCGTTCGCGTCCACGCGTCCACGCGTCCACGAGCACGACCAAAAAAAATACAAAGGGAAGGGTCATACGAGTTACGACGCAAAAGTCAACCGAAAGGTCAATCAAGGGCATTTTGGTCATTTCTCACTTCCGAGAATAAAATACTAATATTTTCCGGAACGGGATGTAACAACTAAATAATTTCCAAATCGAAGAAAAATTAGATGACTTTTAAACGGTGACCAAAAGAATAAACGATAATTTAGATGACTTTTAAACGGTAACTAAAAGAATAAACGATTCTGATTATGACATGTATTCAATGAAATGATATTATATAAGAAGGGCCTTTTAAAGATTATGATATTCCTAATTATAGATTTAGCAGCAAAAGTTCTCTTTTGAAAGAAATTAAACTACACATATTTTAGGCCCAATAAGATTATCCAGCACATGCCCAGTATGAAAGAAACCCTAACAAAAATCTGTCAAAGAAAAAGAATCAAAAGACCACAGTTCGAGTCCAAATGGCCCACTGATCCAAGCATAGAACAATTACTTGGCATTACCGAGGATTAAGATCTCACTGTAAATCACTGTAATTTTCTTGGTCATTGGGATCTAGAAAAACACGACTCTTTCTTGATAATGCTACAACTTTATTCCAATACAATGTATGCAATAATGCGAGAAGCAAGTACATTACCTAGACGTTGCCTTTCTCAACACAAGCAAGTACATTACCTAGACGTTGAGGCCTTTCTCAACACAAGCAATCACGAAACACAAGTGCGGCCGACTTAGCTCTAAGATGCACCAACTGATTACAGACTCATTTGGAAGTGCTTTTAAAATACATGAAAGTATTTTTAATGAAAATTGTAGAAAAGGATCATTGTTTTGTATTTATTATGTGTTAACAATTGTATACATATATAGGAATTATGCCTACTGTTACAATTCAATGAAGATCACATAATTGCACAACAGCCGTTACAAATCAAAATATAATAACAGCAAATCATAACAGCTATTTAGTTTAACATAAGCTGGATTGTAGGAGCAGATGTAGCTCCTTTAACACCCCCCTTCAAACTGGATGGCTCCAGAAGAACAAGTTTGCTGGAAAGGAGATAGTGACGGAACTTATGGAGTGGCTTAGTAAGCAAATCTGCAGGTTGATCAATGGAGGGAAGAAAACAAACTCTGTGACTGCCGATTGCTACTTTTTCACGCACACAATGGTAGTCTAGTTCAATATGTTTAGTGCGAGCATGAAACACAGGATTGGATGCCATGTACGTAGTGCTTATGTTATCACAATGTAATAAGATAGGAAACGTAACATGAGCACCAAGTTCATAGAGCAGATAGGCTAACCAAGTAGTTTCAGCACTTGCATGAGCTAGGGACCTGTATTCGGACTCGGCACTAGATCGGGCAATGGTCGGCTGTTTCTTAGAGCACCAAGAAACCAGATTGGAACCAAGATAGACTACGTATCCAGATGTGGAACGATGTGAATCAGGGCATCCGGCCCAATCAACATCGAAAAAGGCAGATAGAGTAACCGGCTGACGTTGAGGTGTGAACGACAAACCATGACCAAGAGTACTTTGACATAGCGTAGAATCCTTTTAATTGCAACAAGATGAGGATGACCAGGCTGACTCATATACTGCGAAATAGAATTCACCTCATAAGCAATGTCAGGTCATGTGACTGTGAGATATTGCAAGACACTGACAATTGTGCGAAAAGCTATTGGGTTTTCAAGAAGAGGACCATCTGTAGAATTAAGGCTTAGCTTGGCAGACATGGGTGTGCTAACTGGTTTACTAAGTAGCAGGTTATGCTTCAACAAAAGATCATGAGCATACTTGATCTTATTAAGGTGTAGCCCATTTGGAAGAGTATGAACCTGCAAGCCAAGAAAATAATGCAAACGTCCTAGGTCCTTGATATCAAAGCCTCATCCAAGAGTGTTAATGAAACTTTGAAGGACACGATCGTTGTTTCCAGTCACTACAATGTCGTCCACATACAGCAAGAAGTAAATGACATGCTGGTTACGTCGGAAGATAAAAATTGAAGAGTCTGCTACACTTTGAACAAAATTGATTGATAATAAAAAGGAACTGAGCTGTTGAAACCAGGCCTGTGGTGCCTGCTTGAGTCCATAGAGGGCTTTGTGGAGTTTGCAGACATTATGAGGTCTAGTGGCATCAACAAAACCCGGTGGTTGAACCATATAAACGTCCTCAGAAAGAAAGCCGTGTAGAAAAGCATTCTTTACATCTAATTGACAAAGAGCCCAACCACGAGACACATCAATACTAAGAACAGTTCAAATTGTAGCAGGCTTAATAACAGGACTGAACGTTTCATGAAAATCAATACCTGACTGTTGGTGAAAGCCTTTTACGACAAGACGCGCTTTGTACCTTTCAATTGACCCGTCTCGCTATCTCTTTACTCTGAACACCCACTTGCATCCTACTGTGTTCTGAGTTGGAAAAGATGGAACTAAAGACCACGTCTGATTTTTGAAGAGAACATTGATTTCCTCAACCATCGCAGCACGCCATTCCGCCTTCTTCGAAGCTTGAGAATAGTAGGTAGGCTCATCAATTTCAACTTGGGTGAGAAGTGCTTTTGGAATTGGGTAGCGGATCGTGTCGTCGGTGCAGACCCGAGGTTTTGGCCGGCCAACTTGTTGAAGGGTAACCATTGAGTGTTGGGGACGCGGAGGAGGCGGTGGCATAGATGGAGCAACAGCAGGTGCCGATATGTCCGTGTTTATGGAAACAGGTCTAGGGCGGCGATTGTAGGTGATTACTGGTGGCGGAGCAGTCAATGTGGCTGTTGGAGCTGGGTTAGGCTGCAAGAGCGAAGAAGAAGAAGAAGGTGATACTGAGTTCGGGATCAAAGTAAACACAAGGTTGTGAGGATTGTCATCTGGATTGATCAAATTTAGATCACTTGAAGCTTGGGCTTAAGTGGATGTGATGTGGACTGGGCCTGTCAAGGGGGTTAAATGCAACTCATTGTGATTTTTAGTAGATTGAACCTGCACATGTTTAAATGGGAAATTGGTTTCGTAAAAAATAACATGCCAAACACATAGACACAACCGGTAGGAGGATAAAGACACTTGTAACCCTTATGTTGAGGATTATAACCGATAAAAACACACTCAAGGCTACGAGTAGAGAATTTGTTGGAGACATAAGGGCTAAGATTAGGAAAGCAAGAGGATCCAAAGACGCGAAGAGAAGAATAGGAAGGAGGAGTGCCATAAAGACGAGTATGGAGTGTGTCCTAATTAAGAATTTGTGATGGAAGAAGATTAATTAGATAGACAGAAGTTAGGACTTCAACCCAAAGATTTTGTGGACTACCAGAAGTAAGAATGAGTGTACGGGCCATTGTTGAAATATGACGGTGTTTCCGCTCAGCAAGTCCATTTTGTTCAGGTGTGTGAAGACAGAAAAACCGTTGTTGAATACCCAATGACCGACAAAAGTGTGAGAAAGGATTGTTGACATATTCTGTACCATTATCACTTTGGAGATACTTAATGGAAGTATTGAAAATATTTTTGACCATGGCAACTAGAGTTTGGAAGTGAGTGAAAACTTCATTCTTACGACGCATTGGATAGACCCAAGTCCGAGAAAATTCATCAGTAAACAGAACATAATATTTAAAACCGGTGACGGAAGGAATAGAAGAAGACCAAACATCACTATGTATTATTTGAAAAAAAAGAGGATGCATACATATTATTTGACTGAAAAGGAAGTTTATGGGATTTGCTTAAAGCGCAATCCTTGCAAAACGAAGTAAAAGACAATTTAGTGCCAATAAACGACCCTAGACGAGACAAGACATTTGATGAAGGATGACTCAAACGATTGTGCCATGCGGACGAGTGAGTGGATGCTAGAGCATGTGGAGCAGGAGACACAGTAGAAAGATTGAAAGGATAGAGGCCATCTTTACAGGGACCCTAAAACAGAAGACGACCAGTTAGTGAACAATAAATCTGATAAAAATCAGGAGCGAAAAGAAAAATGACACGATTATCCTTAGTGAAGCGAGCAACAGATAAGAGATTTTTACGAATTGAAGGCAGACGGAAGACATCTTTTAAAGAGAATTGAGAGGATCCTAAGGACAATGGAAGAGTACCAGTATGAGAAATAGGCATTGTGTCCCCATTACCCATATAAACATTGTGTGGACCATTATAGGCTTGAGGGTTATGTAAGGGCATGGAAGTCATGTGATGTGTGGCTCCGGTGTCAAGATACCAGGTGGGATCAGCAGCAACGTGAGCTCTGGCAAATGGAGTGGCAGTGGACGAAGCAGAGAATCGATGAGGGCATTGATGCACTCCATGTTGGTTGGTATGACAATTGGGGCACCAATTTGGTGCTGGGCCCAATAACCCAATAGATGTGTGAGTAAGCGCTGATGAAGGAGGAGAGGGATAAGGCCCAAAATTCTGGGCATGCGGCTGTTGCACAGGAAAGGACGCATGCTGCTGTTGGTAGTGACGACCACAAGGTGCATAACTCTGGCCAGGAAGATGGCGGCCAGCTTTGGGTTGAGTCCGACTGGGCTGGTGGCGGTTGTCACGACCACGGGGCGGTGCGGAGGCATGGTACAAGGCAGTGGCAGGATTAGTTTCTGACGAACGCGACAAAGTTGATTGGGAGGCTTCAAAAGAGAGAATTCATGCACGAAGCTCAGTGAAATCTGGGAGAGGTGGGTTCTGAGTGATTGCAGTAGGGTTGCAAGGACTAAATCTTCATCCGGAACTGGTTTATTGATGGATGACAGGGAATCAGCGATAGACTTGGCATGACGAAGATATTCATCAACGGATTGGTCTCCCTTGTTGAGTTCAAAGAGTTGCATCTTCAGACTAGCAGCGCTGGCCACAGAGCACTGAGAAAAATGCCGAGCAAGACAGTCCCAAATGTCTTTGGAGGTGTCGAATCCAATGGTGAGTTGGGCAACATTCTCGGTTAAGGTGGTGGTGAGAATACTGATGATGATCTGATCTTGTTGGTACCATTTGGCATAATTAGGATTTGGAATTGGAGGAGCAAGTTGCGTCACAGTTGCTGTTGACATGATCGTAGGTGTGGGTTCAGTTTGGGAGCCATCAATATAGCCCCAAAGATTGTTGCCCTTGAGATACGGTTGGATTTGACGAAACCAGACCAAGTAATTGGTTTCTGTGAGTTTGATGAAGCTAGAGGTGTTGTGAAAGGGATTGGAAGAATTGTTGGCAAGAATTTGAGAAGAGGGAGAGAGCAACGGAAGGAAGATTGATGTGGGTAAGAAACTTAGACTACTGATACCATGTAGAAAAGGATAATTGTTTTGTATTGATTTTGTGTTAACAATTGTATACATATGTAGGAATTATGCCTACTGTTACAAATCAATGAAAATCACACAATTGCACAACAGCCGTTACAAATCAAAATATAATAACAGCAAATCATAACAGCTATTTAGTTTAATATAGGCGGGATTGTAGGAGCAGATGTAGCTCCTTTACCAAAAATATTTTTAAAACTAATCTCAGTAAAAATGCAAGTAAATCATAAAAAAAA